>BSBN01001895.1:0-464073 GCA_027924645.1 Cunninghamia lanceolata | reverse complement strand
TACATCTTTTTCAAATTGTGTAGATAATCCATTCAAATTTTCACATGAACTTGATTAAGTCTGATTTTTTATATTTTCATTGCCACTTAAAGGAATAGTTTGGCCCATCATGATCCTGCACATTCCCAGTAATGGTGTAGATAGCAATGTGCAATTTGAATTCTATAGGAAATTTTTGCATGGGTTGTAGAAAAATTCAACTAGAAAAATTGATGTATTTGTAACAATATGTGATAGGAAATTATGTTGATCTCTACACTTTCATTTGATTGGTTGAAATTGAATTGTGTGGATCGATTCATGTGAGATGAATGGATGTATTTGATGGATGTTAAAAAAATTGAATAATTTGATAATAAGTTATAGTGGTTGATTGATTTAGTTGAATGCTTGTTTGGTCTAAATTTTCAATTCTTGTCCTTTTGTTTTGATGACTTGATTGGTGAGCCCTTACACCTTTGAGTGTGGTGGTTGTAGGCATTCATGGTGGGAATGATTAGTAGTTGGGAAAATATCACTTGAAATTAAGTTGATGAGGAGATATGAGACGTTGAAGTTTGTTTGATGGGACACTTGGCAATGCATTTTATTAAGAGACATCAAATTTCCACTGTCCATAATGTTATAGATCAATATTTTAGGAATAAACTATGTGCAAGTTTTTATCTCAACATTTCAGATCAAACTCCATTTTCTATTGCTCTCTTTTCCTGCTATTTCTCCTGAGGATGGATCATGGAGTTTGATCTGAAACGTTGAGATAAAAACTTGAACACAGTTTATTCTTGAAATACTAATCTATAATGCATTTTATTTATAAAAGACTCTATATTTGAAAAATAATATTTTATTATGGTTGGTCGCTTCATATGTCGTTGGTGTTGATTTTGGTAGCTAGGTTGGATCCCTCCTAGAGATCGACCTAGTCATAAAATGCTGAATGGCCTATCGGCCTTAGCATTTTGAGAATCTCAGTTGCATTATCTGATTTAAGGCAGGCCCTATTTGGGTGAATTCATTATGTGTATCTTGTAATTGCAAATAGGTCAGGACCTATTTCAATGTAACTTGTATGTAATTATTTGAATTATTATAACTTGGCACCAAATTGTATAAGGCCGACCAAGGTTATTGTTTGTGTGATCTCCTATAAATGTAAAGTGACTTGTAGTCACAATTCATAGCAACACACACCAAATTTTGCTCTGAGAAAACTATCCATTAGCGATCTACTTCAAGTATAGCAATATTCATTTGCAATTAGTAAGTTGCCTTGCCGAACGGTTCAATAGGCTCAACCATTCAATAGGTTCAACGATTCAACAGACTCAACTGTTTGATAGGTTCAACAGGTTCAATGGTTCAAAGGGTTCAACGGTTCAAGGAGTTCAATGGTTCAACCAGTTCAGTGGTTTGATAATTGATTTGTTCATCCCGCTTTCATCTACAGTCAACAGTGAATCTACTACTTGGTGAAGCGAATTTGATCTTGCATGGGCGAAGTTGTTTCCAAATTTTCTAGGGCTACTGAACCTCTGTGCTTACTGTGCAATCACCTCACATGCAAGAGAACTTGATTCTAAACATTATAATCAGTTCAGTTCAGAACTAAAGTTCAGACAAGTTGTATTCTTGGTGTCTATGATTTTGTGACCTAGCTGGGCAAAGTTGTAATCTGCCCCTGCCATTAATCTAATCAGATCTGAGATTTTCTTGCTGGGTTTTTCACCTCTAAGAGAGAGGTTTTCCTAGGGTATCTTTGTGTTATGTGTGCATTTGTGTTTTCTTGTTCCTTACTGTTAATCTGATTGCTAAAATTAACATGGTATCAGAGCCAAGTTTGAATTAGTATAATCAGATTTGCAGTAACAAATTATCTATTTCTAACCTTTATCACTTCTTCAAGATGGTTCTCAATCTCAGAGTGGAAGATAGATTGGATGGGGATTCCAATTTCACATCATGGAGAGTCTGCATCATGCTTGTGTTGAATGAAAATGACCTTGCAGACTTTGTGACCAAAGGATCTTCTGAGCCTGAGGAAGAAGGAGAAAAGACCCAATGGAGGAAGAAAGATCTTCAAGCTTAGAAGATCTTAATTGATTCAGTAAAGGACCACAATGTTCTCATCATCTCCAAGCTGAAAACAGCAAGCAAAATGTTTAGAACCTTGGAGGAGATGTATGAAATCAACAACACTAGTCATGTTCTAGCTTTGAAGCAGCAGCTTCATCACATCAAGATGGCTAAAGGTGAATTTGTCATGGCTTACTTCATGAGGATTTATGAATTGAGAGATCAACTCTCATCTATTGGAAAGATTGTTGATGAAAATGATTTAACTATTCTAGCCCTCAATGGTCTTCCAGCATCTTGGGAATCCTACATTCAAGGAATTAGTGCAAGGGTTGATCTGCCCAAGTTTGACAGATTAAGGGCTGACTATATTCAAGAAGAGTCTCGACTGGCTGCTAGAGGAGTTATCAAAAACACTCATGAAGACAATCATGTCCTTGCTACCCAGTCCTTTAAGAAGAAAGGAGGCTATTGGAAGAAGAACAATTTCAAGAGGAATAGAGATCAAAGGTCTAATCCACCTCATGATTCAAAGAAAAAGAAAAAGGACCTGTCTCACATCAAGTGCTTCAGGTGTGACAAATTCGGTCACTATGCAAGAGACTATTTATCCCAGCCTAAGAAACAAGGAGCAAACTTAAATGAAGTCTCAAATCAGTCTAATATTGAAGACTTCCTTTTCATTTCTGCCCTGTCAAGCAATGTACCCTCAGACAGTGATACTTGGCTGATTAATAGTGGTGCATCTAGACACATCACCGACTATCAAGAGCACCTCTCAGATTTAGTGGAGAAAGAGTCTAATCTTCATGTGGTCATTGGTGATGATGCTCACTATTTTGTGAGAGGTTTTGGTACTACTTCCCTTAATTTAGATTCTGGAATTTCTCTTCATCTCGGTGATATTTTGTTTGTGTTGAGAATCAAAAGAAACCTTATCTCCATATCAGCACTAGAAGATAAGGGTTATCAGATTGCATTTTCTGAGGGAAGAGTGCTTGCATGGCCTAAGAAGTCCAGCATCAAATCAGCTCATGTCATTGGAATAGGTATGAGAGCCTATATAAGCTTTTAGCACGTCCAGTTCAATCTCTCATTCATGAAACACCTGAGTCAAGCGAGCTATGGCATAGAAGACTTGGACATCTCCATTTTTGAGCCCTCCCTACACTTGAGAAGATAGTTAAAGGTATGCCTAAACTTAGTCATATTCATGATGATACATGCAAAGGTTGTGCTATGGGTAAAAAACACTAAGAGTTCATTTCATCAAAGTGAAAGTAGGTCTAAAGAGAAATTAGCTCTTGTGCATTCTGATTTATGTGGACCTATGTCTGTTTCTTCCCTAAGTGGATTCTTGTATTATGTAATCTTTATAGATGACTACTCTAGGAAAACTTGGATTTACTTTCTCAAATCAAAAGAATCTGATGAAGTCCTAAGTAGATTCAAAGAATTTAAAGCTTTAGCTGAAAATCTATCTGGGAAAAGAATTAAAGTTTTAAGGTCTGACAATGGAGGTGAATACACCTCAGGTAGTCTTCATGATTATTGTGTTGAGACAGGGATCAAGAGGGAGTTTTGTGTTCCCTACAACCCTCAGCAAAATGGGGTTGCAGAAAGAAAGAACAGATCAATAGTTGAGGCAACAAAAAATATGATTCATGATCAGGATCTACAAACTTTCCTATGGGCCGAAGCACCTAGGACCACTGTCTACATTCAAAATAGATGCCCTCACTGTGTATTGAAAGATATGACTCCAGAAGAAGCATTTTCAGGGATCAAACCTGATATCAGTCACTTGAGGATCTTTGGGAGTCCAGTATATGTCCATATACCCAAAGAGAACAGAACCAAGTTGGAACCTTTTGGCAAAAGAGGCATTCTTATGGCCTATAGCGAAACATCCAAAGCATTCAAAATTTACATTCCAAGTCAGAAGTTTATTGAGGTTAGTAGAGATGTCACTTTTGAAGAAAATATTGCACTCAAAAGATCTAAAGGCTCAAGTATAGAGATTGACAATGAAGTTCATGATAACCCTCAAGACATGGATATTGATCCAAGTGAACCTTGGAATCTAAAAATCATAATGATCCAAGTGAACCTTTGGATCCTACCGATGGGCCTAGGGACATTACCATGAGTAAGAAGAGACCTCTCTAGATTCAAGAGGCAGAAATGTTTACAGCTCCAAGTGGCACATTCAGAAAAAGTAGGAGACCTCAGAAATTCTCCAACTATGTTGCATTGATGTGCAACCTCATTGAGACTGAACCTTCCAGCGTTGAAGAGGCCATGAAACAACAAACATGGAAGAATGCTATGGATGAAGAATATCAGTCTATCATTAAGAATGATGTTTGGGATATTGTGCCTAGACCCAAAGGTAAGTCTGTCGTATCTTCCAAATGGTTTAAAATTAAACATGTTGTTGATGGAAGTATTGAGAAATACAAAGATAGATTTGTGGCTCGTGGCTTCTCTCAGAAAGAAGGCATAGATTATGAGGAAACCTTTGCCCCTATTGCTTGATACACCTCGATCAGGACTATGATTGCTATTACTCCAGCTAAGGGATGGAAGTTGCATCAAATGAATGTAAAGACAGCCTTCCTCAATGGTGTTATTGAAGAAGAGGTCTACATTGAGCAACCTGAAGGATTTGTGATCCATAAGAAAGAATCTCATGTATGCAGATTAAAGAAAGCATTATATGGCCTTAAGTAGGCCCCCTGTGCTTGGTATGAAAGAATTGACAAGTACTTGGTAAGCCCAGGTTTCTATAAGAATTATGTTGATCCTAACCTTTACTTCAAGGTATTCAATGGTGAAATGTTGATTTTGGTTTTATATGTTGATGACTTATTCCTAACTAGAGAAGATCATCTCATTCTTAGATGTAAGGAAGAATTGACTTCAAAATTTGAAATGAAAGATCTAGGTCTCATGCATTTCTTTCTAGGGTTAGAAGTATGGCAAAGACCCAATGAAATTATTCTAAGTCAAGGAAAATATACCATTGATATTTTGAAGAGATTTGGAATGTTAGATTGTAAACCTATGGAAACTAACTTAAAGAAGTTGAGTGAATCTACAACTAGGTCTGATCTTGTGGATCCTACTGAATACAGGCAGCTAATTGGATCCCTAATGTATCTAGTTAACACTAGACCTGACATTTGCTATGCAGTGAGTGCCCTCAGCCAATTCATGTGTGAACCAAGGCAGATTCATCTTGTTGCAGCCAAGCATATCTTGAGATATTTGCGTGGTACAGTTGGATATGGATTGAAGTACTCTTCCAATACAGTCATGACCTTGGAAGGCTATTCTGATTCTGATTGGGCAGGAAGTGTCACTGATAGAAAGAGCACTTCTGGAGTTTGCTTCAGCTTGGGATCCACCATGATATCCTGGTGCAGCAGGAAACAGTCTTCAGTAGCATTGAGTACTGCTAAAGTAGAATATATTGCATCTTGTGTGACATCTTGAGAAGAAGTGTGGCTTTGAAAACTCCTTGCAGGATTGTTTGGACAACCTTGGGAGCCTAAAGTTATTCATAGTGATAACCAGAGCTATGTGAAGCTCTATGCCAATCCTGTGTTTCATGACAGATCAAAGTATGTGGAAACTTAGTATCACTATATCCGGGATATGGTGCAAAGGAATGCTATTCAACTGAAGTACATCGGCACTGATGAGCAAATAGTGGATGTGCTAACCAAACCTCTTGCTCGAGTAAAGCTTGCATATTTTTGAGACAACCTTGGAGTTGTGGAGAATGAAACCCTAGCTGAGAGGGAATCTCATCATCAGTGATACATTATACTATATTTTCCACCTTCTGCGAGTAGGCATGGTGGATCCAACCTCTGCGAGTAGGCATGGTGGTAATGCACTCTTCTCTAAGAGAAGTTTGAGGTGAAATCCCTCTTCCACCCTCTGCAAGTAGGCATGGTGGATCCACCCTCTGCAAGTAGGTATGGTGGATATCATGGGAGAAATTCCATGATGTGCTTGTTCACCCTCTCGGAGTATCTATGGTAAACATCATGTGGAGATGACAATAAGCACTTATGTTTTTCATCTATGGGAGTAGCCATGGTGGTAGTCACTATGTGACTTGATCCTTATGAAGGAATCCTCCCTAGCTAAGAGGGAGTGTTGATTTTGGTAGCTAGGTCGGATCCCTCTTAGAGACCGACCTAGTCATAAAATGTTGAATGGCCTATCGGCCTTAGCATTTTGAGAATCTTAGTTGCATTATCTGATTTAAGGTAGGCCCTATTTGGGCGAATTCATTATGTGCATCTTGTAATTGCAAATAGGTCAGGACCTATTTTAATGTAACTTGTATGTAATTATTTGAATTATTATAACTTGGTGCCAAACTATATAAGGTCGACCAAGGTTATTGTTTGTGTGATCTCCTATAAATGTAAAGTGACTTGTAGTCACAATTCATAGCAACACACACCAAATTCTGTTCTGAAAAAACTATCTGTGATATATGAGAACAAAATGAAGTAGAAATACTAACAAAATGCATAAAACACAAAAGTTATACCTTCACTTTGACCCACAAATCTAAGATAGCGGGAAGGAGTTGCACCCGATAGCTTCTCAGATTTTACCCAATTTGATTGAAATGTGGATTGCTCAAATGCATTCAACACAATGTAGATAAGGGATTGGATGATGGATGGATAGATTAGATGGGAAGGCTAGAGTGATTTTGGCATTATGATGTTGGGATAAGAGGATTTTGGAGAGATTTTGGCAGAGGTTGGATGCAAGAAGAAGTTCCTCCCAATGGCTTAGAGAAGGGTCTCATTTATAGATTTTGTGAAAAGGGATGGAGGGTGAGGATCAAAAGATGAGATCAAGGGCTAGAAATGAATGAGAGTTAGGGTTAGGATTGAAGCCATAGCCTTGTGACAAGTGTCACAAGGGGAGTGGATGAGAGAGATCAAGGGTTGAAGCTTGGTCAATGGGATTGAAGGGTTCTCATTATTTGTGAATTTTAAATTCACATGGGGAAAGGTGTGGAGGACAAAAATGAATTAAAGATTCATTTTTGGGAAGAGTGGATATGACAAGTGAATTTTTAATTTAACTCATGGAGGAGTGTGAATTAAAAATTCACTTTTATGTGGAGATGTGAAGATGTACTCTTACATGTGTAAGAGGGTGATAAATGAGGAGTAAGGAGGATTTGACCCCTTTGAATAAAAGATTGATCTTTATTCAAATGTGTGTGGGAGGATGGGCTAAGCAAGATTAATTAAGTGTTTACCTTAATTAACTTAGATCTAGGGGATAGGTAGGCTAGGGTAGATTGATCAGTAAGATAGATTAATTAGATAAGAATGATTTATCTAATTAATAGGGATTAGGGAGATGGACAAAATTAACTAAATAAATATTGAGAATATTTATTTAATCAATGAGGATGAGGTATGGTGATAAATTAAGTGAATTAATTGATCACAAGGGACAGACAGATAGTTAGGGATAAATTAGTGTAAAGGTACAGGAGATTGGTTTGCAGAGCAAGTCAATTTTAGGTGTCTACACTATCTATCAACGATCTACTTCAAGTCTAGCAATATTCATCTACAATTAGTAAGTTGCCTTGCCGATAGGTTCAACAGGCTCAACCATTCGATAGGTTAAACAGTTCAACAGACTCAACCGTTCGATAGGTTCAACGGTTCAACAGGTTCAACGATTCAAAGGGTTCGACGGTTCAAGGAGTTCAATGGTTCAACCAGTTCAGTGGTTCAATAATTGATTTGTTCATCCCACTTTCATGTGCAATCAACAGTGAATCTACTACTTGGTGAAGTGAATCTGATCTTGCATGGGCGAAGTTGCTTCTAGATTTTCCAGGGCTGTTGAACCTCTGTGCTTACTGTACAATCACCTCACGTGCAAGTGAACTTCATTCTGAACATTATAATCAGTTCAGTTCATAACTAAAGTTCAGACAAGTTGTATTCTTGGTGTCTATGATTTTGTGCCCTAGCTGGGCAAAGTTGTAATCTGCCCCTGCCATTAATCTAATCAGATCTGAGATTTTCTTGCTGGGTTTTTCACCTCTAAGAGAGAGGTTTTCCCAGGGTATCTTTGTGTTATGTGTGCATTTGTGTTTTCTTATTCCTTACTGTTAATCTGATTGCTAAAATTAACAGTTGGAACAATTAATATGTAATAGTTTTAACATTTCATGTGTATTTGGAATAATTAAAATGTATCCTTTTAATATATAGACTTAATATTAGAAAATGGGTTTCAAATCTTTTCACAAGAAATATATACAATGTGTGTCATATAACAATATTACTAACTAGTACTTGCACCCATAAAAGGTTCAAGGAATATGCCGATAGGAAAACTGACGAGCTTAGAAAATTTTCCGGTGTGAATTTTTTTACTTTTACGGCATGAGACAATTTCGAGCACTATAATGCTCACATATAAAAGCCTATCAGCTAATTACATTAATAATAACTAATTAATAAACAGTTAAACTCTCAACATTGATTGGATCCTACCTTATCTTTTTTGGGTGTAATATAAAACAAGTGTTAGAAATATTTATAATATTTTTTTATTAAATATTACTTTATAGCTGGCCCTATCTTGTCAACTCCTCTAGGACTGGCTCCAACCCTCTTCCCTAGTTGGTAAGACAAATATTTATGTTTTTTTTTGGTGCAATATGGAATAGGTGTTAGGCATATTTATAATATTTTTTTATTAAATATTACTTTATAGCTGGCCCTATCTTGTCAATTCCTATAGGACTGGCTCCAAACCTCTTCCCTAGTTGGCAAGACAAAAATATTTATGTTTGTAGTACCATCTCTGATAAATATATGTACCAGTGTCCTTGGGTGAAATGATAAAGATGTTGAAATAAAGTCCATCTGTCCCATTTTGTTTAATAAGACTTCCATTGGCCGTACAGTTAACAGTAACACCCATTGAAGTTATGGGGTCAAGTTCAGGGCTTAAATTTTACGAGGTCTGCACGAGAAAGTGATGGCTGTTAAGTTACTTTGTTTGATAAAGTAACAGCCAGCTAACTTTGTTTACTTTGTTTGATAAAGTAAACTTGGTGCAGAGTCTCGAGGAGATGACAAAATGTCATGGGCATTATTTCTAACTAACAAAGTGATGAGCCATTATTCAGGGGCCCAAGTAGGTATATATTGTACTTCATAGTTACGTATCCACTTTAGAGATACAACTCCTGATAGGGAAAGAAAAATGATCATGCTTTTTAATTTGTTTTTGGCACAGATTACAGCTAAAGCTCTGTACAATACGTTGGTCAATACTATGCTTACCGTAACGAATATTAATGGCCCTACAGAGAAGATGATGTTGGCGGGATACAAAGTTAGATGTGGGATTTTTTTGTTGTCAGGCGTTCCTCAGGTGAAGTGATTGTGTATACAACTAAGCTTACTGTAAGTTGCTGGACCTTTATTTATTTTTAACAGAGGTACAATATTAGAATGCAAGTGATCACAACAAAGTGTTATGTGGACACAAACAAACTTTCTAAATGCTTTGAGGACGCATTTGTGGATATCAGAGATGCCTACTATAAGAAAAATTCATGGGCATTTGGTTTTCTTCTTGCATTGCTTAAAAATGCTAGCACTTGATCATAAATAAATATACCATTTTATTCACTATAGCAAGTCTTCTTATTATCTTTGAGGAATGTTGGATTTCAAATATTATTTAAATGTTCACAAAGCTACTTGTATTTAGTTGTTGAACTTATCAAACTTGTTAATTTATCTATTTATTTGTAATGGTGAAATTGTATATTTATGTCATTTTTTATTTAGTTTTGAATATGTTTTGACGGAATGTTGTAGTATAATTACATATTGATAAGAAGCATATTTTTGTGTTAGATTTGGTTCATGCTCCAATATTTTTTTTTCAGACTTCTCATTTATATACATTGTTACATATTTTATATTTATTGTATTCATATTTACACCCACTTTCATATATTTGATTCTTGCCTTGAACTTGTCGTTTTCTTTACTTGGGTCATTTTTTTATGGCACAAAATTTACTTGGTTCAATCTCATGCAGTATGAAATTAAATCCTTTATTTAAACATTTGAATTTTGAATCTCAACTTTCTTGCTATATTTTACTAATTTTATGTGCTGGCATAGACACATGTTTGTGCTACTTATTGCTATGTCTTGGTATTTAAAGGCATTTCTTTTGTGCAATTAATTCATATGTAAATTTACATAGGGAAAGAACAAAAAGAAATCATTCTAGGAAACTTTTAGAGCTTAGAAAGAACATCTTGCATTAAAACCATACATGCCATCTGTTGGTGTTCAAACATGTAGGTCTACAAATCCTAAAGAGTCAACACCAAAACCTAAGGCCAATGATATGTCATGCTTAGGTAATAGGAAAGGCTTATAATCAAATAGTGGCATGAATGGACCAATTGTTGTGAGGGTAAACTCACTTTCATCTTTAGGCTTTGCTAGGCCAAGGGGGGATTCCTTGAGGAATCAATAACAAGACAATTAAAGAGAAATGAAATGATACACATAAGGCCTTTAAGTAGCTATGAACCCCTATAATTTTCATTAGGCTCATGTCAGTGCTGACTACATATAGACCTCTAAGACCTCTAATAAGAAGATATTCATTTCACTCTCACCCTACACCTAGAATGATAGCAATTTTGTGTTTTCCCCAGTAGATGATTCAACTTAATAATGCATACACAAGGCCTAAAGGGAAAGACCCACAAGCATGATTCTCTGATGATGTTTAAGTTTTAAGGTTCCTCGGAACCCCTGAATCCCAACAAAGTGCACAATAATGTGTCAAAACACGATAGGATGCCTCAATGAGTCCCCTGCATGATCTAGACTACCATTAATGATCATTATTATGGGCACAATATCAAACAAACAATATATTTTTAGCATGTTTTTCCATCTTTATGATATATATAGAGCTACCAAGTAATTCACAATACTTTTAACATGTGTGTTTTCTTTAAGTATGTGGCAACAATTAATTACTTTTAATTATGGGTTTTATGTTTTATTGTCTACCACCAACTAATTATTTAGTAATGTGATGTACACTGAAAAGACATGTTTGAAGAATTTAAGGACAAAACTAGGCAGTTATCTTCCTGTGGAGGAAATAATAATAATAACATCAATATCAAAGAGGAACGTGGTCAGCCTCTTAAGAGCTTCAAGTATGGCATTTCTTGGAGAAATAATTATGCAAGATGCTAAAGTGTTTAGCTTTGCTTGCCTTAAACAAATATTAGAAAAATTTGGAAATATATATGAGAAAAGTTTTCTAAACTGAGGTAATAAATTTTTGGATTTAATTTTTTTATTATTAAACCTAAGGAAGCCATCAAGAGACAGGTTAGACATGAACAAACCCAAGTATTAAATTTTATATTGATTATTCTTTTGTTATTTTAACTTTATAGGTGGAGTACACCCTCTTATATGAATGGCCTTGTACTATTTCTAGATGGGAGGCACACAAATTTATAGAAATATGTGAGCTAAATAATTTAAGGTAAAAGATGCAAAAAATATTACTATAAAATTTAGTTTTTCCAACGTTTGAATTGTCGAGAGATTTTAACTTTTTAAAATTAATTATAAGAATTTTTTAAATTTCCAAGTTGAAGAACAAATTTGTTTTAGAGTAAGCAAAATTGGATTTCAATATATTGCAATATATATATACAAGATGGAGATAAAGAAACTCTCTAGGTAATTATTAAGGTCACGTAAATTGAATAATATTTAAAGTTACTTATTTCCTATGATTTCATAGGACTCATATCTCTAAAGTTTTTAATTTAAAAATTCATAAAAGAAAAAAAAAAACTTTCTTCATGATAAGAATTTGCATCCCATTTCAAAGAATAATGTGTCATGTCACTTGTTAAGGTGATACATGTCATCTATCGTGTTGTCCAATTTCCCAAGTGGAAGCTATTTGAAATGCATAACTAGATGGGTGCCAAAATTTAAGAATAACCCTCCACTGTGGGCCCTCTCCCCTAGTTGGTGAGCCAAAAGTATTTATGTTTATAGTACAATCTCTGAAAAATATGAGTGTGATTAGGTGATATGACAAAGCTGGGGACTTCCAGTCCATCTGACCCTTTTTGTTTAATAAGGCTCACGTTGGCCGCACGGTTGACAGTCACACCCATTGAAGTTGCGGGGTCAAGTTTCAGGGCTTAAACTTTACTAGGTCCGCACGAGAAAGTGCTGGCTGTTGCTTTAGGTAGGTCTATATAGTATTGAGTTTTACTTTCTATAGAGTGCAGAGTTTAGAAGAGATACAGCCCACGGGAACTCCATGGGAAATGGGTAGGTATTGTGCTTCATAGGTACGTATCCACTTTAGAGATACAGCCCCTGATAGGGAAAGAAATATGATCGTGTTTTTTAATTTGTTTTTGGCACAGATTACCGCTAAAGCTCTGTACAATACGTTGGCCAATACCCGCTTACGCTAATGAATATGAATGGCCCTGCAGACAAGATGATGTTGGCGGAATACCAAGTTAGGAGTGGGTTTTTTTCGGTGTTAATACATACCTAGGTGTCTTTGTTTACCTGTATGAGCTGCGCAGACAATATTAGAATGCAAGTGATCACAACAAAGCGTTATGTGGACGCAGACAAGCTTTCTAAATGCTTTGAGGACGCATTTGTGGAGATCAGAGATGATGGGCATTTGGTGTTTTTCTTTGCTTTGCTTTAAAATGCTAGCATTTGATCGGTTAGTTCATTCGCTATTTATTTTTCATACATATTGCAAGTTTATATAAATAATAAATATGCCATTTTATTACTATTATCTTTTGAGGAATGTTGGATTTTGAATATTATTTAAATGTTCACAAAGGTACTTGTATTTAGTTGCTGAACTTATCAAGTCTGTTATTTTACTTATCTATTTATATTGTAATGGTGAAATTGTATATTTATGTCATTTTTCATTTAGTTTTGAATGTTAGAAATAAGCCACACTCAGACCGACAATGGGCTGGCCACAAGGGGCCAGTGGTTCAGTTGGTAGAGCACTTTAGTAGCAAATGGAAGGTCCTAGGTTCGAGTCCTAGCTGGTCCATATGAGGAGCAGCTCAACATTGAATATGTTTTGGTGGAATGTTTTAGTAATATTACATATTGATAGATGGGATTTTTTGTGTTAGATTTGGATCATACTCTAGTATTTTTTTTTTTGTATTCATATTTGCACACACTTTCATATGTTTGATTCTTTCCTTGAACTTCTTTTTCTTTACTTGGTTCATTTTTTCATAGCGTAAGATTGACCAAGTTCAATCTCATGGAATGTGAAATTAAATCCTTTATTTAAACATTTGAATTTTAAATCTCAAGTTTCTTGCTCGCTTTACCTAACTAGTGTGCTAACATAGGCACATGTTTGTGCCACTTATTGCTATGTCTTGATATTTAAAGACATTCATTTTGTATAATTAATTCATATGTGAATATATAGGGAAAGAACAAAGAGCAATCGTTCTAGGAAACATTTAGACCTTAAATAGAACACATTGCATTAGAACTAGGAAACATTTAGAGCTTAAAAATAACACATTGCATTAGAACTAGGAAACATTTAGAGATTAAAAAGAACACATTGCATTAGAACTTGGAAACATTTAGAGCTTAAAAAGAACACATTACATTAGAACCATTTGTGCCATCTACACATTTGTGATTGATGTCTACAGTTGTTTGCTCAAACTTTTAAAGCTAGTTTGTCCAAGGGGTTGGCTGAGGAGAACTTAACCCTAGTGATTTGACAATCTCTTCTAAGATCTTTGTAACCATTGCTTTGATAGATTCAAACACATAAGGTGAAGGAAAATAGATCTCTATGCATACATTTTGTCAATTCATTCTTGTGTGGCAAGATCAATTTCTGTGCATCAAATCGAGTTTGTCAGTTCATTCTTACAACCAAGTTAATTTTCAGGCATTAAATCAAGGTCATGGTGCTCGGATTTAAACCTAAGGAACTTGGGTTTGAACCACAATGAATTTTGAACCTGCATAAAGATTGAGACATCTTCTAAATTGAAAACATCAATTTTTATACTTGTGACAACTCATTCTAGCTCAACATCAACAATATCTCTTAACTAATTCTAACTCGACATCAACAATGTCTCTTCATCATTGTTGCCACTTTGTGAATTGGTGGGAATCTACCTAAATTTGAAATGTGAAAGATGTTAGCATAGTATTATTACATTGTTTGATAGTGATTACTTGGTTACTGATATTAGTTATGCCATCGGTTACAACTACACCTACATATCTACCTTACTTATAAATGTGTTTACTGCCCCCTAATATATTATCAATAAAATATTTTTAATTCACATGCTCTCCATTAAATGGTATTAGAGCGATTATGGATTTGGTCCCTGTTGAGTTGAAAGCGCCTCCCAACATGCATTGAAATGGAATCTTCGAGCATGGTTATCAGTCCAACATAAAGCAGAAATAAAGATGTCAAGGCATTGATGTATATGTTTAAATATGGCTGGCGAAAGAAGGTATAAATCTCTGCATACTGCGTGGTGATCAATGGTTTGGAGAATTGGTATAAATCTCTGCATACACTAAGGGTAAAAGGTGACATTTCGCCTTCTGTTGCATAAGGACTCACGTAAAGACAAATTATATTTTTTAAGTTGATTCTTTATGCCTCTTTAATCTATTTCGATAGTTTGACATTTCAAATAACCAAAAATAATGATTCTTAGCTTCATTCCTAAGAGGCTAGAGTGCATGTAGATCATCCCATAGCAGTTATTTTTGTATAACTATTGGTATCGCAAGTCAACCTGTGGTATACACTAGACTAGTTTGATTTACATTTGCTTTCAAACTACCTCTATGTATTTGCATTTGCCTGGAAGTCCAATCTATATTTGCAATGGCATTTTTATAAATGTGTATTTGTGAATGACTTGCAAATCTAAGATTCACTCTTTGAAATGTCTAATTTTTAATTTGGAAGTACCTTGAGGAATGCAATATTGCATTGAGTTCATGTTTTTGAACCATCTATGAGATTTAATTTCATACTGAGGGTTCATATTATGTAATTATCTTTGTTGGCACTATTACAGGAACAATGTAATAAGGGGGAGAATGTTAGCATAGTATTATTACATTGTTTGATAGTGGTTACTTGGTTATTGATATTAGTTACATGTCGTCGGTTACAACTACAACTACATATCTACCTTACTTATAAATGTGTTTACTACCCCCCAATACATTATCAATAAAACATTTTTAATTCACATGCTCTCCATTAAAAGACTCAAATGATTCTTTGTTTTTTGAACATCTTCTAGTGGTAAGGTGGCAGATACGATAAATTTAGTCAAGATCTCTACACCAAGAGGTCCTCGAATAAGGGAATCTACCATCCTCCATCCAAGTCAAACATAGAAAACTAACAATAAGGTTGTGCCAAGTGCAATATATATTACAACCACAAGTGTGAACAACAGCTGTATGAGGTTGTCAAGTAGGAGGAGCTGTGATGAACAAGTCGATTGTAGAAGTCAACATGAATTGAAATCGAAAAAACCATAAACAGTCGGCACGACAACATGCCAACTGTTTACGATGGGCGATATGTTGGGAAGAGATGGTAAAGCCTAGTGGAGGTGTGGGATTATTGGCCTTGGTAGAGTAGGCTATCACTAAAGACATGAGGGAAGTACCATCTCCCAGCATATGATGTAAATTTAGAACGACTGTAGCTTCTCCCTTTGTGGTTATGTAGTTAAGGAAGTGGAACTCCCAAAGAGGGCGAGAGAGAGTTTTCTCAAATGCATATCAGAAATATAGTACTCCACATACTTACCGTACACTACATGACCACGAGGAAACTTTGTAACAAATACATGGTCCTCCATATTCAAAACACAGATGAATTTGATTTTGTTTTTATTTTTTTGGGTAAACATGAAAATGGTTTTTAGATACAAAAGTAAGAGCTTTACTACAATACAGGAGATCCATGGGCTTCGAGAGAGAAGGATTTCTCCAATGGCTGTCTTAGTGTTAGAGATGTCTATTGATTTATCAAGCTTAGAAATGACATGGATGCACAGGCCAAATGAGGAAGTGTTCAAAATCTCTCCCATGGGATTCAAATGCTCATTATCATTTTTCATGGTGATTAGTCCAGCTACCATTGAATGGAATGAAGTGAATTAGAATTTCATAAAGGTACTTGTATTTAGTTGTTGAACTTATCAAGCCTATTATTTTACTTATCTATTTATTTGTAATGGTGAAATTGCATATTTATGTCATTTTTCATTTAGTTTTGAATGTTGGAAATAAGCCACACTTGGACTGACGATGGGCTGGCCACAAGGGGCTAGTGGCTCAGTTGGTAGAGCACTCCAGTAGCAAATGGAAGGTCCTAGGTTTGAGTCCTACATGGTCCATATGAGGAGCAACTCAACATTGAATATGTTTTGGTGGAATGTTTTAGTAATATTACATATTGATAGGTGGGATATTTTTGTGTTAGATTTGGTTCATACTCCAGTATTTATTTTTTTCACATTTCTCATTTATATACATTATTATATATTTGTTATTTATTGTATTCATATTTGCACCCACTTTCATATATTTGATTCTTTCCTTGAACTTCTTTTTCTTTACTTGATTCATTTTTTCATGGCGTAAGATTGTCCTGGTTCAATCTCATGGAATGTGAAATTAAATCCTTTATTTAAATATTTGAATTTTAAATCTCATCTTTCTTCCTCACTTTCCTCAACTAGTGTGCTAACATAGGCACATGCTTGTGCCACTTATTGCTATGTCTTGATATTTAAAGACATTCATTTTGTACAACTAATTCATATGTGAATTTATAGGGAAAGAACAAAGAGCAATCATTCAAGGAAACATTTAGAACTCGAAAAGAACACATTGCATTAGAACTGGGAAACATTTAGAGCTTAAAAAGAACACATTACATTAGAACTCAGAAACATTTAGAGATTAAATAGAACACATTACATTAGAACCATTTGTGTCATCTACACATTTGTGAATGATGTCTACAATTATTTGCTCAAACTTTTAAAGCTAGTTTGTCCAAGGGTTGGCCAAGGAGAACTTAACCTTAGTGATTTGGCAATCTCTTCTAAGATCTTTGTAACCATTGCTTTGATAGATTCAAACACATAAGGTGAAGGCAAATAGATCTCTATGCATACATTTTGTCAATTCATTCTTGTATGGCAAGATTAATTTCTATGCATCAAATTGAAATTGTCAGTTCAATCTTACAGCCAAGTTAATTTTCAAACATTAAATCAAAGTCATGATGCTCAAGTTTAATCCTAAAGAACTTAGGTTTGAACCTACATAAAGATCGAGACATCTTCTAAATTGAAAACATTAATTGTTATACTTGTGACAACTCATTCTAGTTCAACATCAACAATATCTCTTAACTAATTCTAGCTTGGCATCGACAATGTCTTTTAATCATTGTTGCTACTTCGTGAATTGGTGGGAGTCTACCCAAATTTGAAATGTGAAAGAGTCAACTGATTCTCTATTTTTTGAACATCTTCTAGCGTTAAGGTGGCAGATGCGAGAAGTTTAGTCAAAATCTCTACACCAGGAGGTCCTTGAATAAGGAATCTGCCATCCTCCATCTAAGTCAAACATAGAAAACTAACAATAAGTTCATGCCAAGTGTAATACATTACAACTACAAGTGTGAGCAGCAGCTGTATGAACTTTCATGAATTTGTGCAAGAGGTTGTGTCTGCTGGGAAGAGACGGTAAAGTGTAAATTTAGAACAACTGTAGCTTCTCCCTTTGTGGTTTTGTAGTTAAGGAAGGTGGAACTCCCAAAGAGGGTGAGAGAGAGTTTTCTCAAATACATATCAGAAATATAATACTCCACAAACTTACTATACACTGCGTGACCACGAGTAAATTCTGCAACAAATACATGGTCCTCCATATTCAAAACAAAGATGAATTTGATTTTTTTTTGGTTGGGTAAACATAAAAATAGTTTTTAGATACAGAAGTAAGAGGTTTTTTACAATTTAGGAGATCTGTGGGCTTCGAGAGAGAAGGATTTCGCCAATGGATATCTTAGTGTAAGAGATGTTGACAAGGTGTCATTGTACCTCATCATTTAATCTATTTTTAGATGTCAAAATCTAGGGGCTGTGTCCTCGGCTGTCTGCAATTAGGGGTTCTACAGTTACCAGTTTTCCTAGCTAATCTTAGTAACTTCTACCAATTTGAAGAACATAATCTATCTACTTACTGAATGAATTTAAGGAATGTTGAAAATAGAATTAAACAGGATGTTACTTAAAGCAATCTTAAAACAGTAACATGCACCTATCTATCAAAATCAGTAAATACTTTTCACAACAAAATCTGAAGTAACAAAAATAGTGGTACTAGCTTTCTGCCTTGGTGGTGAGAGTGGGCCCTTGCTCCACACCCTTGGAGCTGAAGGCTACAGTAGAAAATTAGCACAAACAAAGAAGATCACAACTAAATTCAATCCAATTCCATTCACTTTGCATTCATGAAAAATATTGATATCACGGAACTGAGATTACTGAGAATTAGAATAATCAAATCATTGTATATTTCTTCTAATGTTTCTATAAGTATATATGAAAATGAGTGATGACATATCACTTATCTTATCTACCAATTCTTCTATGAGATGACATCCATCTCTTTATTGCACTAGCTGTCTAACTATGGAAGATAATCATGCAATAAAAGTAGACTGAGTGGAACAGAAGTCCACTCAGAATTCTAAGATTGAGTCTTAATACATTTGGGTAGTGAGGCCCTGAAAATATGGGTATTGAATGAGTTCTATCTGTAACTCATGCAAAAATTTTATAAAGATAAAAACTCCAGCAGTTAACTAAAGATGACCCTTCACCACTCAGGTGATGATTTGAGTCAAATGAGGGGTATTATGATCACTGCTGAGAGTGCCTGATCGGTAGCTTATGCTGGAAATATGTCTTGCTCTCAGGAGGCGCCGGAGATATCTATCCCTGTCTGCAGCTCCGAAGATATTTGTAGCTCCAGAGATGCTTTCCTTTTTACTTCAACACTTCTGATGTCATGGTATTCTAGTAAATTGTCTCCGGAGATGGACAAAATTGTTGTTCCTGGCATCTACACCTGTTGATTCAAAAAGGGAGAAGTTTATGTATTTTTCCATCAATTCCATGCACATTAGTCTCTCAATCAGAAATTATGATCTTAAGTAATTTATCTCAATCAATCATTATCTAGAAGGATCTTGCTAGCTTATTTGGGTGCAGACATTAGGAAAGATGGAATCAGGAAGGAGAAAAAGAGAGGTAAAAATATGTATTTTATGGGTGCAACTTGGCACTCATCAGATGTCTACTGGTTTATTGAGCTTAGAAACAACATGGATGCATATCATCTACTTCAGTAGTTAAAGGTTAATTTTTGCAAATAAAAATAGGACAAATATTTACCACTTTTTGTTGTGAATGAGGTGTAAAATCACTATAGACTGTTTGACCATTGAAGTGGATGATATTTAAGTATAGTGGATGCACATGCCACTTCAATAATTAGAGGTCAATTTGGGCCAATAAATATAGAACAAATATTTACCACTTTTTGTTATAAATGAGGTGTAAAATTACTATTGATTGTTTGACCATTGAAGTAGATAATATTTAAGTAGAGCTGCCAAATAAGGAAGTGTTCAAAATCTCTCCGGTGGAACTCGCTCATTTTCATTTTTCATGTTGATTAGTCCAGCTGCCATTGAATGGAATGAAGTGAATTAGACTTTTAATGGGCAACATACAGATCATGGTCAACTATGAGGATCGAATTAACCATAACAGTTGTTTATAATGGTAGTTGTTTATGTGTAATTAGTAAAGTAGTAGCTGACCATTTGAGTAGGTGCAATTGCTGTTGTGCAAGTTTCAGAATTTATGGGTATTGTATGCTATTGACTACATAATTAAATAAAAAAACGTAAAATTGTAAATTTTTAGTAAAATCTAGAAGGGGGCAAGTTAGTAAAATAAAGTTTTTCCTAGAAGAGTCAAGATAATTTAGGAAGTTTTTAAAAGAGAAAAAATATTAAATGTAATGTACTTGTAATTTATTGAATTTTTTTTTTTATATTGAAACATGTTGTAACAATTTTTTTATCAAGCAATAGAAATTGTTTATGGTGTAGTCTTGCCTTATATCTACCATCATGCTTTTATATGTTTAGAAGCTAGGTATTGCACATTGAGATTCAAGATGTCAAAGTGCTATTGCACCATTCTATGTCGTTTGCAATCTTTTTTCCCATTTATTGTTGAAAACTGGTTTTTGGTTGAAAAACAGTTTATAGTTGGTTCCTTTCCAATTGAGGAGGGGCTCCCTCTATATGAAATTCAAATTGTCTCAACTACTTTTAACCATTTTGTAATGATAAAATTTATATTGTGATATAATTATATAATTTTGTGTGAAGTTCGGTCTTTTGTTTTATGTCACTTATCCATAAGTGGATTTTCTTCTTAAATGCATCAGGGCTAGTCCCATGCAAATGCTTAATTATAGGAAAAAGGATAATTTAGAATCTTTCTATATTTTAGTAGAGTGGCAATTACTTAGGAATTGAAAACATGTTGTGGAAAAAAGGGGGGCTAAAATAAGCAACAACTATATAATGGGAAAAATATCACATGGATCCATACATTTCTTTCCCTCTTTTTTTACATATCTCTCCATTTTTTCTCTCCAGATATTTTTTCTTGAAAATTCAATGCTTATAAATGATGTGGTAATGTTACATAACAATGATTTCTGGAAATTGTATTTTAAAAAATATATATATGTAGTTAAAAATCTAAAATTTAAGATAAGTGCTTACATTTAAGCAGAAAAATAAAATATTCATGGGACCACTAGTTCTACAAATAACTTCTTAAAAAGTTGAGCTAT
Organism: Cunninghamia lanceolata; assembly: GCA_027924645.1. NCBI lineage: Eukaryota > Viridiplantae > Streptophyta > Pinopsida > Cupressales > Cupressaceae > Cunninghamia > Cunninghamia lanceolata. Next base: position 442,861 of record BSBN01001895.1, on the reverse strand, counting down.
GATTTCTAGGAAAAATAAGTTAAGCAACCACATGGAACCTTGCCCTTATTATCCATTACACATATTTTTTATATATTTATGTTTTACTTTATTCGTATGGAATATTTTTTTTTATAAAAGTTGGGTCTTTTGTCTCATGTCACTTACTAGGGGAAAGGTAGTAGTGCATTACATGGAATTGCGTAGGACCTCCATTTTTTTAAGAAATGTGATATGAACTCTTATCTATCTACAACTAAGGTTTACAGGTGTGATTCATCACACAACTTGCCACATCTACATGTCTAGTGAGAGGTGTGCTTAAAATATATTTTTAAAATTTGACCAAAACTTTATCATGGAATCCCTAGTAGTCGAACTAAAAAATATCATTTGTTGTTAGAACATCATATTCTTATTTAAAATACAATTTATATGCAACCTAAATATTTAAAATACAAATTAAATTACATGCAAAGCACGACTATGGCCCTTCTCCCCTAATAAGTGACATAAGAGAGAAAACCCAACTTTATACAAAAAAACACATTAGATATAATTAAATTAAAAATAAATATATAAAAAATATGTATAATGAATAGTGACATAAAACAAAAGACCCAAGTTTACACAAAATTATATAATTATATCATACACAAATTTCATCATTACACAATGGTTAAACATAGTTGAGACAATTTGAATTTCATAGAGAGCGAACTCCTCATTGATTGGAAAGGAGCCAACTGCAAATTGTTTTTTTGGTTGTAAATTAGGGGAGAGGACCCAATACTTGCACACCCTAACTTTGCACACCTTAAGCTCCTAAATGGTATATCAAATTTTTACATTTTTTTTAGTTTCTTCATATGTGACTTAAGAGCTTAAATCTATTATTTGGAGTTTTGGGTATCAACGATGTAGTCTAATCGGCTACAACTTCACCAAATTATACAAAAACACCAAAAAAAAATATTGAAACATGTTCAACAAGGCACCTATTACTGATTCTGTTATGATTACCTTATGTGTCACCACATGATTGGTTGTTTCTTTGATGGGACATGTGAAGTGTATTATGTTGAGTGCAAAGAATACTGGGGGGGGGGGGGTGAATCAGTATTCTTAAAACCTTTTCACTTACACATTCACTTATCCATTTACTAAAATCAATAACATGAAAGTAAAGTAAACATGAGAAGAGCAACCACAAATTCATAACACATAGACACTAGGATTTTATGTGGAAAACCCAAAAAGGGAAAAACCATGTTGAGTGTTAGCTCGCAATATATTATGATAACAATACCAAATTACATGAAGGCTCACTACCTTAGGACTCACTGCCCTAGGACTCACTGTCCAAGAAATGCTCACTACAACAGGCTCACTGCCAAGAAAATGAAAAGAGGATAGAAGAAGGATTGGCTCACTGCCAGGAGATGACTTCTATAAATGTATCTACAAAATGTTGGGGTGCAGTTTCATTTATAGCTTAGTATACAAACTCAAATGTCCTCATAATGTCAGCTCTACTTTTTCTGATCTACTTTACATGTACTTTGCTCTTCTGCCCTTACTATCTTTTTCTGGTCACAACTCTATTATAGATCGCACATACATTGAATTCACACACATCACATCATCTCTCACACCTTCAACACTGAAATCCATCGAGTATATATATCCTCTACAAGATTTATCTCATAATTAGGTCAGCAAGCCAATCATGAACCACGTATACAAAAGTTATATCTTGTCGACTTGAAGTTCTGTACAATATACAATGCGAACCCAAATAATCATTCAATAGTCTTCATATAGGTCAACACAAATCATTCAACCACTTAGATTGATTGTACAAACAATATATCTTCTCTACATAAAGATCTATCAAGCCTGTCAGCTTTATCCCTTAAGAGCAGTCTTGACCAATTCAACTGTCATACCATAACTTCAATTGCGGACAACATGAGACTCTAAAAATCATATCCAACATCCATCATTGACCTCTTAGCATAACTTCAAAACCGTAGGGCATCATAGACCTTTATAGCAAAATGCAAATCTTGGAACTGTCACTCTGTTATAGTGGAAAATTGTTAGACTGGAAGCTGATACTGAAGAACTTGTAGAAAATGATTTGTTGAGCTTCAGAAGCTATAAATCCAAATTTAGGTAGTCATGGTATGTATATTTGCTTCCACAGAACCACAAGACAAACTATACCTCAACGGAGGAATGCAGACCCTTTTTCTTTGGTACTGTGCACTGTTTCTGACTTAAGTCTATTTACCCGAACTTAGCTATTTCACCATATGACTTCCGGAGGAGGTCAGGACCTGAACACTGGAACATATCATCACCAAATAGCTATGATTAACATATTTGAACCACATGTAATGATCTTCAACTGTGGAGGCATACTGACCCAATCTCTGACACTTACTCTGCATACTGCCCATACTTAGTCATTTTAGGCTTCTGGGCCTAAATCCTTTTATGGCTTGTTGTCAACCCAAGTTGATCTACTGAAGTAAGGTCTCTTTGTCTTATTGGTAGAATCCCTTTTCCTTGTTTTCATCAATGACAACATTCAGTCATTTATCATATCAGTGTCCCTTGCCAGCAATCTCCCCCTTTGGCATTGATGGCAACACTTAGTGAAAAATGCTTGCCTTCTCCCCCTTACTAAATACACTCTGTTTTTCTTCTCCTCCTCAGATGTTTTCCCATTTTTCACTGGTCTTCTTCTCCTCCTTTGACATCAATGGCAAAGGTGTATGTACAAAGGTCAAAAATTGTGTCAAAACTGCAAAAATTGTCATACTCTACCGCATATGTACACATACAATCTTCAACTTAATTAATTGTAGGTGAAAGAATATCCTTGTACACAATCTTTAATTGTGTAAACTCTCCAATCCACTTATTTTTGGCACTGTTCAAAATTTGGATGTTCTCATTTACTTGAATTACCAGATCTTTTGCCTTCTTTACACTGATAGGTATGTCAGTTATATCCTGAACCCTTAAGGCTTCTGTAGCTAGACTTGTCATGATCTCAACTTAAGATCTTATTATCCTTCTCAGCAGACACATCTCATTTTTAATTTATTCCTGTATGTTGAGTAGACTACTTATGTTCTAAATATTTACAACTTGTGTTTCTATGTTGTTGATTGAGTCAACTGTTGGATCAAAGGTCTTAGAAATATTTGTAAGTTGAAGCTCCATGATTTTGACCTTCTCTTATATTTCCTTAGTGGTCTCAGGCCATGAGAAACAAAATTTGTATATATCACAGGCTTCCTTGATTGCATTCTCCATATTCTTGATACTATCTTCTAACAAAATTTTGTCACTATCTAACTTGATTTTAACTCAACTAATCTTTTATCTTCAAATTCCTTTCTAACTTTAATGTCGGCAGATTTTTCAAAGGACTCAAAACTAGTACTTACAAAATTAATCAGACCTTTGAGCTGATCAGATGATGACACTAATATATCTTTTAGGTGTGAGGGTATCAGCTTTTTTAGAATACCAGATGCTTCATTAATGAGTTCATTGTCATATATATATATTTTTAGCATTTCTTCCTGAGTGTTAGCTTGCACAGCTGATACTAATTTGAATTTTTGCACCAGAGACAAAGATTTTAGATTTATTTGTCCTTGTAGAAACTTGGGTAAGTCTAGGGTCTATGCATTTTGTCACTTTTCCAAAAGTTTTGCAGCAGTGTCTCTTGCCACTTTTTCTTCACCAAGTGAAACTTTATTTCTTTTCATCTCTTCTGCTACCTTTTCTTTCTCTATTTTAGTTGTGGCTTCTGTAATGGATGAGATCCTTATTCTTTTTCTGGACCTAGATGCTGACTTTTGCATTTCAAATCTCTCATCCTTTCTGGAGTATCTGATGTTGATTCTACTAGAGTACTTATGGGCTTTGATTCTCCTATTCTAGTCTTTTCCTTATTTGTTGATTCATCTGATGTTTTCTCTTATCGTTCATGTTCCATAGACATTCTAGAGGATAATTCTTTGGATGTCCCAAATCTGTCTTCTTTAAGATCCTTGGTTTTCTTAGTAGTGCATCAGTTTAGTTAGAACATCTTCTGTAACTTCATACCCTAATGCAGGGACCCATACAATTCTTGGTTCCACAACTTCCATGAAGCATTTGTCTTTGTCTACCATGAATACAATGTCTTTTTCATATTTTATTACTACAGGTTTCCAAACTCTACATAACATTTTCAAGTTTGAAAGTTCTTGAAATATTCCCATAAGATTTCATTCTATCTTTCTGCATTTCCCAAATTCTACAAGTGATTTCTTATCTGAGTGGCTACTAGTATGTGATTGAGCCAAATAATGTTGCCCAAGCCGGATAGTCCTCTCAGGAAGTAGAAAAGTAGACAAGTGATCAGTGTTCCAAATTTAAAAGGATGATTTGACTCTTTTGTTCTTTTCAAATTCTCCATCAATTCATTCTGAAGCAATTCACATAGGTCATAATCTATATTATTTTTTATCATGTCCTATGCTGTGTATATAGCTGGTGTAGACATAGAATTTTCTTTGTTGGAGAAATATATTTTGTACCTAATAACCATTTATGCAAATCTAACAGTCGGATCCTTAATATCACTTACCGTGAGGGAATTCTTATTAGATTTGGCTCCCATTAGCTACATTACCAAGTTGTTTTATATTTTCTTTAAACCTGGAACCCTCCTAGAAGAACTCATACCAATTATAGATTTAATGGCTTCCTTAGTTATCATGTATGGTTCATCAAGCCACAAAAACTCATCATGAATCCTGTTTAGAATGAACTTAACCCATGTATCATTCGGTATCGTAGGAAACTCCAAACAGGTGTCTAATTTCTTTTCTCCTAGAACTTTATATTCATCTTTCAACACAATATCCATAGTAGTCAGTTCATCCAAGTACAATTTTCCTAGATTCATGTGATCATATTCCTCTAGACTAATATGAATGTATGCTCTAATATCTTCCATATGCATAACTCCAAGTGGAGTAATTGAGAACACCCCTATAGGATCATTTTCTAGTGATCTGAAGAAATGTTTCTTATACTAGGGGCGGGGTTTTTCTGCTATCCCGATTACTTGAGGAGTAAACATTTTCCCAAAATAATTCAATTTTCACAGTATGGTTTCAAATCTTAAAAATAACTCTTTTCACCAAATTAGGGTTTTGCTTGATCTTGTCTTGATTTGCTTTGGAAATCACTATAGTCACTTGAAATTTTTGCTCTAGTTCACCATAGAATCTTGGAAGTTTGAATACAGAATGAATTTTCCATCGGATGAGGCCCTTTTTAATCCTTTATCTGTCTTGACCTAATTGTCATAAATGCCCCTATTGAAAAAGCTATCAAACACATCTCTACATAATGTAGTCTATTAGGATTGCTCCTCAATGCTTTGTACTAGAACCTTTTTCACTAGATTTTTTTTCAAATGATATGTCATATGCATCTTTTCAACATATCTTCGTGCCGAATCCCATCACTAACAATCAGGCTAGGGGATTAAGATTTTCATTGCAACTCCCCCTAAGCCATCTGCTTCCCTGAGGAAGTATCTGCACCAGAAGCTAGTGTAGATTCATCCTTGACATTAATCACATCTTTCTTTATCTAGATTTTCCCCATCTCTTTCTTGGTTTCAACCGGATCAATCTTTTCTTTTCCCTTATCATTCCTCTATTCTGTATTTTTCCTTCCTGGAAAGCTATTCCTTTTCATATTTTTTGCTTTTGCAGAATCTTGCAATATGTCCTAACTTATTGCACTTGTAGCATACCACATTCCTTTGTCCTTGATTCCTTCTATTGATTGAATTTGATCTGCATTGATTAGCCATATGTCCAAATCTATTACATGCAAAACACTTTCCATTGGATAATTGAGTATTCCTTGCATTGTAAAAGCCATTCCTTTCCAGACTTTTGCATTCATTTGATCTATGACCAATTTTCTTGCAATTGAAACATTGACCATAGAATGATGGAACATTCTAATTTGTTCTACTCCTATACTGAGTAGCCTTATGGCCAAACTTATTGCAATTAAAACAATGGCCATTGAAAGATGGGTACCTTTGAGCATTTGGCTGCGTTACCAGATGTCTTCTAGGTCTTCTTCTTTGATTCCTGAACTCATTTCTTTTGTTTTGTTTCAACATAGTGTTTGCTTGACCTGATTTTGAACTCTTTCCTTTTTCAAATCCCAAGCCTTGCTTATCATCGAAATAATTTTGACTAGCAATCATTTCATCAAGTTTTGTAGAACTTATCTTGAACTTTTCTTCATAGCTCTTAGTTTTCTCCAAATCTAATTTCAGACTTACAACTTCTTTTACAAGTTTATCGCATTCTTCTAATTTGCTTTTTACCAACATTTTTAGATCTTCTTCTACTTTATCTCTCTCTACATCTTCTACTTTCAAATCATCCAAGGTTTCATTTGCTAATATCAATTGTTCACTAACCTCTTTGTATTTTTCTTTGAACTTCTTGACTTGTTCTCTTAGCTTTAAAATGCATTCATCAACTTCTTGAATATTGTCCTTTAGATCCTTGATTTCTACTTCATATTTTTCAAGATCAATAAGAGCTGCTTCCAATTCAACATTGTTCTCATATGAGAAATTTCCAATATTCTTCCCCAAGATGTTAGGCTTCTTCCAAGAAACCTTGATCTGATACCAATTGTTGAGTGCAATGAATACTAAGAGGGCGGTGAATAAGTATCCTTAAAACCTTTTCATTTACACATTCACTTATCCATTTACCAAAATCAATAACATGAAAGTAAAGTAAACATGAGAAGAGCATCCACAAATTCATAACACATAGACACCAAGATTTTACATGGAAAATCCAAAAAGGGAAAAACCATGATGAGTGCTAGCTCACAATATATTATGATAACAATACTGAATTACATGAAGGCTCACTGTCTTACGGCTCACTACCCTGGGACTCATTGTCAAGAAATTCTCACTGCAATAGGCTCACTACTAAAAAAATGAAAAGAGGATAGAAGAAGGATTGACTCACTACCAGGAGATGATTGATACAAATGCATCTACATAATGCTGGGGTGTCATTTCATTTACAACTCAATATACAAACTCAAATGTCTTCATAATGTTAGCTCTGATTTACATGTACTATGCTCTTTTGCCCTTACTATCTTTTTCTGGTCACAACTCTGCTATAGATCGCACATACATTGAATTCACACACATAACATCATCTCTCAGGCCTTCAACACCAAAATCTATTGAGTATATATATATATATATATATATATATATATATATATATATATATATATATATATATATATATATATATATATATATATATATATCCGCTACAAGATTTATCTCATAATTAGGTTGGCAAGCCAATCGTGAACCACGTATACAAAAGTTATATCTTGTTGGCTTGAACTTGTGTGCAATTTGCATTGCATACCCAAACAATCATTCAATAGTATTCATATAGGTTAGCACAAATCATTGAACCACTTAGATTGATTGTACAAATAATATATCTTCTCTGCATAAAGATCTATCAAGCCTGTCAGCTTTATCCCTTAAGAACATTCTTGACCAATTCAACTGTCATATCATAACTTCCATTGCGGACCACATGAGACTCTAAAAATCATATCTAACATCCTTCATTGACCTCTTAGCATACCTTCAAAACCACAGGACATCATAGACCTTTACAGCAAAATGCGGATCTTGGAACTGTCACTCTATCATAGTGGAAAACTATTAGACTGGAAGCCGATACTGGAGAACTTGTAGAAAATGATTTGTTGAGCTTTAGAAGCTATAAATATGGATTTAGGTAGTCCTGGTATGTATATTTGCTACCTCAGAACTGTAAGACAAACTATGCCACTGCGGAGGAATGCATACCCTTTTTCTCTGGTACTGTGCACTACTTAGTCATTTTAGGCTTTCGGACCTAAATCCTTTAATGACTTGTTGTCAACCCAAGTTGATCTACTAGAGTAAGGTCTCTTTGTCTTATTGGTAGAATCCCTTTTCCTTGTTGCCATCAATGACAACTTTCAGTCATTTATCATATCAGTGTCTCTTGCCAGCATATTATTACACATATATATGTGCACATGTATTGGTCCCTTATTAAATTTTTACTAGTATATTATTTCTCAACCACTATTCTTTTCATATATTTAATTGGGGGTTAGGTGCATAGCACCATGGCGACTATTAGAACATGGGCAATTATTGGGTTCTCTCCCTCAGAGGAGACAACATAAGTTTGGAAGTTTCTAAAAGAGAAAAAGTATTAAATACAATGCACTAGTAATTTATTGAAAAATCCTCTATGTATTAAGACGTTGTAACAATTTTTATCAAGCAATAGATATTATTTATAGTGTAGCATTGTCTTATGTCTACCATCATGCTCTTATATGCTTATAAGCCATTACACATTGAAATTCAAGATGCCAAAGTGCTATTGCACCGTTCTATGTTGTTTCCAATTTCTTTTCTATTTATTGTTGACAACTAATTTTTGGTCAAAAAACAATTTATAGTTGGCTCCTTTCCAATTGAGGAAGGGTTCCCTCACTATAAATTTCAAATTGTCTCGACTACCTTTAACCATTGTGTAATGATGAAATTTGTGTCGTGATATTTAATTATATAATTTTGTGTGAAGTTGGGTCTTTTGTATGTCACTTACCCCTCCATAAGTGAGTTTTCTTCTTAAACCTTAGCAGTAGGGCTAATCCTATGCAAATTTTTAATTATGTGAAAAGGATAATTTAGAATCTTTCCCTATTTTAGTATAGCAACAATTACTTAGGAATTGAAAATATGTTGTGGAAAAAAGGGGGAACTAAAAATAAGAAGCAATTGCATAATGGGAAAAATGTCACATGGCTCCATACATTTCTTTCCCTCTTTCTCTTGATTTTTCTCTCCAGATTTTTCCTTGAAAATTTGGTGTTTATAAATGATATGGTAGTGTTACATAATAATTATTTCTGGAAATTATATATATATATATATATAGTTAAAAAACTAAAATTTAAGACTAGTGCTTAAAATTAAGAAGAAAAATAAAATATTTATGGGACCACTAGCTCTACAAATAAGTCCTTACAAACTTGAATTGTGATTGCTAGGCAAAATAAGTTAAACAATCACATGGGGCCTTGCCCTTATTATCCCACACACACACACACACACACACACACACACACACACACTACTTTATTCCTATGGATATTTTTCTTTTGTTGTAGTATAAAGTTGGATCTTTTGGCTTATACCACTTATTAGGGGAGGAGTAGTAGTGCATTGCATGGAATTGTGTAGGACCTCCATTTTTTTTAAGAAATGTGATATGGACTCTTATCTATCTATAACTAAGGTTTGCAAGTGTGACTCATCACACAACTCACATCTACATGTTTAGTGAAAGGTGTCCTTAAAATAATTTTTTTAAAAATTGACCAAAACTTTATCATGGAATCCCTAATAGTTGAACTAAAAAATATCATTTGTTGTTAGAACAACATCATATTCTTATTTAAAATACAATTTATATGCAACCTAAATATTTAAGATACAAATTAAATTTCATGTGCAAAGTACTACTATAGCCCCTCTGCCCTAATAAATAACATAAGACAAAAACCCCGACTTTATAAAAAACACATCTGATATAAATAACGTAAAAATAAATATATAATAACTATGTGTACTTGATAATAAATAACATAAAACAAAAAACCTAACTTCACACAAAATTATATAAATATATATTGAGAGAAGTTTCACCATTACACAATGGTTAAAGGTAGTCGAGAGAATTTGAATTTCATACAGAGCAAACCCCTCCCCGATTGGAAGGAGCCAACTAAAATTGCGTTTCGACCGAAAATTAGTTGTCCACAATAAATGGAAAAAAAAGATTGCAAGCCTGGAACGGTGCAATAACACTTTGACAGGGAGAGAAGCCACTATTTGAACACCCAATGTGTAATGTCTTGTAAAAATGTAGGAGTACAGACAAATTCAAAATTAATAAGTGAGCATGATTCAATAGGATATAGTTCCGGTAAATTCTGGAAATTGCTCGATAGTAGTTGAACGACTTAAATGGTTCCAGCTACACACTCACTTACTTAAAGGACTAGCGTTATAAATTTAGATCCATACTCTGTCACAGCCAATGGAAATTGCTCGATAGTAGTTGAACGACTTAAATGGTTCCAGCTACACACTCACTTACTTAAAGGACTAGCGTTATAAATTTAGATCCATACTCTGTCACAGCCAATTCGATCCTTATAATTCAGGATCATCTTTATGTTGCCTGCTGAAATTCTAATCCACTTCATTCCATACAATGGCAGCTGGACAAATCAACATGAAAAATGAGAATGAGCATGTGAGTCCCACGGGAAAGATTTTGAACACTTCCTCATTTGGCCTGGGCATCCATGTCGTTTCTGAGCTCGACAAACCAGTCGACATTTCTTACGCTAAGAAAGCCATCGGCGAAATCCTTCTCTCTCGAAGCCCGCGGTTCTCCTGTATTGTGGTAAAGCTCTTACTTCTGTATCTAAAAAACCATTTTCATGTTTACCCAAAAACCAAAAAAAAAAGTCAAATTCATCTTTGTTTTGATGCATGGTTGCAGACTAAGAATGAGGAGGGAGTTCTGCAATGGAAGAAAACGGAAGTGAATATGGACGACCATGTATTTGTTCCAGAGTTTCCTGCTGGTTACTCAGTGTACGATAAGTTTGTGGAGGAATATATTTCTGATATGCATTTGAGAAAATTCTCTTTTTCTCGCCCTCTTTGGGAATTCCACTTCCTTAACTACAAAACCACAAAGGGAGAAGCTACAGTCGTTATAAATTTTCATCATATGCTGGGAGACGGTACTTCCCTCATGTCTTTAGCGATAGCCTGCTCTTCCAAGGCCAATAATCCCACCCTTCCACCAAGCTTTCCTGTCTCTTCCCAACGGACACAGCCTCCTGCACAAATTCATGAAAGTTCATACACTGGTTGGGGTGGTTTTAAGTTTATGTACAGGATATGGCATCTGCTGTTCACACTTGTGGTTGTAACGTATTGCACTTTGCACGACCTTATTTCTAGTTTCCTACGTTTGACATGGATGGAGGATAGCAGGTTCCCTATTCGAGGACCTCCTGGCGTAGAGATGTTGCCTAAAGTTATGGCATCTGTCATCTTACCGCTAGAAGATGTTCGAAAAATAAAGGATCATGTTGGAGGGGTACGTAACTGCTCTTACATAAACATTACTGCTAGCCTTGTTTCTTGTTTTATAATTTCAGATTCGATTTGTGAATTTGATGGTGATTTTGATATTATTATGATAACAGAGCGTGAATGATGTGATAATGGGTGTGGTATTCTGCGGGTTTCGACGCTACTGCCAGATGGTTCTCCCTGGTCTGGCTCGTAACCAAATAACTTGGTCGCCTTCCGTATTTGGTCTAGAAAACTTTCAACTCACTCAAAAACGTTGTTTTGATGTATGCAGACCCAAATCAAATAGAGAATTTGAGAGTAACAGCTCTCGGTCTGATGAACTTGAGATCGCGGCCTGGTTTAAAGGTTCTGTTAAATATTTTTTTCACAGTTTCCTTAGCTTTTTTAATTTTTATTAGCCTGTGTTTGTACTTTCTCTTATTAGTGTAATGCTTGGCTTGTCAAGCGTTTATTTTGCTAATGCCTTTGTCTCATCTTGAGAGATTCTTTTTTACAAAAGATAAGTGCGCTGCTTAAGCAGTCAATAGACTGTGGTTTCTTGGACGTTATTAAAAAGTTTCAAGTTTCATTCATTCATTATTCTGTTTGTGCTCATCAATTATTTTATGAGGAAGTTGAAACACTTTTTTCCTATTCATTTATTATTATTCGTGCCCATCAATTACTTTATGAGGGAGTTGGGAGCATTTTTTTCACACATTGGTTAAAATCAAACTGTAAATTATAAGATCTCATTAAAATTTAATTGAGTAGTTTCCAACTTTCCAGTCAATCAATTATTGTTGATTTATATGAAATATGGGCAGCAAAGAAAGGACCCACCTGTACACAATTAAATTCTGATGAACTATAGTATACTTTAGTAACATGGCCAAGTAACAGTGACAAAAATATTTATGTTTGTAGTACAATATATAGACTTACAAGACATCTGTCCTTTTTTTTTTTTTTTTGGGTTTAATTGGTAGTTTCCAGCTTTCCAGTCAATCAATTATTATTGATTTATATAAAATATGGGCCAGCAAAGAAAGGACCCACATGTACACAATTAAATTCTGATGAATCATAGTATAATTCAGTAACACAAGCAAGAAAAACTCCATCATTTTCAAATAACACTGACAAAAATATTTATGTTTGTAGTACAATATATAGACTTACAAGACATCTGTCCCTTTTTTGGTTTAATAAGGCTTCAGTTGGCCGCACGGTCGACAATCACACCCATTGAAGTTGTGGGGTCAAGTTTCAGGGCTTCAATTTTACTTTAGTTCTTTAGATTATTGAGTTTTACTTTGTTTGATAAAGTAAACTTGGTGCAGAGTCTGAAGGAAATGACAAAATCTGGAACGAGATCTCCCTGGGGAAACCAGTTTGGATTTTTACAGCTGCCAATTCCCATGAAAGAGTTGGAGAACCCTCTGGAGTATGTCCGACAAGCAAAGCATATGATAGATAAGAAGAAAACGTCGCGGGCATTATTTCTAATTAACAAAGTGATGAGCTATACTACAAGATTCAGAAGCCCCAAGGTAGCTAATGTACTTGATAGGTCCGTATCTACTTTAAAGATGCAGCCTCTAATAGTAAAAGAAACATGATCCTACTCTTTCATTTGTTTATTGACACAGGTTGCATCTAAGGCTCTGTACAATATGGTGGCCAATACTACGCTTACTGTAACGAATATGAATGGCCCTGTAGAGAAGATTATCATAGCGGGATATGAAGTTAGAACTGGGTTTTTTTCGGTGTCTGGCTTTCCTCAGGTATAACAACTAACCTTACTGAAAGTTGTTTAACCTTTATTTATTTTCAACGGAGGTATTAATACACAGGGGTCTTTGTTTATCCAGACTATTCTTGTGACCTGTGTTCGATACGCAAACAACATAAGAATGCAAGTGATCACAACAAAGGGTTATGTGGACGCAAAAAAGCTTTCTAAATGCTTTGAGGACTCATTTGTGGAGATGAGAGATGCCTAATATGAGAAAAACTTGATGGCCATCTGCATCTTCTTCTTCTTTTTCTATTTGTTTGTATTAGTTTTAAAATGTTCTGATTAGAATAAGGTGGTTCGGAAGGGATCATAAACTTTTTCACATTAAAAAATGTTACAATTTGATGTGACATTCTTTATTATTTAATTTTTTAATTATTGTAAGTTTATATAAATAAAAATAATAAAAACGCTAGTTTATTCTCTATAATAAGTGTCATTATTATTTTGAGGAAAGTTGAATTTCGAATATTATTATTATGACGTATTAAAAGTTGACAGGTATTTGTATTTATTTGTTGAACTGTGACTAATTGGTTTGATAAAACTGTATTGGGTGTGGGAAAAAATCTTCTCACCATAAAATATATATGGGTTTTTCCAAATTTTAATATATTCTTACTCTTTTTAGGCATACATACATGTTTATTTGTATGATATAACAAATAGTAATGCTAGTATATCACTCTATTTAAATATCATCTATTTCAATGGTCAAACCTTCAATAATAATTTTACACTTCATTCACAATAAAAAGTGGTAAATATTTGTCTTATTTTTATTGGTCAAAAATGACCTTTGACTATTGAAGTGGATGGCATTTAAAAATAGCCCTAGTATATATATCTTAAATACATTTTAAAGATAAGTATATTATATTTGACACTTGTATGAAATAAAATACATAATTTTTATTTGAAAAATTATTTTGTTTATAATATTGAAAAAAAAACAAAATAAATTATTTACTTCATACTTAACGTATTAATTACATAGCTATTTTTTATTAATAAAAAGTATAAAAATTTAGAAAAAAGAAATTAAAATGAAAAGAATATAAAATAAGAATTTGTAGTTTAAAGAAAAAATAAGTTATTTTAATGAGTAATTTTATTTTTCTATATAAATATTAAATGTTAACATCTATTTGAAATATTACAAATATTAGTTTTAGAGCTTCTGGTAAACTGTATATTGCTTTATTTTGCATCAACATTTTGGATCACACTCCGTGATCCATCATCAGGATGAGAAGATAAGAATGAGAAATAAAACTGTAGAAAAGGTCTTAAAAAGAGAGAGAGGGGGTGTGGTCAAAGTCCTATTTGATTAGGTCCAAGGACAAGAGTTAATAAATTAATAAGTTATAGAGGGATTAACAAGGTAGAAAGGAGGAAAAAGAAGAGGAGATAAAGTGAGAGGGAGATGAGGGGTCAAGGAGTTTTTTATAGTGAATAGAAAGAGAACATAGTGCAGATATCAGATATGTAAGGGTCGCCAAATCCGCCTTAGCTGAGCACTACTCAAACACCAATCACCACATACGCCTAGAGGATACCCTCAACCTAGCCAAGGAAGATAATTTCTTTAAGAGGAAACTTAAAGAAGCCATTTCCATTAGAAATAACCCTACAAACCTCAACAGAGATGATGGGTGGAACTTAAGCCACACTTGGAACCCTCTCTTAAACTCTCTCAAAACCAACCCCCTTCCCCCCTAATTCGGCTTCCCACTAGCCCCTCAGTTAACTTTATCCCAGACAACTCTCCCCTTCTTCACCTACCCACACGCTCCCTCTCTCCCCCCCCCTTTTTGTATCTTCCCCGTCTCTTCTCCACTCTCACCTCTTTCCGTTTCTTCCCCCCTCCCCACCCTCTTCCTCCATTCCCCCACCCCAGCTCTCCCTCCTTTGTATATTTTCATTTTCATTAATTGATCTCTTTCTATTCACTATAAAAAACTCCTTGACCCCTCATCTCCCTCTCACTTTATCTCCCCTTCTTTTTCCTCCTTTCTACCTTGTTAATCCCTCTATAACTTATTAATTTATTAACTCTTGTCCTTGGACCTAGTCAAATAGGACTTTGACCACACCCCCTCTCTCTCTTTTTAAGACCTTTTCTGCAATTTTATTTCTCATTCTTATCTTCTCATCCTGATGATGGATCACGGAGTGTGATCCGAAACGTTGATGCAAAATAAAGCAATACACAGTTTACCAGAAGCTCTAAAACTAATATCATGGACTGTGGAAATATCATGTACACAATATTACAAATACACATAAGTAAAGAGATGGAAAAAAGATATTATTGTATTTTTCTTTTCAACTATTTTATTTACTACATCCATACATTACATAAATGGACATATATATTTTAATTTTAGTTAATATTCCTGTTTCACTTTTATATGAAATTTTTGAAAAAGTCACCTTTCACTATTTTGATAGTTTTTTGTTTTTTTTTTTTTACTTTCAAAAACATGGTAAATCTACATACTTAATATGTTACTTTTTTATAGTTTCATTTGTAGGGATTGATATATTTTAAAATTTGGATGTCTTTATATTTAAAATGTAGGTTATGCCTCTCAATGTAATTACAACATAAAAGACAATAATTTTTTTGTTGGTATTAATTGCTTCAGTTGGGCTCAAATTTCATGTCATTTTATTTGTATGGGAAAGTGTACATACACTTGTTTAAGTCCTTTGGAATGCATTTGAAATCTCTTGGAATGAATTTAAACCTTACACATCCAAAAAATGAGCTCTTACAATGAACACCAATAACACATTTTCATCAAGTGAGATTTTGAATGATAACTACACAATAAAATCTAGAAATATCATCAATTTATGATTTCAATTCACATGAAAACATGAATGATTAATTCCCACCATACTAATTGTATTTAAATACAACTCAAATTTTAGTCATCTTGAAGTAGGGCTTTTTCTTTATTTTTAGTACAAGGACTCCAATCAATGCATTTACAAATTTACAATAGAAAGACCATTAAATGGGTCTAATTTGTAACTTCTACATTTGTAATTAGTAATTGGTTGCCTTTCAAGTACCAACAATATATATTTTTAATGCTAAATTGCATTTAAACTAGCATCTAATCAAAAGACTATTACAACCATAATTAGTGGAAAAATTGATTGTAATTTACTACAATTTTTCCTTAATGTTTTTGTTTCATATTATAAAAAATTAAAATATTTTTATATTCTCATTTGTTTGTATAAATGTCCATATCTTGTTATATTTTATGGTGATAATTTTGTATACTTTTTGTTTTCAAATTTAAATTTTGTAATTTCTTTATTAGTATTTGCTTTGCAAGTATATTATTACAATCGGAATTATTTAACTAGTTATTATTAACTGTACTTTGTGAACCAATTATATGTTAGTATTTTAATGTAAAAAAAACATTTATCTTTTACAAATTCTATGCAAGTATTTGAACAAATAATATTCAAAAAATTAAATTATCAACAATTTGATTGATTAATATATTTTATAGCTTTTATTTTTATTGGCTAATATTTGTAGTTGTTATGTCAGCCTTCACATAAATTGAGAAGAAAAGGTAATTATTGCAATACTTATATGGTCTATAATACAATATTTTTACAAGATAAAATATTTGTACAAATATCAATAAAAAGTCCTATCAAAAGTAAGAAGAACTAACTCTTATTTATGTGGAAGAATGAGAATTTTCAAAACTATCCATCATACTTTGTGTTGGAGCTCAAAATCATAGGTCTACAATCCTAGAGCATTATCCTAGCTTCAAGGCTACTGAATTATCATCAAGATGGTATTGACATGTGCTCACCAATAGACTATGGATGATTAAGACCAACTATTATGAGTGGGTAGACTCACCTTCATCTTTAGGCTTTGTTATGCCAAGGGGGTTTTCCTTGAGGTTGCATCAACAAGACAATTAAAGAGAACTAAAACATTAGATTCAAGGCCTTTAAGTAGCCATATCCAATATGCTAAGAACCTTAAGCTTTGTTATTAAGTTCATGTTAGCATTGACTACACACAGAACTACACGACCTCCAACAAGTAGGTGGCAACTCACTCTTGCTATGCAACAAAAGATAATCATTAGTGCTATATCCTTAAGATGACTCCATTTAACATTGCATACACATGGAAGAGAAAGAACACACTAGAATGACCCACAAAAAATCTACTAGTTTCAAGATAGCATATAATATATCATGATTTGCATCACTAGGTCATATTGACAAGATGGAATCTAAACTACTCTTACAACTAACAAGAGAGGACTAAATAAAGATATTTGGCCTCTCATCAATCAAACTAGTGCATGCTCCATTAGACAAATGTGTTGTTTAGAATGTGAGTTGGATAATATGTGAGTGAGTTAGACTCCAATGTGACACATGAACCATATCCTTGTTAAGGTTGACCTCCTATTCACTCCCACTCTTGTGGCAAGACCCAATCAAGAAAAGGTAGGACCAGAGGGTTGTTCTATTCTTAAGGGAGAAGAATGTCGTAGATGTCAGTTATGTTTTTTGTTTTCAATGTGTGTGTTGATAATTGTTTTGATGGAAGTGTTCAATTGTAGTAGTTGTTGTGATAATAGTATGACTCAAAGGGTCACTTGTCCCAAGTCTAGTGCACAACATGCTTTTTCCATTTATAATGTAGAGATGTTCTTGTTTCCTTTCTTCATTTTGAATTGCCTATTGTATCAGTTCTTGTTGGTCAATGATTTGTTGGTGATGTTCTACTTTTGTTATTTTTTCTAGATCTTGTATGTGAATTATATGGGAGAAGCTCTCCCCAATCTTGTCAAGGATAGATTTTATCCAATCTTCTCTAATGCCCGGGCATAGTGAATGCTTGTCAAGAGGGGGAAAAGTTTGTATTGTTGACTATGTTGAATGCATTGGCTATTGACCTCATGATGGTATCAAGGGTTTATTGAATGTTTTGTTTTGACTTGTTCAATATGTTGACCTTGTGATGAAATCAAGGATTTGATAGCTTGTTTTCTATGTTTTCCTAATGTTTTTGTTCTTTTTCATGAATGCAATACAAATTTTAGTTCATTTTCTCCAAATTTTGATGTGATATAATTATCCACAAACTAAAAATGAATGCAATCTAAATGATTTTTCAAATATAAACCTAAATTATACTTTTGTTGTTTTCATGAATCAATTTTTGAATTGTAATCTATGAAATGAAACTACAAGTAATCTATAAATAATGAATATAAATTTATTCTAGGAATGCAAATAAAATCTAAGATAAGTAATTAGAAGAAAATTTAAACTAATGTGGTAAACAAAGAAAGTCCCATCAAAAGAAAATCAAACAAATTGAAAGTCATATCAAGAGAAAAGCAAACAAATTATTTACTTTCTCAAGAGCAAAGATTTGTCCTAATTACTAATGAAAACATGAAAGGAATCTGATATGACCTGGGCGTCGGTGCTTGGTGAGTCCTTAGAAGTCCTTCATAGAAATCTTCTCTTTATATATCGTAGTAGGGTCCTCCTCTTGGCAACAGGGATGAAGATGGGAGCATATGAAATTGCATTAAGCTTGGAAGCTAAGAAATTGGTAAAAGGGGATGAATGATACAACCATTTGCATGCTCTGAAGTGCAAGTGGCTTGAGCAATGAAGCTAATAAAATAGGCAAAAGACACTCAAAGTTTTACATCAACATGAGAACTCTATGGAGATAACTATGCAAATAAAAGCAAGAGCAAAGATGTAATATTGAATTTGCCTCCTAAGGGAAAGCTTTGAAACTTTAGAAAAATAAACACTAAAGAAATAAACTAAGAGGCTGAAAGGATTGCAAAGAAGTTTGAAAAAGCTTGTGAAGATGAGAAGAACATTCCCAACCTTGAGAATAATGAAGAGGTGAGGGGTATTATAGGTTTGAAATCCACACCAAAGGTGATGGTGATTGGGAAGTTAACAAAATTGATTGAGTGATCTAGCTCCAGTTTGGAGTAAATAATGGTTGGAGAGCAGATCACAGAAGAAGAAATGGAGATAACACATGATTGATTGGGAGATAAGAAAATCTTGATTGGAAGTCAAGAATGGATTGATTGAGAGTCTTGAAATAGTTAGGGGGAGTTGGCAATCAATTAGAAATAAAGAATCTTGCAATTATGAGCCAAAAATAGAGAAAAATTATGCTAGAACTGGAAGAAAACACGCATGAAAAAGATGACAGGGTCACCCCTTTCAGGAAGTGGGTCACTCCTTTTACCAGGGAAGGTCTCCCTAGAGACCTTCCTTAAAATGCAGTCTGTCATTACTTTTAGTAGGGTCGTGTTATGCCCTACATAACCACCCCATCTTTTTGATGGATTAGGACCCCCTTTTTGTCATTTTGCCATTTTATGTGCGTGTGTTAGTCTCTTGATGATCCTGGCATTATCTTTCATCTCTTACTTTGCTAAGAGGTCATTTGTTTTTCTTAAAAACTTATGTTTTTAAGCTGTCTTTGTTCAGGCCCAGGAGTTCTTTCACTCCCGGGCTCATGGGTTCCTGGGCCCACTTTGGTTCATGGGACTTAGTGTTGTGAGTCCAATCTGGAGCTTGGGCCCTGATCAGTTTTTTGGCCTCGAGGCTTCTGAGGTTTGATGGACCATTTGGTTCCTTTTCTTGTTTTCCTCCCACTCCTGTCGAGTTCCATCGGGATCGTGGGGCCTGATCAACCTTTTGACCTCTGTGCATAGGACCAAAAGTCTATTTTTGCCCCGTGCCCCTGCCCCAACTACTACATTAATGGAGGTAGGGGATTCATACTGTATGAGGTATTTATAGCTTCTTAAGCCTTTCCTCCCTCATTTCTTCCTTTTGTTTTCTCTCTCTTGCTTCCTCACGCCCCCTGTGAGAACATTAAACCATTTTACGAGCTTTCGATTGATAATTCAGAGATGTTTGAGGTGGTTTCTACATGTGTGGATGAGGGTTGGGTAGTTTCCTACATTCTTCACATCCTCCACCCCTCTTCTAGTTTCCACATGCCAGGTAGGGTTTGTTCCCGGTTGTTTGTGGCCTTTTGTTGTTTGATTATTTTTCTTCTCTATAGTTTCTTTGTTTGTTTGTCATTGTTTGTGTTAACATTGGTTTTTGTTTAATGGTTTGCTTGCTTTAGTTTATTTTGTTTCTTTTGCATTTTTTATTGTCTTAGGGTTTAGTTTAGTTTAGAGTTAGCAGTAGGGTTTAGATTAGAAATAGTGAATAAAATGGACCATCTTAAATAGTTAGTTCAAATTTGTTTGGAACCTTTGAAAACCTCATTCAATTTCGATCGAGATCCCTTTTTGGTCTCGAGCCCCGTTTTGTTGAGACTATTAGATTTCCACTCACTACAGTGGGTCCAATCGGGACCTCAGGTCTCGATTGGCCCATCATCCTTTGAAACCTTTCAAAGGTCCTAAAACCAACTTTCCTCCTACTCCTTTCAGAGACTTAGAAAGTTACTAATTCTAGGAGTTCCTTTTGGGACTTCAGGTCCCAAAATGTTTTTCGACCAAAAAGACATCAAGTGCCAAAACCCCTCCTTTGTCCTGCTTTCTGTAAGTTTAAAAAATACTAAAGAACTTAGGTCCTTTTAGGGCTTCGAGTTCCGGAAGACCCTTCGAACTTGACTCATCAAAAAACTACAAAGGGGACAAAACCATTTTTTCATCCCACACCTAATGAACACTTAGGAAGATATCAAGACTTAGGTCCTTTTAGGGCTCCAGGTTTGTAAGCACCAAAATCATGCACAACCGAGCCATGAGGACCCCTATCATGATTTATAATCCTTGTCACATACGTGTAAGCATGAAATAACATCCTCTAAGTAGCAATTCTCTTGGTGACGTGTCTTTCCTTTCATCTTGTGTTGTTTCCACTTTGTCGTTTTCTCTCTTTTTTGTCATCGACGCTTTCCAACACTTTTCGACACTTGTCAATTTGCATTTTCTGAGCTTGCGACCTTGTTCCTAAGCCTTGTATGCATTTTGTAGGTAATTTTTCACCTCTCCTCATTCATCTTCTCCACCCCTTAGAAGCCTTCTAGAGGCCTCCCTAGCCATCTCCCACTTTCAGTTTTCAGTTTCACTCAACCAATCCAAATCTTCCCCTATTATTTCCAAATCTCCCCTCAGGAGATCCTACTTTGTAAGTGGAGATTTGGATTTTCATGCATGACTGACCTATTTCCGGAGGCAGATCCCCTTCTTTTCTCCTCCTCTTCCATCTCCCATCATGCATGTCAACCTAGGTGCCCTCTTCTATGGGTTGCCCATGGGTCGCCCCCTGGGCGACCTAACTAGTGAAAGGGGCGACCCTGTCGTGTTTCTAGATGTGAAAAAACTCAAGTTTCTAACACGAAAAGGCTCTGTTTTCACTTGGTTTTCTTCATGTTTGCATGGAACTTCATGCCAAATATAGAGTTAACTATTTCATGCACCTACACATGCATAATTAGTTCTATTTTATCTTTAATTAATAGTTCATGCATTCCCATGCACTCCTTCACTTCTTCTTGAGTGATAATCTTTTATAGGGTAGATCACTCCAATTTTAGCCTAGATCACTCTTCAATCCTCTATGTTATCAGAGCTACAATCAAATTGAGTTAACTCTCCTTCATCTTCACCTCTCATCCCTTCTTCTAACCTATAAATACCCCCTCCCTCAAGCACAAAGGGAGGCAATTTCATTTGTGTACACAACTCTTGCAAGTTATTGCTCTCCACATCAAGCATTCTCATGCTCATATAGGACATAGGAGCCCTTTTGTTTTCATTCGTTGCTTCATCTAGCTTTCATACAAAGCTCATCACATGTCCATACCCTGCTCATATCAAGCCATAGTGCTCAACAAAGCTCTCATTGAGCTCTTTTTACAAAGCTTCAAAATCTTATTTTGCTTCCATTGTCATCTTATCGCCAAGAGGATTCCCCACTGCTACAAGAGGATACGAGGTTGCCATCACAAGGATTTCTGAGGGTAGTGGAGGCTCACGTGTCTCCAGGTTCCTTTATGCTTTCTTTAACCAAAATTGCTCTTGGGATCAGTAATCTTATTTCTTTTTCCCTGGTAGGATAGATAGATCTTACATTCTTAGAGTAATTTGCTTTCAAAGTTAATAGATTAATTCATTTAAAAGTAATTTACCATTTCTTAGATTAATTCATTCCAAATATTCAGAAAACCCCAAAAATATAGTTTACATTGCATTAGGTAAATTCATCATAGATTGCATACATTCTTTGATTCCTAGCTTAGAAAAAAGCATCTTCAATTCCAAAAACATTAAAAAAACACAAAAAGAAGTTTTGCATTCATTTACACTTGCATTCATAAAATCCAAAAAGAACAAAAACATTAGAGACTTAGAAGGTTTGTAAACCATTGATTCCATCACAAGGTCAACTGCGGTCAAACATTGCTCAAAACCCTTGATTCAATCACAAGGTCAAACAAAGTCAACACAGTCAAACCTTAGGTCAAACAAACCCTACGTCAAACCCTAGGTCAAGTCAAGGTTAGCTCACAATTGCCTATCTCTTGTCTCAACTCATGAATGTGCCCTAGATAAAGAGGTGAGTGGGTGAGGGAAATCATCAACGAGATAAAGGAAATCCACCCAAGACCGCAACAGGACCCACTAGTCGTCCAACAACAAGAAGCATTTAGACAACTCTTAGTACAACAAGCATTCATTCAACTGTTTGAAATACAATAGGCAATCAATGAAAACAATAGCTTACCCACACAAAGGTGGAATATCAGAAACCCCAACACGAGAAAAGTGACTAGTGACCCTTCAATTCATATAGTTATCTTTACAACCATGACCATCGAACAACACATCTACACAAGTGTACAACAACATAGGCCTCAGGATGTGTTGACCACTCTTCACAAAGTCCAACTCTCCAACAAGCCAGACCACCCCGTTTCTCACCTCCTCTCGAGTAGCTACTTCCACGAGAGTGAGAGTGATGTGGCGGTTCACCCTATGGCAAGGAGGGAAGGGTCCGTGTGGGCACCAAAATTTGACTTGATAGCCCCAAGCCACTAACGTCATGATTTCAAGCATACATATTTTGGTGAACCTGAAGTGAAGAGAATTTTTTTTTTGTCTATGCTTTTCACTTTCCAAACACTCAAATCACATCAAAAACTTAAAACATTTGACACTTAAAAACAACAATCTTCAAGCATTTTTACTTTATTCTTCGTAGCCACTTCCATCGCTTTAGCCTTTGTCTCCTTCTCCATCATCCTTTACATTTATTCTGTGGTGTCTACGACACCCCTGAATATGACGGAACCTGATCTAAACTTAGGGAATGTTTCCTTTAGAGAACTAGAAGCTCCATTCTTTGATAGGTATGTGCCGCCTTACCTAGATGCACCAATCACAAATTGTTACAATTACGAAGACTCTGACTATGAACAAGACCAAAGAGAACCCAAGTGTTCTTTGTCTTTTAACAACCTTTCATGGGAACAAAACCATGCCATACCAAATGCACCTCATAAAGCTAGGAGGGTTCAACTAAGGTTAGAAATACATCAACCCGATCAACCTTCCACAAGTAGCACAAGTACTCATCTCGATGAGGAAGTAAAAAGGTTCGAAAGACACTTGCAAGAGGCAAGAGACACTCAAGAAGCATTTAAAGTTGCCTTGCGAGAAGAATAAAGAGACAATGTTGCATGAGAAGAAGCACACCATCATGACAACACTTGAAGAGAAAACCCTAGAAATGAGGAAGTGCCTAGAGCTACCACTCCTATAGACCTAATTGCAACTCTAGTGCAAAGGATTAGAACATTGGAAGCAGACCAAGCTACTCCTGAAAGAAGACAGAAGTCCTATGACAACATTCGAAATGAACAAGACCAGGGGGCATCTTAGAATCCCCCTATCTCAACTATTATTCAAGAAATGCAAGTAACGATACGTGTCTGAATGGGAACCCTCCTATTCAGAATAATCCAACAATGTTGGGAAATCAAGAAAATCAGATGGTAGGTTACCAAAACTCTCCTATGGGGTTGATGCTATCAACTCCCCAATCACAAAGTGCCTTTCTTGGGACATATCTAGAGTACTTAAAAGAACCACTCGATTTAAACATAAGTGTTCAGTTGCCTCGACCGTTACTTGATCTCCAAAAATTCAAGGGAGAGGGTGATCCAAATTCCCATATCAAAGCTTATACCATTGCAATAAGAGAACTCCCTTGGGATGGGGTCGTCGCTATGATCTTTCCAAAGACCCTCAAAGGAATAGCTCTGGATTGGTATTATCATTTACTAGAGGCTTCAATCCACTCATTTAGACAACTAGTCAAAGAGTTTGTCATGGCATTTGGCATGAAAAAACTCATCAAAACAAGGATCAGAGAATTCCTGACCATGAAATTGTTGAAGGCACAAGACAACTGAGAGGGGGGTGAATCAGTTGTATCAAAAACTTCAAACCCTTATAAGCAAAATCATATGCACATCAATTCACTTAAACCCTTAATGTATTATGAAGATTAAACATGAAGAACATATAATAGAAACTTTAACACATCAACACCATGCACAAGAGAATATCATATTTTTACGTGGAAAACCCTAAAAGGGAAAAACCACGGTGATGATTAGCTCACAATGTAATGTAGTATCAATATCGAATTACAAGAGGCTCACTACCCTAAAGAAAGAATGCTCACTGCAACAGGGATAACTACCCAGAGGGTTAACCATCCAAAGGGCTCACTACCCAAGGACTCACTGCCCATTGAGAAAGAAAGAAAGAAGATAAGGATGACTCACTACTAGGATTTGAACTGATATAATTGCATCAAACCTATGCATGGAGTTTAGTTCAAATGAAGCTCAACATAAATCTCAACACACACATCTTCACAACAACACTAAAAATAGTAGACACCTTCTGCTCACTGCATTTGGTAGCCTAACACATGAAAGCTCTAACTACACTGATCAAATTCACATCACATCATCATATCCCCCACTCACACATGCATCCATGAATCCTTGACACTTATTTATACCACCATCAGTCTTGAAAACATTCTCCAAGGTTGGCAACACAATCTACAACTCTTGAAATAATCTCCAATGTTGGCAAACTCACAATATTTGAATTAGGTTTGGACCTAAACATTCCATGACATAAAAGAATGAAGGAAAACCACTTTGCACCTTAGCTCGGACCTAAGTCCATCCAAGTACGCTACTCAATACTCACAACCACCGAGTCAATTCCATTATCAACAAAAACATCCAAGGTCTGCCAGACATAAACATAAGAAATTCTTGATTACACGCTTTGATGATCACAACCATAACTTGTGGATCACACACAATGCTTTAAAACAATTTGGAAACATCCATGAACAACTTGGAGTCACTTGAGAACCAAAAATTTTAGCCACAACAAATTTCACTTGAATACAGTTCACAAACTGCTTACAAACAACACTGCCAAACTCTGCTACACAAGAAATAGATTTTCGGAGCACCAAATCACAAATCCTTTGGAATGAAGATAGATTAGGATCTTATAAACATATATCCAGAACTGCAGCACCTAAAACCTTTCCGTGGCGGAATGCAGAGTAAAATACTTTCTCTCAGGCACACTGCAAACACTGTCAGACATTGTCCTGAAAATGGTGAATAAAACTTTCACTGTACAACAATCCAGAGCACCAAATTCTAGATTTAGCACCTTCAAGCACTTCTCAGCAACATATCCAAACTACACACTCAGATCTCCAACATAGAAGAAATGTGGAGAAAGAGCTCAAACAGTATTCTATAAGTCAGAAGACTCCTTCAACACATTATTTCCAGTATTAATCATATTTTCTCAAAAATACTTGGAAACCTAGCTATAGGATCAATCTACTAACATCATCAGCACCTCTACAAGGCATTCAAATTACTTTAACACAATAACTCAATTCAGTCAACAAAAACAACATCAAAAGATATAGTTGACACCAATGACAACACAAACATGTTGACATCAATGACAACACCGATTAGCACATACTTGCAACAGAAACAAGAGCTGAATGAATCTGTAGCCTAGTTTGTTACCAGATGGAGATAAGTCCTCTATTCCTCAACCAGTGCCCCAAACATGGACCATCGCGATTTATGCGACCTTTTCTTACATGCCTTGAATAAGGATATGAGAGAAGACGTTCAAAAATTACCATACAAATCTTATGAAGAAGCATTGGAAAGTGCTTTGAGGGTCGACCAAGCCACCATTGATAGTGGCAGAAGGGTCTACAAGTCAAATGGAAAACTAATGAAGTACATAGGGAACAATGCCCTTGTCATTAAGATTCTAAAAAAAATAGAAATGCAATGACATATGGGGAGACAGATCAACCCCCTGTCTGAAAAGCAAGAGAAAATTATAACGAAAGAGACTATTGCCCTCCCAACATCAATGCAGTTGATCACCCAAGAAACAACACATATTTCCCAAGAGACAACTATTAGAGTTGGAATCGTAATGGGAATGGTAATGATGGAAGGTATGAAACACCCCCATATGAGTACACAACCAATTTTGTTCTTTTCATAGAACAAGGGGGCACAATACAGAATCCTATAGGGAGTATAATCAATTCATAGTGAGATTACCAGAGGACCAAAAATGATTGTTTATAAAGATGTTCTTGAACCCACAAGAGGTCACTCTGGATAACAAGGGCACAAGACAAACCCAAGCCCTGATAGCTCCGCAAAATGCTAACATGAGAAACTATCAGGACTCATTTCTTACGCATATGGATATAGAGACAACAAATCAAAATGAAGCCACTTAGGGTAACAACACTAATATCCCACCACAGTTACAACAAAAAGGAGAAGCTAGGATGTTGGGGTTGGTCAAAATACTACATAGAAAAGAAGAGGAAGGAGATCTCGAGAACGAACAAGAGGAAGTGCATGAAACCACTGTCTCGGTGGTTGAACCAATACCAATGTTGACTGGTCCCTACAAGCTCATCGAAGACTTAAAGAAAACCTATGCACACATATCATTCATTGACCTTCTTAGGAACTCCCCCTCACATTGTTCAGCACTATTGAAAGAAATAGGGTTGAAGTATCTCAATCAAATTACTCCACCTATAAACCCACCAAATTCTGAGCTCAAAGACCCAAGTTTCTTCTTTGACCTAAAGCAAATGCCTTCCAAGGCAAAATTAACTAAGAAAGGATACCTTATGTTGTACTTGCAAGTATGGATTTATGATACCTGCATCAAAAGGACATTAATATATGATGGAGTGATAGTAAACATAGTTCAATTGTCTCTCCTAGAGAGAATGGGTTATGGACACACTAATATCACCACTTCACGAGACACTCTAAGTGGGTATGATAATCTAAATACTGCTACGATAGGAAAGATCACACTTCCTGTAACCCTAGGGCCTAAGACTATCACAACCACATTTTTTGTCATGGACAAGGACACAAGATATAATTTACTTCTTGGAAGACCATGGATACATAGGATAGAGATTGTGCCATCTATGCTATTTCAAGAGGCTCGATTCCTACATTTGGAAAAGGTATACGTTGCAAAAGGAGACCCATAATATTTTAGCATGCTAAAGTTGAACACATCAAACTAATGTATAGGCATTCCCATAGATTATGAGCTTCCTACAAACAAGATTTCAATTCCTAGTCCTAGTCCCCAATAAATATGCATCAAGAGAACAAAGATCCCATAAAAGACTATAAACAATGCAAAGATGAAAGCTTTAGAAAACAAGATATTACCAAAGAAAAGAGGTTATTCCCAAAGAGAAAGCAATAAAGATCATGGAGTGGATAGAGAAGGATGGACCTCTACAATTCCCTTTAGAGATCCTCATGATTAACATGCAATTGACATACAAAATATTTCCTTACATAGGGGAAAAGCCTCACAGGACCAAAGGACTAGTGTTCAAAACAACTACATTGGATTTGAGATATGCAGACCCTCATGCTTTTTCAGATCCTAAAGAAGATGTGACAAAGAGTCATACTCCTTTGTCACACTTGAGTGAATCACGTGTTCCTCAAACACCAGAAGAAAGTGAGTCATATGAACCTCTCACACCAACATAAGAGTCATATAGACCATTGACACTAAGGGAGGATGTACGTTCTATTGACAATGAATCAACCAATGCAATAGGAGTTCTCCCAAGAATGTTCATGGTATCTCAACTACAAGTGCAACCCACCACTTCTACCTTGGTACAATCAAATGAGATTGGTGAATGGGAAGCAACCTTAGTGCAAATTGAAATGGTTGAGAGACTCCCAAATGAAAATGAAGAGAGTGAGGGTACGTTTCATAAGGAATAGAAAATATGAGTGTCAGTTGGAACTAATTGTCTTATCATCTTTGAGCTACTAGGAAGCTATATTGGATACTCTATGGATTTGAGGCCTGAGCCTAATAAGAGGACGAGTATAAGCTTTGTCCCTCCTGATAAGCAAAGGGAACCTCAAACTCCCTTGGAATTATTTCAATTTTTACAAAATATTCAAGGTAGACAAGACGTAAAGATCTACATGCAAGAGCAATTCGACACACTAATGGAATTGTTAAGGTGCGATGGAGTCCTGTATTGGACCCCTTCCCATCAACAAGCTTTCCAAGACTTACTCCATCTCACATTACCAAGAGGAACCATTGAACTAGAAATGATAGAATCAAATGATAAACCCTACAGAGCAGGAGAACTAGTCCTAAGAAGAGATTGCACAAAAAACAAAAAGAGGAGATGAAAGAGAACATTTATAGAGGACTAGAAAGGTCCTTACATGGTTAAAGAAGACATTAGAAATGGTGCCTATCTCTTGTGCACAATGGAGGAAAAAGAATTGGGCGAAATAGTCAATGCCTTTCACCTCAATAAATACTATCTAAAAATCATAAAACATAAAAATACCAAAAAAATTAAATATTCCAAAAATACAAAAATCAAAAATACCAAAATGAATTTTGTTTCTTGCATTTCAGTATCATTTTGTTCATCTTACATTATAGTGAATGACTTGCTCTTATATTATTTTCATTTTAGTAAGGAGTCTAAGGTTTCTTAGGTATACGTGATCCTTTCAGGTCCTAGAGATTCCCCATTTTCACAATCACCTTACCCCTTTCCATTCCCAGTGATTCTAATCAAACCCTAGCTCTTAGCTTTACACTGATCCTAGTCTTAATGAGCCATGATGTTAGGTCTAAGAAAAGTCAGTATTCAAACCTACAGTGTTCAAAGGAAGCTTGCAAGTAGACCTTCCCACTTATTCCCTGGTAGAAAAGAAGTTTGATTGGATTACAAAAACTTTAGGTGGTGCTCAGGCCCTTATCTTTCTTGGCCAAAAATGTTAGGAGGATCAAAACTCTGAAGGAAACAATCTAAAATTTGAGTGAATAAAAAAATGAGCGATCAAAATAAGAGTATTGAGAAAAGTGAGAATTGAGAGATCAAATTATGCCATATCAAAAGTTCCAAAAGCATTCATTTCATAGAATGTCAAAAATCCAAAAAAATGAGAAAATCAAGTGAGGCATTCTAGAAAATACAAAAAAAGAGAGATACATAAAAAAGGAGTGAAAGAGAAAATATTATTGAATGTCTATACTCTTGGGTGGAGATCAGTCTAAGCTTGAAGCCTCAAGGGTGACATTCTAACAAAGGAAATAAAAAAAAAAGGTACAAAGCACACACACGCACTAGCTGAGCAAAGCCAAGAGTCTAGTAGTATTTAAGATCATTTTCTATATAGGGACCCTAGTTCTTTCCCATTTATCCTTTACCTCAAGTCTATCTTTCTTGCCATCTATGATCTAAGTCTAATGAACATCAACAAAATTTGTTACTTGTCTAAGTTGAAAGCTTGTCAGATTGTCTTATCTAGATAAGGATCAATGTTTACCCTTTAGCAAAGCCCAAATTTAGAAACACTCCATTTCACTCCCACTCCCCACTTGAGTTCTAAATCCCTATCTCATCGACTTTAATAGGTCTCCTATACCAAAATAACCTGCAATCCCCTGGATTGAAAATCATATTAAAGAGCAGTCATATTGTTGTTCCACATTGCATTCATATCAAAACCAGAAAAAGAGTCCCAAAGCAATAAAATCAATGTCATAACTCGTGACATTCCATCGAAGTAAAAGTTTCATTTCAAGCATCCCTTGTGTTCTTGCATCTGCATATCATAAATTGCATTTCATATATATGCCAAAAGAATTACAAAAACATGTCATCATTATCATACTTGCATTGTTAGAGTTGAAGGTCAAAAACATAGTCAAAGAGTTCTTAAACTTCAAAAATGTACAAAAGATGAGTACCCATATGATAGCTAAAACCATAAAAATATGAAATTTCATTGATACATCTGAAGTTTACATGTATAAAGAGTACAAGAGCTAAGACAAAATGCTCTAAAGGAAAGTAAAGGCTCCCCATGCAAGGGGGCGGGATTTCAAAAGAAGAACAGGGTAAACTCAAGGGTGGTTCCTTCCAATAGAACCCTCAAGACTCCTGCTCCTCTGTCTATGTGTGCCATTAGTTGCTCCATGAGACCTATGGGAGCGTGGTACCTTGCTATGAGTGCATGATTATGAAGGCCCCACAACATTAAGATATCACTGTCCAAACCCAAGGCAAGCCATCCCACAAAGCACCTAATTCTCACCCTTAAGAATGAGATTCTCGGCCTTCAAATTAACAATTGCTTGACATCCATGATAGGCAGGAGTGAAAATGTCAGTGTGTCATCCAGCAGAATGTAGAACACCAAGATTAGTCAAGAGCATCTCCTGAGTCATCCTAGTGAAGGGGGCAACCAAGCTAATATTGACCTCACGAATAAAATCCCTCCACTCCTCAACATTACCTACAAAGCAAACTAAAAGACAAAAAAGTGTAAGTCCTTGACGAAAAGGAAAGAAAAGGAAAAATAAAATATGAAAACAGTAAAACAAATGTAGACTTACATGGGTCACCAGGTTGCCAGGCAGGGTCAAGTTGTTGCATTACCTCATCAGAGTGAGTAGGTCTAGGAACTACGAACGGACCATCATCAACACCATCAACATCATCAGCATCATTTGAACCATTATCCTGTGCATCCTCTGTCAGCCACTTATCCGATGAATCATCCCCATCAAGAACATAGTCATCATCAGTAGAGTCTGAATAATTGACCATAATCAATGCTCGAGAAGGAGTTCCTCTCCCGCCCCTCTGTCCTCCTCTCGAAGTCCTAGAAGCTCTGGAAATGAAAACTTTGGGAGTCAAGGCAGTCCAAGTAACAATGCTCTAGCCAATCTTACCTATCTCTTGGATGGATCTATAACAAGTAGGCACTAGGGGCAACTCCTTAGGGAAATCCATGCCAAACTATTGTGGGACACACTCAACACAATGAGCCTCGACTAGACCATTATGGTCTAAAATATCTAATACAACACGACAAAGCTCCCTAATCTCACCATCATGTGACCATGCCCCCTCCATATCTAAGTAAGATCATAAATCATATCTGCATCAGTAAGAGTACCAACATCGCGTAAAGAAGTATCAAAGTGACCCACCTAAACCCACCTAGTTGCTCTCAGTAGCGATCTATTAGGAATTGGAACAAGTGTTTGATAAGGCATGATGTGCTCAAAGATCCAAGTCATAATCAAGAAAGAATGGCTGAAAGCAAGAGCCCCTCGTCATGTGATTTGATAGAAATCCCTATATACCATGGCCAAAATGTCTAGGCCCCAAGCTTAGACTCTGCCTTGCTCAAGACCCTGTATAATTGGTGCCCAACACCATCTCAAGCGAGCTGAGGCCTTGTCTCCAGACAGCCTCGATGCAATCAAACCAATTAGAAACTTCCTTAAATGAGGAATGTGAAATCATGACACAGAGGTAAGCTGAACACCTGTCTGATCCTTGGGATGACTCACCCCCATGAATTATGCCCAAGAAGCCTTGTCCTTGAAGGACTCACTAGCTGGTAGAACAAGAGGGTGCCCTCTCACAAGAACCCCTAAAATGTAGAAACCATCAAATAGAGTGATGTTTCACTCTCCTGAAACCTGCGGGAACCTAAAAATGTTCCTATCTACATCACAATATATCAGGATATCACAACAAATACATGCCACAGGATGTACGATTGGCACATGGCAAACTCTAGCTAAGCCTACTCTCCTCAAGACGCCAAGCTCGTCAGTGTTCAGTGTAGAAAACATCTCTAAGAGCCACAACTGCTCTTGGAAAGCATTCCATCGAATGCACATATCCTGCCAATTAGAAAAGAAATTTAGATTAGACCTCGTCAACTTACAAAAATCCTAAAAATTGTAAACTTGCAAAAAATCTCAAAAAAGCATATAAACCATCAAAATTGCAATAAATAGACGAATGCAATAGTCAAATTAGATCAAAACAGAGTGAAGTAAACGTTAGAAAGCATCAACTTTTTGTCAAAATTAATCTGTTAGGGTTGCCTCTTTCATCAGTCTAGATCTCCCCCTAGGCAACCTAAATGTCAACCGGATCTCCCCCTAGGCAACCTACCTGGCAAAAGGGGTGACCCTACGTGGCTATTCCCCAAACTACAATTCTCTAAAAGCCCTGTTTCTCAGCCAATTTCAAAAAACAAAAGACTAATCTTACTTTAAACGATGAAACAAAGACAATGCAATAGAAAAATCATCAAATACAAATAATTTTAAGGGATTTTTCAAAAAATTCAAACTAGGGTTTAGAGAAGAGTTTTTTACTATTTGTGTACCTGATTCTCAATGGCAAAAGAAGTGGCGGCCATCTTCGTGATCTCATTGACGATATCCACCCAACGACTACTTACATGATCAATTTCATCACCGATTCACTCGAATTTCACTAATTTGCTTGCTTTTTCCTCTTCCTTAGCTTAGTTTCCTTTACGCATTCTTATATTAGTTTTTTTCTTTTATGCATATATTGTGCGTCATTTTACGTATATTCATTCCTACAGGTCTCACCAATAAAGGCAAACAACTAGTCAAACTCTCACGATCTATGGTAAGTTTGTCACTTCAGTTTTCATTATTCATTTTTGATATATCTAGATGTCGGACTAATACTAGTTATTGCAAGTGCAATTGTAGGAAATCGACAATAGGTAAGGCCTAGTTCGGAAACAGTCCCTACCTTTCAGGTAGACTACCATCCTTGAGGGGACAAATATGTAAGCACCAAAATCATGCATAGCCTCCACAAGGACCCTATTATTATTTATAATCCTTGTCACGTACATGTAAGTGTGAAACAACATCCTCTCAACAATAATTCTCTTGGTGACATGTCTTTTCTTTCATCTTGTGTTGTTTCCCCTTTGTCATTTTCTCTCTCTCTCTCTTTGTTGTTGACGCTTTTCGACACTTTTCAACACTTGTTGATTTGCATTTTCTAAGCTTGCGACCCTGGTCCTAAGCGTTATATGCATCTTGTAGGTGAGTTTTCACCTCTCCTCAGTGTTTTTCATCTTCTCCACCCCCTAGAAGCTTTCTAGAGGTCTCCCCTAGCCATCTCCCACTTTCAGTTTTCAGTTTCACTCAACCAATCCAAATCTCCCCCTATTATTTCCAGATCTCCTCCTAGGAGATCCTACTTTGCAAGCGGAGATTTGGATTTTCACACATGACTGACTTGTTTCCAAAGGCAGATCCCCTTCTTATGATTTTAGTACGGTCAAATAGACTAGAGTTGACCAAAACTGAGAGAGGTTATTGTGGATGGACCCCACGTTTACCTGTAGGTCCAAACGAAACATTCCTAGCTGCCATGAATTCTGAGAACTACTCCGTATAGTTTGGCAATTTTTTGCTCTTACGGATCTTAGGGGACTTTGCTGGTAGCCTACTACCCTTGAATGACTGGGATGCTTGGCACATGAAACAAGACCTCCCTTAGCATTTACCTACCCACCTTGATGCGTTGGTGTAGTTGGTTCATCTCCAAGAGCTATGGAATGCAAAACTTCACTCCTAGCACCTTTCCACTGCATGAAACTAAAGCATTTGAGAGATTGTCTACGTTTGATGTATGGAATAAAAAATTTTATTCTTGGCACCTTTCTAATATATGAAACTAAACTAAAATATGGTTCCCCTTTTGTCTCTTGTGTTTTGACCTTTTGGCTTGGCTGTTGTTGATCTGCTATAGTTTCACAATATTTGTGAATCATGATGGTACCTATCCACAAGTATACCACCAGATCCCCTATACAATACAAGAAATCAAATCCCAATCTTATGAGCACAGTGAGATAACATCTCTCTTCTAAGAGTTCCAAATCATTGGACTTTAGTACCAAATGAGAAGAAATCCACACATACTACGACACACTAACCTCACCACTCTTTCCCTTATGCTACCCTTTGATAAGGGATCCATGCTGCGACACAATATTATTGTTGAAAGTTATCATAAAACATAGGGAAGTGGACCTAATATTTGAGCATCCAAAGTTCACACCTCTAACAGTTGTGCATTAAGTCATGTTTTGTTAGTGAGATGATGTGGCATTACATGATTGGTTGTTTTTCAAATCTAAAGAGCACATTTCATTCAATTGTAAGTACTTATAGTCAATACTAACAACCTTAAAGTCACAACTAGTAGTGTTAAACTTTTAGAAATATTAAACCTTAAATCCACAAATACTATCATAGCTATTGGAACATGCTAAGCCACAAAAATTTGATAAAAACATATTTATAAGGCAGATATGTAAGACAACGTAGATTCTCACTTATCAAAAAATTTTGATAGTCACTCTTATTTACATTAACTCCTCCCCAAGATCACAAACTTCTTGTTAAGATTACAAACACCATGATTTTTTTTGTAATGAAACTTCAATACACATGTATGGACAAGGTGTTGAGGACACATATTTCATCCATTTTCTGGTAAAAGCCAGGGTTTTCTAGATTTTCTTAAGTGTTTTTAGCATATAGCAAGCATGCCATAGCTTTCCCTTCACCTAGAGTCCATAATAGGGAGTGATAATATCAAGTTTTACTAATTTTGGCATCACTTCAAACCTAGCATCAATAAAATTTAGGGTTTTATGAAAGATTTATTTCAAAAGTGAGGTTTTGGTAGTGTATAAGGGTTTGGTATAGTCATGGAGAGGCTTATTATGCAAATTTGAGGTTGCCTTTTATTGTCTTTTTGAGGATTTGTCATGGAGAGGCTTATTATGCTTATTATGACAGTCATAGGAGGATAGTCAAGGACTGCCATAGTTTTAGGGGTAGTTATGGAGTCATTTCTTGTTTGAAACCCTCATCAAGATGGTATTATATGTAGATATAGGATATCTTTAGTTATGCATACCTAAAACAAGGACATGTTGTAGTGCCAAAAATGTGACCATGCTACAAGAGATAGTTTTGATGTCATACATCATAAGGATTAAACTATTGATCAAAACTCCTAGCATGAACTCAAGTTTGCAAAAGGACTTCATGACTAGTCTTGGATAGGGTATGGACAACCATCAAAGCATATAGGATATAGGAATTTTGTCAGATGTCATTTGCTAGTTTATCTCAAACCAATCAACATTCTATATTAGACCACAAAATTGCCCCTTTCTATCTCAGACCAATCAACATTCTATCTTAGACCACAAAAATGCCCCTTTCTATCTCAAACTAATCAACATTCTTGTCTTTTCATGACTGTCCCAGATCATTTTATTAGTCCAAGACTACCTCCTTTTCACATACATTCCTTGTCTTGTAATCATGACTTGAGGATTGTCTCTTTGGTTGTCACATTTTGTAACTATTTCACATGATAATTGTTCAATCTCAATGATAATAAAGGATATAGGAATTTTGTCAAATGTTGTAATTGTAGCTACCCTTGTAGACATGTATGCAAAGTGTGGAAGCATAGACAAGGCACGTGGAATGTCTGATATAACACCACAAAGAGAGGTCCTCTCATGGAATGCAATGATTGTAAGATATGTGGAAAATGGATTTGTTTAAAAGACTTTAGAAACTTTCAAGCAAATGTAATTGGCAAGTGTAAAGCCAAATTTTACAACCTTCACCATCATTCTCCTTATCTCTACCAAATTAGGATCTTTGGAACATGGTATGGAGAGCCATCAAAGCAAAAAGGATATTATGTAGGTTTTTGTGAAGTTGACTGTGATGATTATTAGTAGGTTTTATTTTGAATGGTGGACAAGGGTTTGGTGTCTTGAGAAGTATTATACATTTGGACTTTATCTTATAAGCATTATGGTGAGGATCAATGGTATTGTGTTAGTTATAGTGACAAACCCTAGAGGCTTGTGTAGTGTAATATACCTATACTCAACTTCTCTCTCTCATGTAGAGTATAAAGTTGGAATAGAAATATAAAATGCCAATCTTGGGTTAAAAACCTCATGGTGGGATCAACTTGTCCCTACACCCTTTATTAATGTTCTCAGAATGAATTTGTAGATGATGGTAAAGAAAAAAGTAGAGTGCCTTCTAAAATGACTAGTTTTCTCTTAAATATTGTTGTGGTTGTTAGTACCATGTGTGTAGTCCTGTTGATAAAATGTATTGTTATTAAATCCCTTAAGAACAAAGTGAAAATGCTTTACTTTGATTAAATATGTGGATAACAATTATGTATGTGCATATGAGAAAAATGTTACCTTGAAAGAATATGAAATATTTGCAAGGGCTATAGGATAGACCTATGGGACCATGGATATGGCTTTATTGTAACTCTAAAATGATTTTTAGGGAAATCCTTATTTATGGAATTGTTATTGTGCATATTTTTGCAATAATTAATCTCAAAGTATATATGTTGCAATAATTGCAAGATATGCACAAAATGGATTTGTTTATAAGGTTTTAGAAACTTTCAAGCAAATGTGATTGGTAGGTGTAAATCCAAATTCCACAACCTTAACCAACATCCTCCCTACCTATGCCAAAATGGGATCTTAGGAACATGGTATGGACATCCATCAAAGCATAAAGGATATGGGAATTTTGTCAAATCTATTGTAGTTGCAACTACCCTAGTAGACATGTAAGCAAAGTGTGGAAGCATAGACAAGTCACGTGGACTGTTTGACAGAATACCTCAAAGAGATGCCATCTCATGTCCAATGCAATAATTGTAAGATATGCACAAAATGGATTTGTTCCTAAGGATTTAGAAACTTTCAAGAAAATGCAATTGGCGGGTGTATTTATCCAAATTTGACAACCTTAGCCAACATCCTCCCTGCCTATGCCAAAATAGGAAGTTTAGAACAGGGTATGCACATCCATCAAAGCATAAAGGATATGAGAATTTGGTCAAATCTATTGTAGTTGAAACTACCCTAGTAGACATGTATACAAAGTGTGGAAGCATAGACAAGGCACATGAATTGTTTGGCAGAACACCTCAAAGAGATGTCATCTCATGGAATCCAATAATTGCAAGATAGCACAAAATGGATTTGTTAATATGGATTTAGAAACTTTCAAGCAAATGCAATTGAGAGGTGTAAATCCAAATTCCAAAACCTTAACCAACATCCTCCCTTCATGTGCCAAAATGGGATCTTTGGAACATGGTATGGACATCCATCAAAGAATAAAGGATATGGGAATTTTGTCAGATTTTGTAGTTGCAACTAGCCTAGTAGACATGTATGCAAAGTGTGGAAGCATAGACAAGGTATGTGAACTGTTTGACATGATGCCTCAATGAAATGCCATTTCATGGAATGCAATGATTGCAAGATATGCAAGAAATGGATTTTTTTGATAACGCTTTATAAACTTCCAAGCAAATACAATTGGCAGGTGTAAAGCCAAATTCCACAACCTTAGCCAATATCCTCCTTGCCTATGCCAAAATGGGATCTTTGGAACATGATATGGACATCCATCAAAGCATACAAGATATGGGAATTTTGTTAGATGTTGTAGTTGCAACTGCCCTCGGAGAATGTATGTATGCAAAGTGTGGAAGCATAGACAAGGCACGTGAACTGTTTGGCATGATGCCTCAAAGAAATGTCACCTCATGGAATGCAATGATTGTAAGATATGAACAAAATGAATTTTTTGATAAGGCTTTAGACACTTTCAAGCAAATGCAATTGGCGAGTGTAAATCCAAAATCCAAAACCTTAGAAATGGTATCTTTGGAACATGGTATAGACATCCATCAAAGCATAAAGGATATAGGAATTTTGTCAAGTGTTGTAGTTGCAACTACCCTATGAGACATGTATGTAAAGTGTGGAAGCATATACAAGGAACGTGAACTATTTGACATGATGCCTCAAAGAAATGTTGTCTCAAGGAATGTAATGATTGCAATATATGCATGAAATGGATTTTTCATAAGGCTAAATAGAAACTTTCAAGAAAATGCACAAAAGAAACTTTCAACCAAATGTAATTGGCACGTCTAAAACCAAATTGCACAACCTTATCCAACATCCTCCTTGCCTATGCCAAAATGGGATCTGGGGAACATGATGTGGACAACCATCAAAGCATAAAGGATATAGGAATTTTGTCACACGTTGTATTTGCACCTGCCCTTGTAGACATGTATGGAAAGTGTGGAAGCATAGACAAGGTGCATGAACTGTCTGACATGATGCCTCAAAGAAATGCACAATCTTTCAAGAAATGCAATGATTGCAAAATATGCACAAAATGGATTATTTGAAAATGATTTATAAACTTTCAAGAAAATGCAATTGGCATGTGTAAAATCAAGATCCTATAATGATAATTGATTATCATATTAAATATTTAATATAAACTGTCATTTACATAATGTCATGAACATAACATATAGTCTATATATAAAGCCATATAGCCATATCCAAACAAAGCCATACAGGAATACAAAAAAATTACATCGGTAACATACAAAAGTATGTATACAAATTCATCTCTAGGCATACAAAAAATATCCCAAAATCTAGTTTCCTATGAACTTCTATCAAATAATCGATGACCCTTTCTTGGCTGTGAAGATGGAGAGCCAACTAGTGAGTCATCCTCTCTCTCCCGTCGAGTAGACCTCCTCGACAGAGATTTTTGCAACTCCACCTATTAATACAATCAAACAATATGCACATTAATATAGAAAACATGAAATTTATAACATCACATATGTAATCGATCGCTTACTGCTAGCTAATGATCACTCTTGATCATCTATTCTCTCTCTTCGTCTATAGTTGGATGGGTTCGAGTTGTGACCTTCTGTGAGAAGCATCAAGAAGCAAAATTGACTAAACATAAATATTATTTATGTACATCAAATGAAATGAGATAAAATAAGAAATACAAAATGACATTTACATGTTACTAGGTCATACCTAGGTCAAAGGATTTGAAGACAACACAACTGCAACAATACCTACCTGCGCTAACTCACAAAGATG
This sequence comes from Cunninghamia lanceolata, assembly GCA_027924645.1. Classification (NCBI taxonomy): domain Eukaryota; kingdom Viridiplantae; phylum Streptophyta; class Pinopsida; order Cupressales; family Cupressaceae; genus Cunninghamia; species Cunninghamia lanceolata. The sequence goes on along the minus strand of BSBN01001895.1, from coordinate 403,156 downwards.
AGGAGTCTCCATATTCAGTAGATCTGAAAATAGAGTTCAAGATTATTTGACCAAAATAGATACATAACATTATTTAAATGCATAATGATTACAAATGGTTAAATTTACCTCTGTAAAAGTGGTTCTGCGTGCAGGAGACCAAGGAAACCATGGAGGTGCTGGTTAAACTCCTTATTGAAATCATCAAATTGTCACTAAATAATATTACCATTGATATATGTACTATATTTGTGATCATGTGATAAATTACATACTTGCTGACTTGACCTCCTCTCATAACCTACCAGTGGATGGCTAACAAAGGTCAAATGAAGACTCTGACCTTGGAATTTAATTGCGCAGATAATTACATACATTAATTTTGACTTATAATATAGATAGTCATATAAAATTAATTACAAATTTCAAATAAAAATATATTAAATCAAGATGAAATTTGTGAAAAATTACCTGGGAGTCAACACCAAACATATGTTCTAAGACATCATTTATGAGAACAAGATCATCCAATATGGATGTGTCCATCACTAGATGCTACCCCTGCATCATAGTGTCGTATCGAGAGTCCTACCACAAGTCCTCTGTCTCATAATCACACAGGTTCCCACATGAACTACACAGATGTGGGGACAAATGATGCCTGCTTCTCTCACCCTCATCGGCCTAGATGAGATCATCACCGTGCTATGCTAGAGACTGCATGAGAGCACTCAATGAATGTAGTGTCTCCACCTCAACACTCTCCTTCAAAGTCGATAAGAGTTACACATGTGTTGGCCTCATTAGGGGTCTAGGTACACGGTTTTGGTCTCACTATGCCCCCTCTCTATCTTGGGCAGAGCCACCACCTCTACCCTGGAACTCTCGAATGTCAAAATAATTAGGAATCAAGTCTTAAGGACAAACTCACAATGGAGTTTCCTCAAGAAATATTGTGGCATCTCATTGTTGTGGCATGGACACTCGTCAAACACCATGTACCATCTATCCCAAAAATTTTGGGATATATCTTTGTTCCTACACCAATGAATAGGGAAGCATTTGCAAGTCTCTTCTAATCTTTTTCTAGTTTTAGGATTGATAAAGTATGAACATAATACAAATTTTGTAATTTTTAGGTCCTTCACTTGTTCGTAAGATTATTTTTTGGCATAGTATTATCGACACCTCTCCCTATAGTCATAAATTCGGTGATTTAGTTTGTCACCAATTCAATGTGAGAAACAATCATCTCTAATGACTTTGCAAGCACTCTCCTATGATCGGTGCTTGCACTTGAATTATTTAACATTTCAATTAAGGTTTGAAGATATTTTTTATTTTCTTCTATTTGCCCTAAATATTTTTCTTGTGTATCTCTTTCATGCTGAGGATGTGAATGTGTGGGGTTTTGAGGGTTTTTAGGGTTGTTTTGACCCTTGTCTATTGGATTTGTGTTTTGTGATGCCTCATTGACTATAAATGCAATATAAAAAATAAATCAAACATTGAAAAAGTAAAAAACTATTTTCAAACTCGCAAAAATTAAGCAAACCCTACCTTCTTCGGCTGCTGCATCCTCTACATTGCCTTCACGACATCTTCAGGAGTGGGATTGGCAAGGTGGCATGGTGAAAACATTGATTACCCTTAGTACTTGGTTGATTTCTCCTTCTTGCAATGCGCTCATAGTCTTTCACTAGTTTTTTCCTCCTTGGACTACAGAAATGGCTGCGGACTTTCACTTTTGAGTTTTTTTTTCCTTTTAGCAACTTAAAACATGAGCGTGTTATAATGTGCTCGCGTTATACCAAGCATGGGACCAAAAAGCCAAAGTGGTAAATTTTTGGTCCCGCAACTTGGTGCATTCACCCAGGGCAGTGACTGTTATTCCTTTGCTATGATAATGGTAACATTTCTTGTTACATTCACTACCAGCCAACATTTTGTGTAACAATCACCAATCTTCACCAAGCAATTTGTTCACTAGTTGAAACCGTACCTGATGGTTGCCATTTTCCATTTGGTTGAGGTCTTCATCGACGACTATTTTGCCAAGTCACAGTTAACTCTTTGGTCATTGTTCTATATGTTGTAGGCTGTGATCTCTTGCCAAGGGTCTACGAAGCTACCATTGTTAAAAGTTTCTGGTCACTTCCCATATCACAAAAGTTGTGGTCTAATATTTCAAGGCCCTCACCACCAGCATTATTTATGAAGGTCCCCTGTTCATGTTTCATTTACCAGGTCAAGATTTCTATTGGTCATCAGCCATTATTCGTATAGGTTGCACCATTTAAAGATTCCTAGGACTGCCGTTTATTTAGAAATTCAACTTCAAATCCACCATAATGGTCACCATACATTTGCAGTTCAAGGTTCAACAATCTCAACCAAGTTGCAGTCTAAGGTCGAGGTTAACCTTTCTTCAATGAAGTCACAGTTTTCTTAAACTGCCGACACAAGCAAAACTCTACATGTTGTCTCTTCCTTTACCATCGACTTCGTCCTTGGCAACATCGACTGTTAGCATTGGTTACATACTATACTAAGATGTGATTGCTTCTAGATATTAACTGTGTAGTGGTTTTTACATCAACGTTTTAGATCATACTCCATGATCCATCCTCAGGATGAAGAGAGCAAGAGAGGAGAATGAAATTGGTAAATTGTAGACCCAAAGCCACAATAACATTTAAATGTTACTTTTTTTTAATTGTTTATGTTATATTAACATTTACTATTTTGGTTAGCTAACCAAAGAAAATAACATTAAAAGTTTTCTATTGGTAATTGTGGCATTTAATATTAATTGCCACACTTATTGTAACATTTTTGCTAACTATTAGTGGCTAATATTTTGTTAGTGATGCAGAGTGGGACGCAACGGAGGCTAACTAACAGGAAGGAGTAGCCAATAATGCAACCAGCATGATAAAAATGTTTATCGGTTCAGCATCATCATCATGTTTCCTAAAAACATCAACAGCATCATCATATTTCGGATGATCGCAAACATCCTCCTGTCGACTACTGTTCACCTCCTCCGCCTGTCGCCTTTCATCATCATCATGATATTCAACGGGCGCAAACATCCTCCGGTTGCACTGTTCATCAGGCGCCAAATACAAGTGGCATCATCATGATATTCAATATCACCTTCGTCAGCAGGATATCCAAATATCCGGTTGCTCCAAATATCCTGATGACGATCACTTCAATACCTTGCCTTCGATGCTCCACTGCCCGACGATACAAGCAACAGCATCATGATCTAACTTATCCGGTTCTCTCGGAACCTCCTGATGATGCTAATACAACTTCCTGCCTACGCCGATACTTAACCACTTAGCGACAACAGGATAAACTCGCATTGAGGGATATCTCAATATCCTGATGACGATGACGTCACACAATATCCTGATGATCTCTTCAACACTTAGCCAAAAAAACTAAACTTTCACACCCGCATCCGCTAGCGACATGCGGATGATGAGCTTCCCCGAGAGATGATCCTGACTGCGATATATACACTGAGTATATATCCAACTCAAAACATCCTGATGCACCTGCAACTTGCAAACTTCAACAGTTTCACGACCCGATCCTGATGACGATACATTCACAGATGACGATGCGGCTTGCTCCTACTGGAAACGCACATGCAGACTCCTGTGTATCCGTCCACTGCATGTAAACACTCAGAACCGCATAATTTTACAAAGACAATGTGACGACCAGGCCGGATCACCTTCAAACCAAAATCTAACAACTTATCTTTCTATACCTAGCACATGAGGATGCTAGGCTGATTCACAGCATGCTCCTAACTGATCTCCTGAACAATGCAATGCATAAACAGAAAACACAAATGCAACCTAAGCTATGATACAGGACCATTCCACCGATTTGCAGGATCAACCGGTGGAAGGATTGAAAGTGCCCATTAACTTACAAACAGAAAGGAAATCAACACAGATACAACTGATCAACTCAAATACTGCAAAAGATGAGATCTTGTTCAATTGAGATTCAAATGTCCTGCTTTTACAATTCTGCTTCACAGTATCTGGACTGATCACCAGTATAGCATATCACCAGTACTACTCTCCTGAACATAACACCTATCAAACTCAATATGAACTATCAATATGCTAAACCCTAACAGATCGAAGGTATATATAACAAATCCTTCGAGTACTACCAACTCACTTCCCAGCGGCTGGGAGCTTCCAAGCGGCTGGGAGAGAGGACAGCTCAGATAACCTTATCCCGATCTCTAACTGCCTACACATACTCCTATGCGGATCTAATACATAGCATCGGTCCAATGGACCTTATTACATGATAAAGTCAAACATACTAAAAATAGACTATCCTGTCATCATGCTGATAATTATCCTATATCCTGATCATGTATGTCATCATGCGGACCTATATCCTGATCATGTCCGGGTGCTCCTGCACCATACTCCCCAAAAGAAGAAATCTCAAGTCCACTTGAGATGAGAGTATCCAGGTCGGCACCATGTTTCTGTATCTGCTCTGCAGTCATCCATACTGCTTCAGAGTTCGGCTGTCCCTTCCAAGAGACGAGGTACTCCAAGTACTTTTTGTTCCTGGTCTGCTTGACCACTCTGGTATCCAAAACTTGCTGTAACTGTGGGGGATCATGTTGGGGAATGTCTTTAGCAACTGTATCCTGTAGGATATCCTGATCTGCATCTGGATTAGCTTTGTATGGAGTTAAATCACATACATTGAAGATAGGAGATAAACCAAGATCAGGTGGGAGTTGGATCTCATAAGCATTCTGTCCATGCTTTTGCAAAATCTGACATGGTCCAACTTTCTTCTGCATGAGCTTAGTATACTTTCCCTTAGGAAGCCTGTCTTTCTTCAAGTGAACCCAAACCAAATCTCCAACAGCAAATTGAACATCCTTCTTCTTCTTATCAGCATATTCCTTATATTTTAAGGTGGTTTGCTGGAGTTGGGTCTTAACCTGATCATGAACTTCTTTGAGTGCTTCAGCAAAAGCGTCTCCTTCTGCACTAACAGGATCTGCTGTAGGTAGATCTCGCAACTCCAAAATTCCTCTGGGATGCATTCCATACACTACCTGAAAAGGCGATTTTCCTGTGCTCCTATTGACAGTATCATTATATGAAAACTCAGCTTGAGACAGAATATTGTCCCACTTCTCTTCATGCTGTTTTGTCAAGCATCTAAGTAGATTCCCCAAGGAACGATTCACTACCTCAGTCTGGCCATCCGTTTGGGGATGATATGCAGAGGAAAAAGACAAATTGGTTCCCAGCTTCCTCCAAAGGGTTCTCCAGAAGTGACCAATGAACTTCACATCTCTGTCTGAAACTATGCTCAAAGGCAATCCATGAATTCTGACAATCTCCCTGAAGAATAAATCTGCAATGTATGAGGCATCAGCAGTGGTTTTGCATGGCAAGAAATGTGCCATTTTACTGAATCTATCCACTACAACAAAAACACTGTCAAATCCTCTCCTTGTCCTTGGTAAACCCAAGACAAAATCCATACTAATACTTTCCCATGGTCTGGAAGGAATGGGTAAGGGCTGATATAACCCTGCATTAGTTGACCTGCCTTTAGCTTTCTGACATATTACACAGGTTTCTACAAATTTCCTGACATCTGATTGCAACTTAGGCCAGAAATAATGCCTCCTGACCAGATCAAGGGTCTTGTCTAGACCAAAATGACCTGCCATGGCTCCACAATGTTTCTCCTTGATTATATTTAGCCTCATAGAACACCTTGGGATACACAACTGTCCACCCTTGAACAACAATCCATCTTGGATCAGGAATTCAGAGAACTCAGCATGGTATTTCTCCCCAAAAGTAGTACAGACCTGATATATTTCTCCAAAATCTGCATCAGACTCATACATGGTCTTGAGTGAATCAATACCAACACTCTCTAACTGAATCTGATTGACTGTGAGAACTCTTCTGCTCAAAGCATCTGCAACTTTGTTTTTGACCCCTTTCTTATGCTTCAAGGTAAAAGTGAAAGCCTGTAAGGTTTCTACCCACTTCATATGTCTGTGGTTCAGCTTCTCCTGGCTGTTGATGAAACTCAAAGCCTGGTTATCTGTGAAGACTATGAACTCCTTTGGCATCAGGTAATGCCTCCATTTCTTTAGGGACTGCACTAAAGCATAAATTTCCAGATCATATGATGAATACCTTTTCTTAGCATCATTGAGCTTTTCACTGAAAAATGCAATTGGTCTACCCTCTTGACTGAGTACTGCTCCAATGGCCATGTGGCTGGCATCACACTCTACCTGAAAGATTTTGTTGAAATCTGGAAGTGCAAGGACTGGCTGCTGTGCCACCTTCCTCTTCAATGCCTCAAAGGAATCATCTACTCCTTGAGTCCAAACAAACCTGCACTTCTGTCCTCCTTTGATGGTATCCAGCATGGGTGCACAAATATGACTGAACCCTCTTATAAACTTTCTGTAGAAGGTTGCTAACCCATGGAAACTTCTGACATCATTCATGGTCTGTGGAGTTGGCCAATTCAATATGGCACTCACTTTCTCCTTATCCATCTGTAGCTTTCCTTGTGAAATGACAAAACCTAAATAGGTGATCTCCTGTTTCATGAACAGACACTTGTCCAAGTTTATCATCAGCTTCTCTTCATGTAACCTCTTGAGAACCAGATCTATATGTCTGAGATGTTCTTCTTTGGTGTTACTGAAAATCAGAATGTCATCTAAATAGACTATGACAAACTTACCAATGAATTCCTTCAGAACCTCATTCATCAGCCTCATGAAAGTACTAGGGGCATTAGACAAACCAAAAGGCATAACCTTCCATTCATATAACCCTTCATTTGTTTTGAATGCTGTCTTCCACTCATCACCTGGTCTAATCCAGATCTAATGGTATCCACTCTTCAAATCTATTTTTGTAAAGTACTTAGCACTTCCCAAGCAATCAAGTAAATCCTCAATTCTGGGGATTGGAAACCTATACCTGATTGTGATCTTGTTGATGGCTCTGGAATCTGTGCAAAGCCTCCAAGTGCCTTCCTTCTTTGGTGCTAGTACAGCTGGTACTGCACATGGACTCAAACTCTTCCCAATCAGACCTGAATTCATCAATTCTTCAATCTGTCTGGCTACTTCTGCATTCTGTTCTGGGGTAAGCTTATAAGCTACTTTGTTTGGAAGTGTAGACCCTGGAATCAAGTCTATGCAATGACTGATATCTCTGACAGGTGGTAGGGACCTTGGCATTCCCTCTGAGATGACACCTTTGTACTTATCCAATAACTCTTGGACAGCTGGGTCTATCAACCTTGGCTTCTTCTCTTTCTTGCCTGCCTGCTGTTGTTCTTTCTGCACACTCATACAGGGGATTAGGGCATATGCAACTGCACCTTCTGCTGCTACTTCTTTCATGAACTGTTTGCCTTCCATCAGCATGACCTTCACCTCTTTTCCTTTAGACTTCTCCTCTTTCTCCTTCAATGGGAATAACGTTACATCTATACCATCTTTAGTGATTTTATAGGTGTTTTTAACACCATCATGCTGTGCCTTCAGATCATACTGCCATGGTCTACCAAACAAAAGGTTGCAAGCATCCATCTTGGTGATATCAAACAATAACTTATCCTTATATCCACCAATCTGAAATTCTACCCAAGCCTGCTCTTCTACAGTTGTCTGCTGACCTTGAGTAAGCCATGAGACTTTATATGGAGATGGGTGAGGCAATCTCCTAAGCTTCAGCTTTATCACCATTTCTTCAGACACAAAGTTCTCAGTAGAACCAGAATCAATCAAAACCTTACATGCCTTACCTCCTGCTTTGCAAATGGTTCTGAAAAGAGACTTCCTTTGAGGGGCTTCTTTGTCAGGTACCTTCATGGTAGTCACTGTTCTTCTCATCATCAGAGACTCTCCACTTTCTGGATATCCATAGTTCTCAGGACCATTCACACTCTGAAAATCATTAGAGCTTGTCCTACTTTGATTATCAGGTTCTTTGACCAGATTTGTCCTCCTTTCTCCTGCTGAACTTGTGGCCTTGTCTGGACATCTGCTGGCTATATGGCCTTCTTTGTTACAGTTATAGCATCTGATGGATCCTCTGCCCTGGGATCTTCCTCTGTAAGGTCTTCTACCTCTGAAGTTTCCTTGCTGACTGTAATTCTCCCTCTGATTCTGACTATTGTTGCCCTTACTATTGTCTTGACTGGATTCCCCTTGATATCCCTGTCCATGTCCTCTGCCTCTGAAAGGACCTCTTCCACCTCTTTGTTGTCTTCCTCTTCCTCTATTGTTTTGATCTTGTTTTCTCTTCAGCTTTTCTTCCACTTTCAATGCCAACTGAAAACTTTTCTGCACTGTATCTGGGTTATGCAGACTGAGATCTTCCTGAATATTAAACCTCAATCCATTAAGGTATCTGGCTACCTTTTCTTCTTCACTTTCTTTCACCTTTGTCTTCATACAGAGTTTCATGAACTCTTCTGTATATGAGCTGACATCTAGCTCCTTCTGCTTCAGGTTCTGCTTCCTCTTGTGTAACTGGATACTGTAATCCAATGGAATATAAGCTTCCTTTACCAATTCCATCATCTTCTTCCATGTGGCAACTCTACGTTTTCCTTCCTGCACTCTATCATCCTGAACAAAATTCCACCATGTCAAGGCAGCTTCTTTCATCTTTGACTGTGCTATCTTCACTCTCTGCTGTTCTGGTATCTCCTCTGTTACAAAGAAATTGTTCAAACAGTCTATCCATTCCATCACTGAATCAGGGTCCATCTTACCTGTAAACACTGGCAAATCCAGCTTCACATCCATGGTTCTCCTCTCCATGGCCTTGAGGGCGTTCAACAGTGGCCTCTGGTCTGCAGGAACGACCTCCTCGCTCCAATTAGGGATCTCTTCTTCTTCCCTATCATCTTCTCTACCAGAACCTACTCTGCTCCTCAACTTTGCTAACTCATCTTTCAACTCCTGATTCTGAGCTTTCACGGCCTTGCTTTCTGCAATCTGTTTCTTCACCAGAACTGCCAACTCAGCGTTGGTCATCCTTGTTGGAAACTCAAATGTTCCTTCTTCGTCTGACATCCTGCCTATCTTTTCCAGAAGATCCTAACCTTTGCTCTGATACCACTATGATGCAGAGTGGGACGCAACGGAGGCTAACTAACAGGAAGGAGTAGCCAATAATGCAACCAGCATGATAAAAATGTTTATCGGTTCAGCATCATCATCATGTTTCCTAAAAACATCAACAGCATCATCATATTTCGGATGATCGCAAACATCCTCCTGTCGACTACTGTTCACCTCCTCCGCCTGTCGCCTTTCATCATCATCATGATATTCAACGGGCGCAAACATCCTCCGGTTGCACTGTTCATCGGGCGCCAAATACAAGCGGCATCATCATGATATTCAATATCACCTTCGTCAGCAGGATATCCAAATATCCGGTTGCTCCAAATATCCTGATGACGATCACTTCAATACCTTGCCTTCGATGCTCCACTGCCCGACGATACAAGCAACAGCATCATGATCTAACTTATCCGGTTCTCTCGGAACCTCCTGATGATGCTAATACAACTTCCTGCCTACGCCGATACTTAACCACTTAGCGACAACAGGATAAACTCGCATTGAGGGATATCTCAATATCCTGATGACGATGACGTCACACAATATCCTGATGATCTCTTCAACACTTAGCCAAAAAAACTGAACTTTCACACCCGCATCCGCTAGCGACATGCGGATGATGAGCTTCCCCGAGAGATGATCCTGACTGCGATATATACACTGAGTATATATCCAACTCAAAACATCCTGATGCACCTGCAACTTGCAAACTTCAACAGTTTCACGACCCGATCCTGATGACGATACATTCACAGATGACGATGCGGCTTGCTCCTACTGGAAACGCACATGCAGACTCCTGTGTATCCGTCCACTGCATGTAAACACTCAGAACCACATAATTTTACAAAGACAATGTGACGACCGGGCCGGATCACCTTCAAACCAAAATCTAACAACTTATCTTTCTATCTAGCACATGAGGATGCTAGGCTGATTCACAGCATGCTCCTAACTGATCTCCTGAACAATGCAATGCATAAACAGAAAACACAAATGCAACCTAAGCTATGATACAGGACCATTCCACCGATTTGCAGGATCAACCAGTGGAAGGATTGAAAGTGCCCATTAACTTACAAACAGAAAGGAAATCAACACAGATACAACTGATCAACTCAAATACTGCAAAAGATGAGATCTTGTTCAATTGAGATTCAAATGTCCTGCTTTTACAATTCTGCTTCACAGTATCTGGACTGATCACCAGTACAGCATATCACCAGTACTACTCTCCTGAACATAACACCTATCAAACTCAATATGAACTATCAATATGCTAAACCCTAACAGATCGAAGGTATATATAACAAATCCTTCGAGTACTACCAACTCACTTCCCAGCGGCTGGGAGCTTCCAAGCGGCTGGGAGAGAGGACAGCTCAGATAACCTTATCCCGATCTCTAACTGCCTACACATACTCCTATGCGGATCTAATACATAGCATCGGTCCAATGGACCTTATTACATGATAAAGTCAAACATACTAAAAATAGACTATCCTGTCATCATGCTGATAATTATCCTATATCCTGATCATGTATGTCATCATGCGGACCTATATCCTGATCATGTCCGGGTGCTCCTGCACCAGTTAGCATTTATTGTTAACCATTAGAAGTTTGTAACCTACTAAGGTCATGGTTAGTTGACCACTAACAATTTTTGTAACCATCTACCAGACCACTAAGCTTTGTCATATGTTTGCACAAAGGGACTTTTTTCATTTTGCCATAACTTGCACCCAAGGAGTCAAATTTTTGACTTTTTATAATCGATGGAAAGTTGGTTCCATCTACTTTGACATGGTGCAATTTATTATTCCCCAACTTGCTATATTTTTTGAATTTTTACCTCCAAAATTCTATTTTTCTCTCTTTTTTTGATAACTTTTTGACAAGGCATAATTTTTGCCGACAGTGTCGAAATTGAAGAAACTTTTTTTGACACTTATCATCAAAATATAAGGAATCAATAGGTACACATATTCCTTTTCTTTGAAATGCCTATTTTTTAAAAAAATTATTAAATCGCCATGTGTTATAAATGGTCGTTTCAGGCTTCCAAGTTGTCAAAATTATACTCAATCTTATAATTTTTCTGGGGGCATATTTTATAGCATTATTTGTTATGGGGGGTTAAATTTTTGTAGTTTTTGTCATTTACTTGAGGTTTGTAAGGCATGCTTTGTCGATGTATTAATGTCCACCTCATGACATTAACTCATTTCATCCTTTTTGGACACTTGTAAGAATTCCAACAACACATCTCTTTGTAAACGCACTAAAATAAAGAGCCAAAAAATGATTTTGTGTTACTTTTTGGGGGTATTTTTGCACATTTCTAGTGCCTCTTTTGTACATGTACTAATTTATAAAGTGTCATGGGGGTTTGTGTTAGTGCCTCATTATTTGACATCACAATCATGTCCAATGAACATACCTACACAACAACATTCTAGCCTCATGTGGGTGCACCTTGTTTTTGCACACCCTTTTCTAGTTGCTTATACATCATATTAGATTTGATGTTGCATCTCCATCTACTAACACACATTTCAGTTAATCTGATGATACCTCTTCTTATCAACATTATGGGGGGTATCACATGGTTCTCTTAATGCTTCTTGTTCAGTGAAGTATTGAACACATCACGCCTCTCATTTTCAGTTGATCAGTATTTGCAAGACTCTAGTATCTTTGTAGAGCACCACTTACATATTTGAGTAGTGTCATTTCAGGGTCACTCAGGTAGTTTTATTTGTGTCTCTTTGATCATTGTACCATATGTACTTTCAAATTCATAGATTGTTTTGCCTTGTTTCCATCTATGAATATATAGTTGAGTAGTGCTATTGAGGGCACTTGTGTAGTATTTTGTGTCTCTCTCATCCTGATCTACACCTTTGGAGGGTTCTTTGATTCCACAGACACTAGTTCTTCTTCAGTAACATTTATAGCTTCTACATGCTTCAAGAGTTCTTCATGTTCCTATCTTTTAGGGACAATTTTGAGGAAGTTTATTTGTCCTTCTCATTCTCTCTTTGGGAGAGGAGTTTTATTTCCCGTTGGGTTTTCTCCTTTTCTCCATTTGCGAGAAATCATTTTTACCTGGGTACCTCATCAAACCTTGTTGTTGAGACCCATCTATGCATTTTTTTAGTGTTTAGCTTCCTCTCTAAGTATCACTTAAGGGGGGTCTTAGTGTGAAAAGTGTTTTACCTATCTAGCTTGATTAGGTCCTATTCACACTACACTTAAACTAAATTAGAGGATATTTAGAATTTTGTCTCACCTCATATGCACACAACATGTGTCCTCACACTTGTCTCAAGTGAGTCCACATGTCTCACACCTTTGGAGGGGTAGTCAGACTTTTAGTCCTACCATCTCACCTCCTTATCCTTGACTTTATATGAAAGGTCTCTATTGTACTTTTGTATGCTCCAGATTTTGATGATTGTATGATAGTTATTTGGCTTGCTATTTGTGCAATTCAGCTTTGTGGAAGTTCTTGGCTTCTTGCAAGTGGTCTTGGCTACTCCAACAATCTAACCAGGACTTTACAGTTATATTAGAGTTGGAATCCTACCATCCTATGGATCATCAGGATTGAGATAAGTTTTTCAAAATTTTAATTGTAATATTCATTATTTCAATTGAGTTTAGATATTGTGTTCAGATCCATATATTAGGGTAAGCGCAAGAAGATGGGGGGCCAAAAAGGGGTCCTAAATGGCCACTTTTTTCTAAAATCAAGAAATGTTGGTTTTGGATGTGAAATTGAGCATAGTTACACTCAAAATTTTAAGATGCAACAAAAACAATGTTCATAGTGCTCCGAGTCTACTTTCTAAACTACTTTTTTTTTTAAAATGGTATAGATTAAGAGGTTGAAAAGATGGAGCCATAGAAATTGGTGTTATTTCTGTAAAAAAACATAACATAGCATGTTTTGTGGCTCCCTCAAAAATTTAACTTTTTTTGGTATTTTTAAAATCACTTCAGTGAGAAATTAGCTAACATGTAGTTTATGCCTGATTTTTTGAATAATTTTTTAATAAATATTTGATTTTTTACTAATTTTCAAAGTGGACACATCCTGAAAAATAGAATTTTGGTTGTGCCACCCCTATAAATTTTGAAAACTAATTGAAAATCATTTTTTTTAATATGTGTAGAATGGAGTCTAGTTTCTAAAAATGTAATTTTTTTGAAATTTCAATGAACAGTTAATTTACATTGAAAAAAAGACCAAACACTGGTTTTTGCCCAAAAATGGACACACAAACAAAAAAAATTAAAGATGAAAGGCTTAACATTGTCAAAATGTGAAAAAAAATTACATCGTTAAATAGCTAAGAGAAAGCCTAGCATTACCCAAGTGTTCGATTTATCTGACCTTGAAACACATGCAAATCTAAGGGTCTAGCACGAACAAAATTATGTAAAATCCTGTAGAATATGAAAAAACACATGTTTGGACGTTGGGAAGGCACTCCAAGCCTTTGGGTTGGAAATCCAAAGCCTTGGGATTCCTAAATCAAAATATAACACGAGCATGTAATAACGCACTCGCATTATGTTTTGTTTTGCATTTTTTCCCTTTTTGCAAAAGTTTGCCTGATGTTTGTCATGTTTGACATAACACGAGCACGTTATAATGCACTTGTGTTATGTCTCCCTTGGAATGTTTTATGTACAAGGTTATTAAGCATGTATGTATGTGTGTGTGCCTATATGTATGTATGTATGTATTGATGTATGTATGTATGCCTATATGTATGTATGTATACTTATATGTATGTATGTATGTATGTATGCTTGTATGTGAGTATGCATGCTTGTATGTATGTATATATTTATGTATGCATGCATGCATGCATGTATGTATGTATGTATGTGTGTGTGTGTGTGTGCCTGTATGTATGTATGTATGTATGTATGTAAGGGTTTTGGGTTTAGGGTATATAAGGACCTGAGCCCGTAGAGTTTTTAGGGTTGAGGGTTGAGGGTAGATGGTAGAGGGTTGAGGGTTAAGGCATTAGGGATGAGGGCTAAGGGATTAGGGTTTAAGGTATAGTGTCAAGGGTAGAGGAGGGTATAGATGGAGGTGAGGTGGATAGGAGAGGAGAGGGGTGGATAAGGGTTGAGGGTTTAAGGGTCAAGGGTTTAGGGTTTAAGGGTTGAGGGTTTAAGGTCAAGAGGGATTAGGGTTTACGGTTGAGGGATTGGGGTTTAGGGTTGAGGGATTAAGGTTTAAGGTTGAGGGTTGAGGGTTGAGGGTTTAGGGATAGGGTTTAGAGTTTAGGGATAATGGATTAGGGTTTAGGACCTTGAGGGATTATTGTTTAGAGTTGAGGCTTTAGGTCTATAGCGTTTAGGGTTGAGGCTTTAGGTCCATAGTGTTTAGGGTTGAGGGATTAGGTTGAGGGTCAAGGGATTAGGGATAGGGTTTAGAGTTGAAGGTTTAGGATTGAGGGATTAGGGTTTAGGGTTGAGGGTTTAGGGATAAGGGATTAGGGTTTAGTTATAGTGTAGAGGGTTGAGGGTTTAGGAATAGGGATATCATTTAGGGTTTAGGGTTTATGGATAAGGAATTAGGGTTGAGGGATTAAGGTTTAGGGTTGAGCGATTAAGGTTTAAGGTTGAGGGTTGATGGTTTAGGGATAGGGTTTAGAGTTTAGGGATAAGGGATTAGGGTTTAGGGTTGAGGGTTTAGGGACAAGGGATTAGGGTTTAAGGTATAGTGTTGAGGGTTGAGGTTTAGGAATAGGGATAGCGTTTAGGATTTAGGGTTTAGGGATTAGGGTTTAGGGATATGGGTTAAGGTAGAGTGTCAACGGTAGAGGGTTTAGTGATAGGATGTAGGGTTTAGGGTTGATGGATTAGGGTTTAGGGTTGAGGGAATAGGGTTTAAGGTAAAGTGTTGAGGGTTTAGGGATATGGTTTAGGATTTAAGGTTTAAGGGTTGAGGCTTTAGGGTTTAGGGTTAAGTGAGACCTAGATGGCTAAGGACGGATGGAGAGGTAGAGAGGTGAGGGGGAGAGATAGGTGAGAGATAGAGAGGTGAGAGATAGAAGAAATACATGGAGAAATGAATAATATAGATTTTTCTATAAAAGGACAAAATGCGCAAACGTGCTTGCATTAGAACCTGAGTGCGTTTTTGATTTCTATACAAATGGTACAAAGGCCTAGACCCCCGTGATCCAACCCACATACTCTATTTTTTTCTATTTATGCGTGTGTTTCAACAAAAAAAGTGTTTTTATGTTGTTGGGAAGTTCACATGCACAATTATTTTTGTATATTTTTATTTTTCCTTCCTTTATTCTATATTTTTTATTTTTCCTTCCTTTATTGCTCTAATACGTTTATTTTTAGGTTTCCTTTTTATCTTTATTTCAATTTAGTTATTGCTGCAAAGTTGATTTGATGGCGCAAAGTTTGAGATAGGCATAAAATTATGAACTCTTGAAGACGCCTCACACGCATGTAATTATTTCACCATTCAGACTAGCTAGATTGAATGGTGAAATAATTACATGCATGTGAGGCATCTTCGAGAGTTGATGATTTTATTCCTATCTCAAATAAAATGTACACAAATCAAACTCTCACACAAGTGTAATCTGATCGCCTCTGTAATACTTGAGATTCTTCAGAGAATTCTGTGAAAAAAATCCTACACATAATTCTCTGAAGAATCTCAATATTACCAAGGCAATCATATTACACTTGTGTGAGAGTTTGATTTGCGTACATTTTATTTGAGATAGGCATAAAATCATCAACTCTCAAAGATGCCTCACACACATATAATTATTTCACCATTCAAACTAGCTAGATTGAATGGTGAAATAATTACATGCATGTGAGGCCTCTTCAAGAGTTGATGATTTTATGCCTATCTCAAATAAAATAACTGCCTACCACAATGAGGATGGGGAAGATTGAAAGGAAAACTAAATGCGAAGAAACCTAAAAATTTCCTCATTATTAATCTACTTCCACCCATAGAAATTAATCCAAGCAAGCTTAGGAGAGAAAGACTACCAATAACATTAGGGTATTTTAGCATTGAATACTCAAAATGTTAGCTTTGCAAAAAGTTCTAAGCATTATGAATCTTGTTTGATTTTGTTTTCTTCTTCTGCAAGTGTAAGCAAAGCATCATCTACAAAATTCCCATTCACCAAATGAATCATAGAACTAGGCAAAGAAATGCCTTTGACCAAATCTTAGGAGATAGCATAGTAGCCCAAGAGATATCCAAAAACTTCAACTACAAGTACACATAGGGAAGGAGCTAAAGGAAAACTCTGGTAGGTTGACCTAAAAATCCCAAAGGAATTTGATTCATGGTCATTAATAGTGAGGAAAGCAAAGGCATCAACAAAGAGCATTTTAATTGAGTGCACAAATTCAGGGCTAAATCCCAAGGCTTGAAGCATGGCAAAGATGAAAGGCCACTCAATGGAATCATAGGCTTCTATAGGTGATACATCTCATGGGTCTAAAATTATCCAATATCATGAGGAATGATTATCCTTATCTAAGTTGGCTAGTCATTATGGAAAAGGTTGTAACATGTCGTGAAATCTTACTTTTAATGGAAACCTTGGTCTAGGTTTGAAGCAACAAAGCATGTGTAAACCTCTAAAAAATCTTGAAAAGAATGATATTAAGGCATTGGTTATTCATGTGCTATTAGTGATGGTATTGATTTACTCTTAGTTTATCTTGGTTTATTACTTGATTTTTCTATGGATACACATTCTCCATTTGATACTTTTACAAATGATGAGTGCATTAGTTGAATACTTAGTAGTATATGAGGATTTCCTACTTATTGCCATTGATAGAGGCTTCCACCATGTATTAAGGTTTGTTCTTACTTTGGGGAAGATATTCTTGATCTAACTAGTGATCCTCTTGACACTTTACCTATACCCAACCTTTTATTAAAGATCGTAATACACATAATTGGTAGTAAAAATGACAGAGGTATATTCCAATGACAAGGAAAAGATCTTAAAATTATATGATTACCTTGGTTAATATGAACAATGTAACACATCCATCATGCTTAATGAATTTGGAGATATAAATTTGAATGGTCATATCAAGATATGTTAGGTATTAACCCTATTATTATGATGTATAATATTTTCTAAGAGCGTAATGCTTAACCTGCTAAACAAAACATTAGAAAGATGTATCCAAAAGTCACATCAATGGTAAAATATAAATTAGAAAAGATGGAAAAAGGCTAGATTTATTAGATCAATTGACTATTCACCATGGATCTCTAATATGGTACCTATTACTAAACTTGGTCATATTCATATTTTTATTGACTTTAGAGATTAAGGATGATTTTCTTCTTCCTAATATCAAGATGATTATAGATTCCACAACTAGTCATGAGTTGTTTCAATTTATAGATGGATTTTATAGACACAATAAAAATTCATTAGTCCTCAATATCAACATAGGACTTCTTTCATGACAACTACTTTTTGGTTTAAGTGGGACCTAAGTCAACTTTTTAGCCAAAATTTCATTTTGTCAATTATATTGAGCAAATGATTAAGAATTTGAAGATGATATACACTAATGTTTTTGAGAGTTTTTATGTAAATTCTAAGTATATATTTATAAAAAAAATTAAAATAAATCGTGTTATTTTAAAATATTTGTTAATAAGTTGTTTCTTATGCTTCAAAATATTTTAATGAGTAATATTCTCCCATATCTCATAACTTGATCTATAAATAAGATCAATTAGTAACTTATTAAACATAGATCATTAAAATTGATGTCTAGGGCATGCATGTTTTCATAAATTTGTTTTGCATATTTTATTTATTATTAGTTTTCTAATGCATACTAATTATAATTTAGACATTTATCTCTCATATCATATAACTTCTTTTGTATATATCCAAATTATTTTTTTCTTTTTTTGAAACAAGGACCTAAATATAAAGGGTGGTTATATTTTTTTTCCTATTGTTTTCTATTTTTTCATGTGTGTATGTTTGGTAAAAAATGTACACTAGAAAATAGAAAATAAATATAATAATTAAACAAAAAATATTACAAATTATACCTATCTAAAGCTTGCTTCAACTTTTACATTTGTGTGATATCATATATCATGAAATCTTCATTTGACTATGGGAAACATGGCCTAAATCAATATTTTTTGTCAAATAATAAACAACCATATGAGAAAGGCAACACATATTGGTCACATAAGAAACCTTGAATGAAATTCCTTTAAATGAAGGATCCAAGGGGACCTTCAATCAAAGGTTTTTGTGATATAATATGATATATAGAAGTGTTAAAGCCAAGGTGATTAGAAGCATCAATATAGGAAAATGAAGAACTTGAAGACCTTAACAAAAATAATGAAATTAACAATGTGATCGAGTGGGGATGATTATGTGAAGTATGCATGGTGAAGTGGAGAGGATGAATCTATTCTAAAGGTAACATATTAGTCCCACCTCACCATTATTGACCAATCTTATTACAATTAACAAGTAGGAAGGGCTTGCCATATCACCTAAACTTCAGTTTACTACTACCTATTGGCCACACAAATGGAGACATGTGTGGGATGTATTCAAGTCATTTAATAATTCTAGTTACAAATTAATGAAAGGAAAAACAACTAAGCATTGTAATGTATAAATGTGGTTGAAGAGTGATAGACAACTGATCTTAGATGGCTAAGGAACACATGCATGCAACGACAAGCTCATGAATAAAATCATTGATGAGAAGCTAGGTCCATCATGAAGATTCTTGGGTTGCAAAGGGGTGTAACTTTTGTCTTGCTCTTGATGTGACCAAAACGATAGTTCCAACACATCCATATGGGTATGTTTAGGCTAGGCATGGTCCTATTTTACACCCAAACATGCCGAAACAGTTTGAGTTACATTGTACCGGCAATATCCCTAAGGAGTCTAAAGTGCAAAAAGGCAGCAATCTTTGACAAGTTGTTACTCAGAAACCATGACACTTAGAAACATTTCATCTAAGGGAACGTGATCAAGTAGAACCCATCTACAATAACCTCTCTCAGTTTTTGATATCTCTGAGGCATTTGCCCATGGTGAAAGGTTTTCTACTGCCCCAAAAATCATCAGGAGGTAGTGTAAAGTTATAAAGGGGTGTAACTTTTGTCCTGCTCCTGATGCGACCAAACCAATAGTTCCAATACATCTATATGGGTACATTTAGGCTAGGCATGGTTCTATTTTTCACCCAAACATGCCAAAATAGTTTGAGCTACATTGTACCGATGATATCCCTAAAGAGTCCAAAGTGAAAAAAGATAGTAATCTTAGACGAGCTGTTACTCAGAAAACATGACATTTAGAAACATTTTGTCTAAGGAAACACAATCATGTAGAACCCCTCTACAATAACCTCTCTTAGTTTTTGATATCTCTGAGGTGCTTGCCTGTGGTAAAAGGTTTTTTATTGCCCCAAAAATCATTAAGAGGTAGTGTAAAGTTGCAAAAGGGTGTAACTTTCGTCATGCTCCTGATGTGACCAAATTGACAGTGCCAACACATTTGTATGGGTACATTTAGGCTAGGCATGGTCATTTTTTGCACCTAAACATGCCGAAACAATTCGAGCTACATTGTACGGGTAATATCCCTTAAGAGTCCAAAGTGCAAAAAGGAAGCAATCTTTGATGAGCTATTACTTAGAAACCATGACACTTAGAAACATTTTGTCTAAGGAAACGCGATCATGTAGAACCCCTCTACAATAACCTCTGTTGATTTTTGATATCTCTAAGGTGTTTGCCTGTTGTGAAAGGTTTTCTGCTGCCCCAAAAATTATCATAAGGAGGTAGTGTAAAGTTGCAAAGGGGTGTAACTTTCGTCCTACTCTTGATGCAACTAAACTGATAGTTCCAACACATCCACATGGGTACATTTAGGCTAGGCATGGTCCTTTTTTGCACCCAAATATGCCGAAACAGTTTGAGCTACATTTTACCGGCGATATCCCTGAAGGGTCCAAAGTGTAAAAAGGCAGCAATCTTTGATGAGCTATTACTCAGAAACCATGACACTTAGAAACATTTTGTCTGAGGCTATGGGATCACATAGGGTCCCTCTATAATAACCTCTCTCATTTTTTTATATCTCTGAAGCGTTTGCCCATGGTGAAAGTTTTTCTGCTACCCCAAAAATTGTTAGATGTGTTAGCACTCATTTGTGTTTAGGGTTTTAAATTTGAGCATTTGCTGATTTTCTCGTTCAAATCCTGAATTTTTTAGGGCAAGGGGTCTTGCATTGTTCTGCCTATTCTGGTCATGGTTTTCTAAGGTGGGTTCCTGGTTATTCAGTTTTATCCTCGTGCTTTAGTGTTCATAGGTTGACCAGCCCCCATGTAATGTTTTACCGCCTTTTCCTATTGCACTAATGAAAATGTTAAGTTTGTATGTGCAATTGATCAAATCTGTTGACAAGCTTGTGAAATCCCAATCAGCTTCCAGAAATGGTGAAAAGTTTGAGTTATATGCATTATAGATGCATATCTAGTTGCATATACAAAGAGGGAATCTTTCACAGATTCCCAGGAATATTTTGCAGTTGTATGCATTTCCAAATGCATATCGGGCTCAAAGGGAAAATGTACAAGGGCAGAATATACATTGAGGATTCCCAGAATATTCACTATTTGTATATTGGGCTGCTTATATAATTGGTTTGTATGTTTAGACATACAACAGATAGATCCAGAGAAAATGTACATTTGGCAAATATACAAAGCAGCTAGAGATGCATTTGGTGGGGTCTCCCTCACATACAAAGGGCTTTGTATCTCATATACAAAGGAGAATGTATATGTGATATACATTCTGAAAGGAAGCTAGGTGTGCAGAAAATGCTTCCTACACTAATCTAATGAGGAGAGGGCTATGCAAATTCAACTTTATCCTAACTATTAAAGCAATGTTAAACCATTAACATGAGATATTATAGCAATACACATACACACAGAAAGTAGACAGAAGAGGGAGAGACAAGATATACGTGAGGAAAACCCTTACAGGTGAAAAACCCCACACTCCAAAACACAGCTCAAATGTATTACAGTAAACAATAACAAATTACAATACAGTTTCAGAGCCAATGCTCTTTCAGGAGTCTTCGAATGTCGAATCTGGAGATATTCTGGTAGCATAACAGTACTTGTACAAAAGTTATCTATCTCCCATCCAAGCACCTATTTATATAGAGTTTACAAGGCAAATATGGAACCTTTTAGAGATGGGCGTCCATCTTGGACTCATGCCCCAAAACCCACGCCTAAGGACACTTGTCCAACATCCCATCCTGAAGTGGGTGCCTGGTCCCAAGATAGGTTACAACAGATGCTCTTACACACCTTACAGCTGTCATAGAATCTGTCATACAATGACTAAAAATATCATATTCCTCTTACATGTCATAACCTCCCTTGACCGTCCAAAGATGTTTTTTTCTCGTGCAGAGATACTCACCGACACTTGTCATTAATTAAAAATTGTTTGAGGTTTCGGGAGCGTTGCCCCCGAGCCCCCACAAGGGCGTTGCCCCTCGACCCCACCATGTACCATGACAGGGAGCACGCCAGGGGTGTTGCTCCTGGACCTTGCAAGGGGCTACGCCCCTTGACCCTGTCTTGGGGGCGCTACCCCCAAACCCCCGTTAATTATTCAAGGGGGAAACTGCAGCTGCCAAAGTCACAAAAATTTACCCTGCTGCATATACACAAGGTGTGACTATGCTAACTCAACATGGGATAAATAAATACAAAATTAGGAATTTGCAAAGGTTGAGACACCTTAATTCCCAACACATTCAAAAATATGTAAGGGAAAAGGATGCAAGGCGGACCCAATGGTGCTTTCATTTTGTTCTATAGGTTCTTGGCGTTCGTAACTTGCATGTATGTGTGAGTTGTATATCGCGGATATACAAAGATGAAAAAATGTACATTCCAAACCCGATAGAAATTTTAGGTTGCTTCATAAACATTTTGGGGTCCGTGGCATGCATGTATATAACATTTGTACATGCCGATAATCATAAGAAGGAGATACAAGGCCCAGATTTGAAAGTTTTCCAAATCCGATGGATAAATGGCTGGGGTCCGCCTTGTATATTAAGCAGTTGTATGTATATGCTTTTCATATACAAGGATTTGAAGGGCAAAAGGCAGGCAATTGTATATGCATTTGTTTGTGCATATACAAGGGCGAAAATGGAAAAATGAAGAAAGGAAAAAGTGTCAGCGATAGAAAGTCAAGGTGCCTACGTGGCACGATATTATTGGTTGGCGACTCTTCATGCATGTTGTAAGACCGTTGATCACAGCGATGTGTTTTTGATCAAGCGGCTAGGTTTTGAACCTTCAGCGAAGGTTTTCTATGTGGCTGCATTTTTTGGGTGGGAAAATGGCAGATGCATCCGCTGCTATATTTCAAAGGGCCCTGCGGGTGGATAAAGCATTGATGGTAGATTTGTAGAGGATGGGCGACATAAATGACAGGTCAACCACCCGATTGAAGATGAAAGTCTTGGAGCGGCGATGCAGATCCCAAGTTCACCTGCTCATTCCTCTTTGTCCCTCTACTACATTGATTATTTTTGAGCGCCAATCTGAAGATGCACTGTATCTGGCAAATTTTTGACTTGTCTTGTAATTAATCTTGCTGAGTACACAGTCTTGGTATAAAAGTCAAACTGTGTCACTTAGTGTGTTGTTGAAAACTGGATAAATTTTTGGTGCTGTATGGAGATACAACTTCATTGGTGGCTCTGTCTTTGTTGTCTTGTGAGTTTATGAGTCTCATGTTGTATGTTTAATGCATAATTCACTGGTTTCATGTTGTTTTATATGAGAAATGCTCTGTGCATGTGCTTAGTCATTTGTCTCCAAGTTGTGGGCATATTCTTTCTTTTGAATCAGGATAACTAAGGGTTGTTATGATTTAGGAGTATAGGTTTTCTATATTGAATGTTTAATCTCCTACTTTTGTTCAAGGAACAAATTAAATGTTTCAGGTTAATCATTGAGAAAGTGTGTTGTAGCAGGGATACCATTAAGTATGAATGATTAAGCACCTAGTTTTTGGGAAGTATCTGTAAGGCATGTGCTAAACAATCCCCTTGAAACTTGGTCATCACTAAAGGTTTATGTGTACATGTGCATGTGTATGTCTACTGACTCTGAGCCCAGGATAGGCACCAATTTGGTCCTGTATTGAGGTTACATTCCAAGTCCTAGTTTTGCATCCAAACATAAAATCCAACTCAAACTTTAAATACAAACCTTTAGGATTTTAGAAGTAGTTTTAGGACCCAATATCCTCTATCTACAACTGAGCATAGGCCCAAAGCTAGCCCCTTTGCACTTATTCCACAGTTTTGGTCTGCATCATAGAGGATTGATCTGCTTTGCTTCAACGTCCGAGTAGTTTCATGTGCATATGTTGTAGATGTGGAATAGGGAATACCCCCCTTGGTCCTACAGAGCCTAAAGAAGAAGAGGCGATATCTATAGAGTCTATCTCCTATACTGTTAGCTGCTGGCCCAGGAATCCTATTGATCATTGATGGCTACCTTATAGGGACAACTAGGAATAAGCATCCAGTCAGATTCAGAACTAACAAGATGCATGCATTGTAAAGTTGCAAAGGACCCTGTAACTTTCGTTCTACTCCTCATGTGGCCAAACTGATTATTCCAAGATGTTCAGATGGATACGTTTCAGCTAGGCATGGTCCTGTTTCACACCCAAACATGCCAAAATAGTCTGAGCTACATTGTACCAGTGATATCCTCACACATTGCCTTTGTTGTAACTGTTATAGTCTTCACATGTCAACATGCATCTTATGGATGTTAACATACTTGTTCTAGCAATCAACATAGTCAACCCTCATCTTATTCCACCTTTAGGTCACTGTGTTATTAGGCTTGAACTTAGACTTCTGTGATATTTGAAAACCTCTACACTTCATGGCTCTATCATTATGTAATGATCTACACTATGATTATGTAATGATCTACACTGCACCTATCTTGCTTATCATATTTCATGGAAATCTTGCAAAAAGTTGGGGTAGTGGTATGCAACCTTCTGCAAGATCAATACAATGTCGTAACAAGGCATTCAAGCTTAACAAGTTTTTGGGTAGGGAATTGCTTTACATAATTAGAGTCAAACTCGTAAATGTGATGACATGATACATATTAACATGGTGAGATGCAAAGTATACATTTAAAATATTAACCACATTCTCAAAGGCATTGTTGACTACTTATAGAAGCCTATAGCCCTAATGTTATGTTGCATACTCAAATTAGGTAAGACTCAATGTACTCTCATAACCTCGCCTTATATGAAAGAGGAATTACATTTAATAACCACAATGGTCATCAGGTGCTCATAAGCATATGATTTTGACTATCTTATTCAAGACAACAAACATACTCTTTACATCCCAATATGGTATAATAACAAGGAATTAAGAAATATTTTCAATTGAGCAACTCATAAAGAATATGGATCAGCATACCAAGGAGCAACCGTAAGAACATCCTTTTGGAACATAGGGAATTATAAATATCTATGTTACAACAATCAACCTCTTTTCAATATACCAACATGAGATATTTGTAGAGTATTATTTTGGTTATATGATGCACCCAAATTGGGCTACCAAGACCAAATCATGGTATTATCATGCCTTTTGGTCACTGAAATAAAACAATAAGCACAAAGATGTTTCTCAAGACTTCGACAACATAGAATGCAATAATTATAAAACTACTAAAAAAAGATACATTGAAATAGCCAAAAAAAATGGTTTCATTTATGTAAACTGATTTGTATTAACCAAATATCCAAATAGGCATACATTAATATCTATTGATATAAGTATAACATATATACAAAATAGCCATATAGGCTTACAAGAATGCCATAGAGGCATACAATGTCAACTATATGCAATACAAAATATATGTCCATAAATGCCATATAGGCATACAACAAAGGAATGTGCAATAAAAAGTCATTCCCCTCTGTCCAGTGAAGAGAATAGATCACAGGCAACCTTTGATCTTTGAGGGGATGGAGACGTGTATGAGGGTGGTCTACTACGAACCCAAGGGCTGCTCCTCCTATTTAGTTGTTCATGGATCTGTAGTTATTACAATAAAAAGTATAGACATTAATATATAGAAATTACATTATAAAAAATGAAACATTTAACAAAATAATCACTTACCGCTCTCCGAAAATATGTCTCCTCATTTGCCTCAGTACTAGGATTAGGTTGTGGCAATGTCATGTCCTATAGAAACCATTCAGATAGAAAGTAAACTTCAAATCAATAATCATTTGATTTTTAAAAAATAAACAACTATAACAATGAATATAATTTGAAATTTACTAATCTGCCTAATACCCCCACTAAAGGCATAGAGATATGAATCGCATAGGATACACCATGCTCCATTGCTCTATGAACATTGGGAGGTGGCTCTGCAACCTGCATCATTTGAAAATAAAATAACATTATTCAATTACAAAAACTATAATAGTGATGCAAGTAATGGCTCCTAACATACACACATGTTCACCTAAACATGGAAGTACACACAATAAAGCACACAAGTCACATGCATATATACAAATTAGATGAAGATTCATGACTATTGTGTGGTATAAGGGTCAACAAAGGAGGGACCATAGTAGCATCAAATTTTAGGTTTAAGAAGTCAGAGAGGGAGTGAAGGTGTTAGTTTAGGTTTAGGTTGGTGGTAGGGTGGGGTAGGGTTGTGCTCAATTTTTTGTTTGTTTGGTAGTCATGGAGGCAGGACAATGCCTAAGATAGAGTTTGTGGGTTTACAGGACAATGCCTAATCTAGAAATCACATAGACATTGGTAAGTTTATGGGTTAACGGGAAGGATGAATATCAAGAGTTTGTGGGATAATAGGAGGGAGGAAAGATACTATATAGGAGACGAAAAACCTTATTTTAAAAATTTCTTATCATTTTCTTTGTCTTGAGGTTTTTCAGAGGGTGGGTTGGAAGAAAACTAGGTCTAGGACATCTGGTAGGGGTATATTAGGAAATAGGTAGGGTAGATATGGGTTGGTTAGTAGGCTGGGTGTAGTGTTGGGGAAGTTTCTTAGGCCTACTTTTTGAAGTGGATGGGGGAAGGTCCTACACTTTTTCTTTTACTTTATCTTGGAGGGCTATTAGAGGGGAGATAGAAGTCAAAGAGGAAGGTGAAGTAGTAATAGGTGGATATTTGGTGGGGAAGCTATGGGCATAGCTAGTGAAGAAGGTGAAGTAATAGAAAGATGTTGTGGGGTTGGCCCGGCAGCAATGCATTTAGAGGCATAAGATAGGTAAAGGTGAAAGAGGGAATTGGTATGAGGTTGAGGTGGACCAGAAGGGGTTGACAAAAAATAATCTAAGGAGAAATGTCTTAAGGTAACAACTAGTTGGTATGGACTATGAGAAATGGTGAAGACATTACCATCATGGGGAATTCAAGGCACTAGTGGATGACAATTCAAGGACAACCCACATTGCAATGACCCAAGGATAACCTAAGAGAATAGATAGTGCAATGAGGTGGGGATGATATGACATGAGACATCTAGGCATTTAGGTCCTACCTAGATTAGTAGGGTGAGGGAGCCAAAAGTAGGTATAGAACTGTCATTATGTGTACACTAGGAGATATCTATGGGGGATAAGAATCTCTTTGCAACCTAGTGATGTATAAGTGTTCCTCTGTAACTGTATTAATTCCACCTTGATGTATAAGTGTACCACCTTGATTCAACTATCATTTTATAGTGTACTTGTGCATCAATCTACAGAGGATCGTTATAATCATCAGTAGGCACATTGTCAAGCAAGAAGGTGATGGCAAGTGTAGGAGTGGGTTGAACATTTGCCATTTATTATGGAAATTAGGCATTTCTTTAAAAATTGCCTTTTCTTTCCAAAATTAGGCATTTTCCATAAAGTTTGTTTTTTTTTTAAATATTTACACATATACTTTATTATTGGACTTGATCAACCCAATAATTCTGTACTTGTTCCATTCAATTATATTTTAGGGATATTCATGTAGTCGTGAATGCATGAATATCACTTTGGAATATTCTACTTATCCTATTTTTTTTAAATCACAAATTTTATTTGTTAAAGTGGCTTGATTTATGCCCCTTGAAATATCAATGTATCTCCAAGATCTTTCTATCACAGTTTGTGTTAAATTATCATTCTATTTTTCTACCTAAGTCTTGATTTATCACAATATTTAAAATAAATCTAGAGTTTCCTTCTCAACTAAGATTATGTTGTCTTGATAAAGGGAATCTAATATTTTATTGTGTCTCATTATTAAAATATGATATTTTCTTGTGCCTCATTTATCTGATTGTTAATTCTACCTTCTTATGGATTTAATCCATATATATATATTGAAAATTAAATGCTTTATCTAGTCTCATTGGAGTATTTGCATTCTTCATGGATTTATTCCATCTATATATTTTTGAAAATTAAAAGCTCATTAGAGCATATGCCTTCTTGATGGATTTATTCCATCTATATATATTTTGGAAAGTAAATGATTTATCTAGTCTCAATGGAGCCTTTAAATATTTTATGTGCAAGATGCATTTGCAGTAATGTTGCATAGGGAGCCCTATCTATAATGAATTAGCTATTTTATCAAGTCTCATTGGAGTTTTTTGTTTTGGCCCATGGAAAATATTTTCATCCACTTTGATGGTATGCACTTACATTTTTATGATGAACTGATCATTGGGGATCAAGTTCTTAAAACTCTATTGAAGGCAATATGGTTTTTATACCATTTTTATGATGAACTGATCACTGGGGATCAAGTTCTTAAATTTTTTTATGAAGGCACTATGGTTTTTAAAACCATCTATAGGACTTTTTTTTTGGATGAAAATGTAGTTTATCTATTAAAAGAAAATAACACTTCACAAAAAAATAATGGGTGGTAAAAAGGCACACCCTGAAAGTCACATGGGCTAAGCCCAGAAATATCTAGAACAAAGTATCAAAGGGTACAGAACCCATATAAAAGCATACTAAAAAAATAGAATTAAGCTACCAATGCCATTGTTGCAAATGGTGGATCCCTATCATCTGGTTTCTCCCAAATATCAGCGGGGTCTGGGTTGACATCAGGCAAAGCCCAGCCATCTTCATTTTCCTATTCTTCATTCTGAACATTTGGCCCCTTGTGTGAAGTGAGATAGCTAAATTCAACTGAGGGAAAACCTTAGTATTATCCCACCATGTACTTGGTGGATGAGAAGAACTAGGAGCATTCCAGCCTACATTGCCCATTGTAGGCCAACCAACATTACCTGCATTATCCCCAGCTGCACTTGTAGCACGACCAGAGGTCCAACCACGTGGACGTGGAGAGGGCAAGCGCCTGCGCTGGTGAGAACTACGATGTGA
Organism: Cunninghamia lanceolata; assembly: GCA_027924645.1. Lineage (NCBI taxonomy): Eukaryota > Viridiplantae > Streptophyta > Pinopsida > Cupressales > Cupressaceae > Cunninghamia > Cunninghamia lanceolata. The sequence goes on along the minus strand of BSBN01001895.1, from coordinate 374,408 downwards.
AGCAGGCTGGAAGCGAGGCTGAGAATCTCTAGCCGAACCACTTCTACGTCTGTTAGGAGAGCGAGCTCTGAGAAAGGATGGTGAGGGAGGAACATGAGCCATAGTGTAGGGAGCATTCCCCCAATTATCCAACAACTCTTGTAAGTGAGCCACTTCCAAGGCAACTTTATTAGTTTGCACTTGAATATGCAAAGAACATTAGAATAGATAATAGTTTTAATGTACAGAGAAACAGAAGTTCTAATTTTTCTTTCTGAAAATATACAAGATTTACGATCTTTCCATAATGCAAATAAAATCTCCACCCTGAAAATATGCCAGATTTGAGTAATTTTTTTAGGAAACCTAGGTGAATCACCCAACAGGATGATTTGCCAGGTTAATGGCTCAAGTTTGAAAGGGAATAAGAAATCATGAATCCATAGCTAGAATTGATGAGCTCTAGTGCAATACTAGAAGAGATACTGAATCGTTTCATCCTGTCCACAAAAAGGACAACGGGGATCCTGGACCTCAAGGTGAAACAACCTAGTACCAATAGACAGACCTTGAAAGAGAATGCACCATGCAAAATGAGCAAGTTTTGGCTCAAGAATGGCAGATCAAACAGTTTTAAACCTGGAATGCCAAAGACTCAAAGAGCTATGAATAAGCCAACACTTATTAAGAGTGGCAGCCATGGGTAAATGAGCTGAAAGCCACCTGTAAGCCATCCGTGGCTTGAAATGATGCAAAGGTGTTTCTAGATACCATTTCCAATCCTTCCACCATGGCTTGTTGGACTGAATTCCAACCTTGTGAAACATTTCAGGTGGAATAGCCATGATGATTCTGTCATAAGGAGGCTTATCAACTTTTGAAATAGAAAATTTTACAAGAAATGCTTCCCAAGCCAAAAGGCTCATAGTGGTCCTATGAAACATATCCTAAAGGGTCTGAACACCTTTTTTTGTGAAATTTGAGAGCATTTAAACCTTGCAATTTAGTCAAAGGATGAGTTGCAGAAGCTAGGAGAGGTGACCACCAAATATTAAGGTGATTGAAGGAAGGACCAACACAAAAACCATCACCAGACTAGCATAACCAAGGTTTAACTATTTCCTAGGCTTTCCAAATGCTCTTAACCACAAATGTGCCTGAGATTTGAATTGGTTCTCTCATGACAAGGAGAGTAGAAAAACCAATTCCTTTCCAAGCCAGTTTGTGCATGGGATGTCCCATTTCAATGTTATGCCAGAGTAAAACCTTCCATGCCTCACAACCAGTGAGAGCACGAATAATCCATTTGACATCCAAGGTAGTTCCTTGGCGTTGGGTAGAAAGAATACCAAGTCCTCCAATATCTCTAGGAAGGTAGCAAAACTGCCATGCAACGTAGTGAAAACCATGGCGAGTATCAAAAGAGGTCCATAGGAAATCCCATGAGAGTTTTTCTAGTTTGGCATAAGAGATTTTTGAAGGAGCCCAAAAAGAATAATAATAAACATGGGTTGCATCCAAGATCTTAGAAAAAACCTAGATTTTACCAGCCAGTAAAAGAGGCTTAGTAATCCAGACCACAAGTTTTTGTTCCACATGGGTAAGAAAAGCTTGCCATAGGGTGGCAGAAGTGCCCTGGAATGCAAAAGGAATACCCAGGGATCTAAAAATTTCACCATGGCCAACCCAGCGCCAACCATATTGTTGAAGCCAATGAGGAATGGGAAGTATTGATTATCTATAGCATAATGTCTTATGCCACTAAATGGAAGAACCTAAGGCTAAACAAAAGGTCTCCAAACAACCAAGAGCATTTTTAACAAAATTTTCTTCTTCTAGTAAGGTTAAAAAAGAGTCATCAACAAAATGACCATTAACCAACTGGCTGTAAGAATTTGGTAAAGAAATACCATGAACAAGCTGATTAGAAACTGAATGAGCAAGAAGATAACCAAAACTTTCTAGTGCAAGAACATAGAGGCTTGTAGCAAGAGGGCATCCTTACCGAATTGATCTGAAAAGGCCAAAAGTATGAGACTATTGGCTATTGATAGTGATACAAGTAGAGGCATCTGAAAAAGAGCATTTTGACAGATTGAATAAAAGAGGGTCCAAACCCTAATGCTACAAGCATTGCAAGGATAAAGCATTCAATGCGATCATAAGCCTTAGCAAACTCAATTTTTAAAAAGATTTCATTTTGGTTTGATTTTTGGGCCCATTCCATTCCCTCCCAAACTACAATGATATTATCTAATATATATCTAGATTTAATGAAGCCTATTTGTTCAGGGTGGACAATCAGAGGAAGCAGGTTGCAGAGTTTGAGCGAAAGGGCTTTAGCAATGATTTTGTAAGAGACATTAAGGAGGGTAATGGGCCTCTAGTTGCAAATATCCTCTGGATCGCCAGCTTTAGGTATGAACTTAATGTTTCCTTGATTTATAATATTTCCTAAAGAATTTGAATGAAAAGCTTCAAGGTAAACATTGTGTAAATCTTTTGCTAAACAATCCCAAAGGGCTTTGTAGAACTCACAAGGAAAGCCATCAATTCCAGGAGCTTTCCCATCAGCCATAGAGAAAACAACTTCTTTAAGGTCTTCAATGATCAATAGTTGATCACAGAAGTGAGTCTGGGATATGGACAACCTTTTTGGAACAGCAACAAGACAATCCTGAAAAGCAGTCTGTCGCTCAGGAGTGTAATTTTGAGCTATAAAAACTTTTTCATAATGTCTAACAAAAGCCTGGAGAATGTCTAGCAGATCTATATGAACAATATTGTCCTCTTTGATTTGCTTAATACGGTGTGAGGAATGTCTAGCTTGAAGAGCAAGAAAGAACTCCTTAGACACCTAGTCCCCAATTTTTAGCTAGTGCATTTTGGCTTTAAGTTGTGCTCCTCTGGCAACATGGCAATCAACCATCTGTTTTTGATGCTATAAATTGGCAACAAGGACTTACTTAGAAAGAGAAAAAGGCTCAGAAGCGAAGGCCTCAGAAGAAAATTTCAAAGCAATGACAATAGCTTCATAAGCCCTTCTCATAAAATTGGCTAGCTGACAGCCATAGATGCGAAGAAACCTCATTGTGCGGGTAATAGCATCATTCCACCACTTAATCTAGCTAGTAGAATGCAACGGCTGACATTCTAAATTATAAACAGTTGAAATGTGTGCCAAGGTGGGTTGATGAGTAAGCAAGGAAGTGTTCAGAAAAAAATGAGATTTCATGGTGTGTGGCTGAGTGAGTTGCCACCCAATGGCAAACTGAATTGGAAAGTGATCTGACAATGTCACATCCACTAATGGCTGCACATGAAGGATGGATGATGTGGAGAAGTTAAAAAAAGATTGTGTAAAAATCATAGCATGATCAAGGCGTTTAAAGACCCTATTAGTTCTAGTTTGAAAATTGCACCAAGTATGCCATAAAGGACTGCAGTGACAGCGGCTAACATTGGGATCAAAAAATCCCAATTTATTGCGTATATGGAACCACACCTTTCTTTCACCAGTTGGCCACCGAAAAGGCAAAACACCATCCTTGTTAGTAGCCATTTCAGCCATATTAAAATCTCCACAAATAAGCCACGTGGCCACGAGCATTGAATCCGCAATCCACCGCCACAAAGTAGATCTTTCTGATGCATCATTTGAAGCATAGATATTAATAATCCCAAAAGAGTGATTATTAATATTAAGAACCGTCCAGACTAACCTGTTGGTGGGATCCACCACTGAATTATGCCACTAAGGGGACAAAAGAGTAGCTACACCACCTTTGCCAGCCTCATGGGCGGTGGAGAAAAGTTTACTGGCTAGCCAAATACAACGGCAAGCCGAAGACAAAGGAAAGCTTGTAACTCTAACTTCTTGCAGGCACAGAACATCAAGAGAAGCAAAATGATGGAGAGCATCATGAACAGAGTACTTCTTAGTGAGGTCAGTGAGACCTCGAACATTCCTTTAAAATCCTCCACCATCTCCCTAGAATTTTCAAAGTCCATTATTATTAAACTTGATATAAGTTCCCTTTACCATTCGACAAATGATGTAGTGAGAAGAAACCTAGAACTATTATTGCTATATGTCTATATATTGACATTTTATAATTTGGGCTATAAGCCATAATTTATGCTACAACTTTTCCTAGCACTTTGACTCAAGACTTAAGGTTATTTTAGCTATGCTAACTTTTGCCTTATTGGCTTTATGACTTAAATTTGGACTCATTTGATCCACAAACATTTATTATGCAATATGAAATTTGTATCTCTTTATATGATTATACTAATTCAAATTTAGGAGATGATCCCAATAATGGGAAATCTATTTTTTGGTTATGATTTCTTTGATGAAACAGGTCCACTATCTATCTTGGCAGCACAAGAACCATCGATCCACTTCTCTTGGCTCACTATTTAGATTGTTCAAAGGCATCTATACAAGCACTTTGGTTCACAAAGGCATCTATACAATTATTCTCAAGACTACTTGAAGACTTGTCTCTATCTCTAACTAGATTCTTCATTCTTCTTCAAGCTTCTTTCTCAAATTATATATTCTTATTCATTGTCAAGGCTTTCATGTCATTCCTATAAATGTTGTAATCATCTCATTGCTAGATTTGATGTAATCTTCCCCAAGTAAAGCTTAAGGGGAATGTTAGAAAAATTAATCTTTACTTGGTACTTAAGTAAAGATTATATTTATTTCTTATTATTAAATACTTGTATTTTATAAATACAAAGTATTTTTTTGTTTTATGTCAGTATCCTCACATATGTGTGAGGATAACTCACGTCAATATTTCTCTTGAAGGAATATTTGATTTATTTAGTTACCTCCTTATGAGGTTTACACATGGCATGCACCCACATGAAAGGTGCCACATGGGAGTTGATTGGAACTCCCCTCTCACCTCTATTTATGAGGTGCCCTCTTCTCTTCATTCATTCATTCCTCTCTTATTTTCTCTTCTTGTTCATTTCTTGAGGAGCTCCTCTATCTTTTTCTGTAATATTTTATTTCATGGCTTCATGTCATCTTTCCTATATTATGGGGGTTTTTTCTTTGTTTTTTCCCCTTAAAAATCTTTGTCTCCATTGTTATATTTATGGTGCATGCTTTAGCTTTGTTTCACTTTGGATGGTAATATTTACTTCATACTCCTCTTGGTTAGTATGATCTTCATTTCTTTTATTTCTTTCATTTTTATCACACCACCACTGTGAGGTGTTGCCGTGAAATCTCCAATATTAACCTATTCAACATCCAAAATTAGATATTAGAATACCATGTGTATAACAATGCTATTCACATGTAATATTTATAATTGTTTTCTATTTACATACCCTAGCAGTAGATGTCATAGTGTAATATGGAGGTGGAGAACCGCTAAAGACAAAATGAACGCTATGGCCCTGAAATTTCATTAAAAACATCAAACTAAATTAGTTAATCTTGCATTTCAAAAATAAAATTTATTAAATTAAATTCAATGAACTTGCTAACATTTACCTGAGTATCAAGGCCGAAAGTCTCACTCAAGAGGACATCTGTCATCACCATCTTCTCAACTGCAGATGTAGCATGTGCACCTGCATCCTGACTATCCATGGGGTCATAACCATAGGCTGACCCGCAAGCCTGACAAGTATGGGGTGGAACCCTACTCCTCGAGCTCTCTCATGACCCACGCTCTGCTGCAGGACTGGCATGCTGTATGATGCTCTGGGTCAAGGCACTAATGGACTGAAGTGTCTCGACCTCAGAACTTTCCTTCACAATGGAAGGGATAGACACGTGCTCATGGGCTAGTCTAGCGAGTGCTCATCTTGCTAGCCATTGTGGGTCAGCATGTGCCCCTAGTCTATCTTGTGCTGACTCCCCACCTCTACCCTAGAAGTCCCGATATCAAAATAGTTTGGCACTTTATTTTTTACAAAATCGCAGTAGAGTTTCCTCATTAAGTATTGTAGGACCTCATTATTGTTGAATGGAGGATGGTCAAAAACCATCCACCACCTCTGCCCAAAATTGTCCCTTATTGCTTGGTTGCTGCACCAATGGATAGGGAACCTCTTGCATGTAAGGGGTAGAGGTTGATTTTGTTACATCCCTAATTTTTGTCTTGCTATACTTTTTACTTTTACTTGGACATAAGTAAATTTATTATGATGTTTAGATTAATGTCGAGGAAAGACATAGATTATATCGAATGTCATATATGGAATTATGGAAATGAATATTTTATTGTTCTTGATTTAATATTGCATTATGAGATTTGGTTTATTATTTGAATAATGATGCACTGATCATAATTTATTTGGTAACAAGTTTGATATAGGAATTACAAGTTTTTAGATGAATCTCAGAGAAAAGAGAGAGAATCTTTCGAGGAGAGAGATATAGACCTCAAGTTACGAGTGATTTATTTGTGAAACGAGTATAAGTGTTTAATGAAAATGTGAACCAATGTGTCATAAGAGGTAAGCTTTTCTTATTAGTTTACTTTTGAACCTAATCGACAAGTAGTCAATATTTTACAATATTTGTAAGTCGTAGTAAGTCGCCTTAGTCGTTAGTAACATTAACGACGTTGTTTGAGTGTGAACTATGACTATTTACGTTTAACGTAAATATTATGACATTATTATCGTAAAATGGTTCTCTTATTATTATTAAATCACTCGAGCTGTTATAAATAATTATTAACATTAAGACATTTTTGTCGAGTTAAGAAGACGTGATTATTGTCGATGGATTGTTATAGGGAGACAAGCTCAACCCAATCACATTATCTGTAATCCTTTGTTTAAATATTATCCTTTTATTGATTAAACCATAACTATCTAATATAGAGATGATGTTATGTGAATCATATTTGATGTAATCAAATATGTAAATGTATATGCTTCATGTGAGGATAATACCTCATAATGAGTCAATAATGTTATGCTTGAGTAGTCGAAGGGTTACAATTAGGAGAGTCTTCAATAATATTAGTGGTGGATCAAACCACTTATTAGTAATCATTTAATGATCAGCAATGTTTAAAATGATGTGTCGGCCTCATCCAAAAGAAGAGGACTGTGGTATTAACCACCACAACCAATGAGCCATGGAACGGCTATCTCCCATTGACATGTGGGAAACATTGCAAATTTTGTGGATTCAGTTGAAACCAAATCAGTTTGAGGACTGTTTTGAATTCATTATATTATCAACTGAAAAGAATGGAAGAGTATGAATCGCACAACTCATCAAGAGTCATATTGACGTCCATAAAGCAACGACTCATTAAGAGTCAAAAAAAAGATAGGAATCATGTTATGTTTTGGCGAAGAGGTATGCTGTTATCAGCAGGGAAGAATATAGGAAGGAGGAAAAATAGTATTTTTTTGGGGAGGTTAACATAACTCTCAGTAGAGAATGACTTGAGAGGAGCTAATAGAAGAGAAGTATTACTACCTATGTATTAGATCTACTCAGGTTTTCCATACTTTTCAACATAACATAATAGAGATATGTTTATTCTCACTCCAACAGTGCATCTTTTCTTAAGTCTGTGACTAAGAGTATAGCATGAGCTGAGTATTATTTCACAGTTTAGTGAATTCATTTTAAACAAAGTTTAATGTCTTATTTATCAGATTTCTTCTCATATAGAAAATGTAGAAGCGTAGTGTATGAGGAGGTTTATAGTCTTCACTGCAAACATTAAACTAGGTGGTTTTATAAATATATTATTATTGTGAAGTAGAACCTCAGTCGAATAAGTAGATGCTACGTTAGTTGCTAATCCAATACGATAGATTTATGAGTATCGAACCCCTGACAAACCTAAGATATTATGTTGTGTAAATTGTCTAACCAATATTGAGATATTGAAAATGTATTGGGCAAAAAGTCTCTATGTATTACTCTTATAATATAAATTTGGCGTATGATACTAGATAACTAAGGTTTATATTCAACCTTAATATGCTTTTGACGTAGAGATATTGTGTAACACTAGTATTATTTACACACATAGAGCATAGTGTAAACAATAAAACATAGATCCTTGATGCCATGGATGAGAATTTACTCCGTATTATATTAGTATTTACATATTGCCATATGAAGAGTTTATTTAAAAGAAATACTTGTATTTTCTCATAACAATGAAGTATATACATCGATAAGTAGACTCTTATTAACAAAAGAGTAATGTGTAATAGAGTTTTATATATTCATACTCACTCAGAATAAATATAGTTAGACACGGTTTATCCATGTCTTTATTTTCTTGTTTACTATAGGGTTCGATGTAAAACAACTCTTTTATAACAAGAAGAACTTGCATGTCATATGATACTTCGAAGTTAGTAATCTCATGCTTTAGTTTTAAATAGTTATTTATTTCATTAAGAGAATACTTTACTCTAGGGATGTTCAAAATGAGTGGATTCCCTACATCAAACTTAGATAATAACTCTCGTATAATATTGACCTTATATAGTTCAATATGCTAAAAGAGAGAACTTAAACAAAACTTCAAGAGGATAGCAAACTAAAAAAGTCTATCACCATTTTGGAATCTAGTCAAAGTCTAGTAGTGGGTAAATCCTTTGGTTAGTTATAACTAAGGTTGCCTTGTAAGTAAGAAATAATCTTGTTTGAAAGATTGAAATGACCTCATAGTCAAAAGAAGACTAAAGGAAAATTGTTTACTTAAGACGTGGTTCTTTCTAGCATTAGCAAGTTTGTCATTCCATTGTGATGGGATAGGTTAGATAAACCCTAGATTAAACCTAGAAGGGTTGAAGATTATTTAAACACCTTAATGGTTATCACCTGTTTTAGTTATTTTATGTGGGTAGACATTAAAGGGTCAAGAACCCTAAATAATAAAAATTTATTTATGTCTTATCATAAAGAGATTTGTTATTAGTCGATAATGTTTAACCTTAGGTAGAGAAGCCTATTTGCTTGATTTCAAGTTGACTTGAGATATAAGTTTTAAGCCTCGAGTTTTGGAAGCATGCAAGAGGTATTACTAAATGGTTAGTCAACCATAAAGTTTATTATACCTCATTGATCACAACTTCTCTTAACTATTATTTTTCAATAAGTTATGAATCTCAAATGTTGCAAAGATGCAAAGAGATACCCAAGAATAGATAGTCATTCCATAAGGTCTATGGAGCAATGATAGTGTCTTGTGAATTCACCTAAGTCAAAAAAACTAGATTTGAGTTAGATAAAACTCTTTAGTTAAAACTTAACTTGACCCAAATATGGTAATTATTTATATTAAATCATTGAGATCATTATTTAGATCGTGATTAAAGGGACAAGTACCCTAACTATGTATATTTAATCTTACTTGTAAGAAAGGAAACAATTTCCTAGACTATGATGCTTAACCTGGGTAAGGTAACCATCTTAGTTGTTAGAAATCGATTTAAAATTCTTATGAATTGAAAATTCTTGGATCTCGGGTATTGTAATGATGCAATGAGAATCCTCGTAAAGAAAGGTAGTCGATAAAGTCTATGGAATATAGACAGTGAATGAAAACTTGTCTAGGTCGGGAAGACTAAAATATTGAAATTGTCAGGACTTCATAAGTTAAACGTAGTTGACCAAGTCAAACTGTAGGAATATGATAGTATCCAAGTTGAGTTGGGGTGGGTGAACATTACGACAACGTTCATTGCAAACGTCATTTTATATTGGAACCATGGCCGTAGTAATGCATTTATTTTTTATATGCATTGTTGGTTCACTATATCTGGATTGCCCAACCTATCAAAAATCATACTTAGCTAGAGGGTATCTAGGGTTGTATGATTGATAGAGTTGTGTAGGATACAACACTATGTACTCAGGAAGGCAAATTACCACTGGTCACCTTTGGTTTATATTCCTTGTGAAGGGTAGGGCCACTTCCTATGTGGAAGATGTGTGGTAGACCACAAGTCTGTGGATGGAGGTAAATCAATGGAGAGATACTCTCTCTCTAGCAGAAGACATATCGAGGCTTGCGATAAAGATGTCAGATTTCCAGATGTAGTATATCTCTGAGACTTGTGTTTATTGAGACTATGTAAAACATTATCTAATGCAGATATTTGTAATTGATTTACTTTTGTAAATATTGTACTTGAGAAAGACAATATGGTTTATTGTATTTTGTAATGAGAAATCTTGTAATTGTAGTTACTTGATTATATGTTGAATAAAAGAAAAATTTTCTCTCTCATTTTTACCTTGTTAAATTACTTTATGGTAAATTTTCTATTTTTACCATGTTTTTAGAACGTGGATGTTACATATGGTATCAGAGCTACCAGGTTCGGCACTAGGGATTATGAGTCCACTATGCTAACCTGTAGTCAACATTATGTGGTTAGCTAATGTTTGAATTTTCTTGTGCCAGAATGGCATGGAGAAGAACCAAGAAAACTGCTAGAAAGTCTGTTCCTTAGCATTTGCCTGAATTAGTGGTTAAGAAGAAACCTATCGAGGAGGTTGAACTTAAAGAGCATATTATTTACTTTGAAGGTGCATGGATGGAGGATTCAGAGACTTTTGCTAATGTGCTTAAGCATATTCAACTAGAAAGAAAATGACATTTTAAACTAGCCAAGAATCCTACTACTTCTACTTGTGTAGTAAAAACCTAGTCAACTATAGCCAGTTATGACATGTCACTTAGGGGTTGTTGTGGTACTTCTATTTTAGGAAAGAGGTGTTGGAGGAGTACTTGTGTGTACATCCATCCACTAAGTTTGTTTAATTGGAAGATCGTTAAATCTACAGTGACATGTAGTCTTGTCGTATCAACTATATAAATAAGGATGTCGTTACTCCTAAATAAATTATAATAAAGATGAGAATGTTTTGTATCAATCTATTGATTTTTATGAGATAAATATGTTTGATGTTTTGAGTCGCTTTAGATTCAGAAAACTATTAGATAACTTATTTATCTGGAATGAGAAAAATGACAACATGTATCATACAAGAACCAAACAAGGGTGAGAGTCTAGAAGAGAATAAACCACTAGTTAATCTCTTGAACAAATTGGAGCAATCCTAACCATGTTTGTAGAAACCAAGGAGAAACCTAGTATTCTAGAAAAGAAAGTAAGAGATCAGGGAAACCCTGAAGGGGGAAAATGAGATTTCTCATGAGATGAGAAAGGAAAATCACCAAGAATATAGAGTGAGTAATGGAAATCTTGTAACCATAGACCCTAAAAGGAAGCAAAGGATAAGCTTGCCTTAGGACTATCCTAGATATGAAGAAAGTCATTCCACCAAAGTTGATGGAATATTGATTGAAGCAACTGAAAATTTTATTCCTCCTAGAGTTTTGGGATGAGTTACGTAGAAAAGTACCTTGCCATATGACAACTACAAAAATTAATGGAATCAAATCCCCATTCCAAGAATTATTGGCTGAAGGTTTGATTAGATCTAGTATTTCACCAGGGGGTGCACTAGTTATTGTTGTCAAGAAAAAAGACATAACTCTACAATTATGTATTTAGTAGCATATGCTCAATAAAGCAACGATAAAGAACAAATATCTTTCACCACATATTGATGACCTCTTTGATTAGATGTGTGGAGCTGTAGTGTTTTCAAGGATTGATTGGTGATCAATATATCATCAGTCAAGATTGAAGGATGAGGATAACCATAAAACAACTTTTTGGACAAGAAATGAGCACTATGAGTTTGCAGTGTTGCCCTTTAGACTTATAGATACCTCTATCATATTCATAAATCTCATGAACAGTTTGTTTAGAGATTGTTTAGGAAGTCGTTCTGGCCTTTCTGAAAGATATAATTATTCATTCTAAGAATGAAGGAGAAATTATTATTATGTGCAAGTAATTCTGCAATGGTTAAGAGAAATTACAACAACGCCAATTCTGTGAATTCCTGACCCCAGAGAACAATTTGAGGGAAAAACTGATGCCTCAGGAGAAGGATTATGGGATGTACCTATACATGATGAGCAAGTGATAGCCTAAGATTCAAGGTATGATGGGTTTCATTTTGAGAGTAACAGCCTATTGAGTTTCAGAGGAAGAATATGTGTTTCTAATTCTGTTGAATTAAGGAATCTAGTATGGAAAGAAGTTCTTACCGCACCATACTATGGACATCCTAGAGTAACCAAACTTCTGGCAAATGAAAAACCTCTTTAAATCATGAAAAGAATGAAGAACGATGCTACGAGATTTGTAGCAAGTTGTCTGGAGTGCCAAAGGGAAAAAGTAGAATATAAATACCTATAGGACTTTTTGTATCCACATGATATACCAGAATGGAAGTGACAAGTCATAAGTATGAACTTTGTTCAGAATCTTCCAAATTCTAGGGATAGACATGATGCCATTTTAGTTGTGGTTGATAAACTCACGAAGGTAGCACATTTCATACCAGGGAATTTGACTAATGGAGCACCAGTGTTAGCTCACAAATTTGTGCAAGAGGTGTTTTAGATTGCATGGCTTCCCTTAATAGATTATCTCAGATAGAGATGCGTGTATAATGTCAAGTTTTGGCAAACTTTGTTCTCTACGCTAGGGACTCAACTTAATAAGAGTACAACTTATTATCCTGAGAATAAATGGTTAAACTAAGAGAGTTAACTAGGTTTTAGAAGATTTGTTACAAACATATTGCATGGATAAGCAATATAAGTAGGGCTCAGACTACTTATCACTTATGAAATTTTTAACAATACCTAACTTTTGCTAATAAGATGGTTTGAATTGAAACATTGGACATAAAAGATGTCAAAGTCCTATAAGCTGGGTAAGCTAGAAGATAGGATTAGCATTAGTCCATAAATGTTGTCTTAAATGGATAAATAGATTAAGCTAATTAGAAAATATTGGTGGAAACCATTAATAAATAGAAAAAGTTTATAAAGTATGGAATGTATTCCAAACTAGTTACTAAGTATAAAGGACTCAACATTCTAAATTTTCAAGGTTATAAATTTTATTGATTACAAGAATCAATCTATTACCAGTTATTGCCAAGAGGCATAATGCTTTTTGTAATTCATATATGAAAAAAAAATATTTATGTAATATATGAATATTATATTCTATGAGTGTTTTTCAAGTACAGAACCTAGGAATGGTTATGATCAGGTTTTTTTTGCTTGAAGTTTGCAAACACTGCTTGTGTAGCATAGAAGTCTTGTAGTGCAAGGTCCAATAGGATCAATATGCTGACAAAAATGCTACATGGGAGGATTACCATGAATTTTATCAGGAAATTTCTCATTTATTTTAAGTTGTTACCAGTTGAAAACAATGAACTTGCATTTTAGTTACATTTTGATACGTTATATCATCGAGGATGATGAATCTTTAGGGGAAGGATATGTTACATCCCTAATTTTTGTCTTTCTATACTTTTTACTTTTACTTGGACATAAGTAAATTTATTATGATGTTTAGATTAATGTCGAGGAAAGACATAGATTATATCGAATGTCATATATGGAATTATGGAAATGAATATTTTATTGTTGTTGATTTAATATTGCATTATGAGATTTGGTTTATTAATTGAATACTGATGCACTGATCATAATTTATTTGGTAACAAGTTTGGTATAGGAATTATAGGTTTTCAGATGACTCTCGGAGAAAAGAGAGAGAGAGTATCTTTCGAGGAGAGAGATATAGACCTCAAGTAATGAGTGGTTTATTTGCCAAATGAGTATAAGTGTTTAACAAAAATGTGAACCAATGTGTCGTAAGAGGTAAGTCTTGTCTCATTAGTTTACTTTTGAACCTAATCAATAGGTAGTTGATATTTTACAACCTTTGTAAGTCATAGTAAGTCGCCTTAGTCGTTAGTAATGTTAACGATGTCGTTTGAGTGTGAACTATGACTATTTATGTTTAACGTAAATATTATAACGTTATTGTCATAAAATGGTTCTCTTATTATTATTAAGTCACTCGAGGTGTTATAAATGATTCTTAACATTAAGACGTTTTCGTCAAGTTAAGAAGACATGGTTATTGTCGATGGATTGTGATGGGGAGACAAGCTCAACCCAATCACATTATCCATAATCCTTTGTTTAAATATTATCTTTTATTGATTAGACCATAACTATCTAATATAGAGACGATGTTATGTGAATCATATTTGATGTAATCAAATATGTAAATGTATATGCTTTATGTGAGGTTAATACCTCATAATGAGTCAATAATGTTATGCTTGAGTAGTCGAAGGCTTACATTTAGGAGAGTCTTCAATAATATTAGTGGTGGATTGAACCACTTATTAGTGATCATTTAATGATCAACAGTGTTTAAAATGATGTGTCGGCCTCATCCAAAAGAGGAGGACTATGGTATTAACCACCACAACTAACGAGCCATGGCTATCTCCCATCGACATGTGGGAAACTTTGCAAATTTTGTGGATTTGGTTGAAACTGAATCAGTTTGAGGATTATTTTGAATTCATTATATTACCAACTAAAAAAGAGTGGATGAGTATGAATCATACGACATTGACGTCCATAAAGAAATGACTCATTAAGAGTAAAAAAAAGATAGGAATCACGTTATGTTTTGGGGAAGAGGTACACTGTTATCAGTAGGGAAGAATATAGGAAGGAGGAAAAATGGTATTGTTTTGGGGAGGTTAACATAACTCTTAGTACAGAATGACTTGAGAGGAGCTGATAGAAGAGAAGTATTACTACCTATGTATTAGATCTACTCAGGTTTTCCATACTATTCAACATAGCATAATAGAGGTATGTTTATTCTCACTCCAACTATGCATCTTTTCTTAAGTCTGTGACTAAGAGTATAGCATGAGCCGAGTATTATTTCATAGTTTAGTGAATTCATTTTAAACAAAGTTCAATGTCTTTCTTATTTATCATATTTCTTCTCATATAGAAAATGTAGAAGCATAGTGTATGAGGAGGTTTATAGTCTTCACTACAAACATTAAACCAGGTGGTTTTATAAATATATTATTATTGTGAAGTAGAACCTCGATTGAATAAGTAGATGCTATGTTAGTTGTTGATCCAATACGATAGATTTATGAGTATCAAACCTCTGACAAACCTGAGATATTATGTTGTGTAAATTGTCTAACGAATATTGAGATATTGAAAATGTATTGGGCAAAAAGTCTCTATGTATTACTCTTATAATATAAATTTGGCGTAATATACTGGATAACTGAGGTTTATATTCAACCTTAATATGCTTTTGCCATAGAGATATTGTGTCACACTAGTATTCTTTTACACACATAGAGCATAGTGTAAACAATAAAACATAGATCCCTGATGCCATGGATGAGAATTTACTCTGTATTATATTAGTATTTACATATTTTCGTATGAAGAGTTTATTTAAAAGAAATACTTGGATTTGCTCATAACGATGAAGTATATACATCGATAAGTAGACTCCTATTAACGAGAGAGTAATGTCTAAAAGAGTTTTATATATTCATACTCACTCAGAATAAATATAGTTTGTCACGGTTTATCCATGTCTTTATTTTCTTGTTTAGTATAGGGTTCGATGTAAAACAACTCTTTTATGACAAGAAGAACTTGCATGTCATATGATAATTCAAAGTTAGTAATCTCATGCTTTAGTTTTAAATAGTTATTTATTTCATTAAGAGAATACTTTACTCTACAGATGTTCCAAATGAGTGGATTCTCTACATCAAACTTAGATAATAACTCTCATATAATATTGACTCTATATTGTTCAGTATGCTAAAAAAGAGAACTTAAACATGAATTCAAGAGGATAGCAAACTGAAAAAGTCTATCACCATTTTGGAATCAAGTCAAATCTAGTCAAAGTCTAGTAGTGGGTAAATCCTTTGGTTAGTTATAACTAAGGTTGCCTTATAAGTAAGAAATAATCTTGTTTGAAAGATTGAAACGACCTTATACTTAAGACGTGGTTCTTTCTAGCATTAGCAAGTTTGTCATTCCATTGTGATGGGATAGGTTATATAAAATCCTAGATTAAATCTAGAAAGGTTAAAGATTATTTAAACACCTTAATGGTTATAACTCATTTTAGTTATTTAATGTGGGTAGACAATAAAGGGTCAAGAACCCTAAATAATAAAAGTTTATTTATATCTTATCGTAAAGAGATTTGTTATTAGTTGATAGTGTTTAACCTTAGGTAGAGAAGCCTATTTGTTTGATTTCAAGTTGACTTAAGATATAAGTTTTAAGCCTTGGCTTTTGGAAGCATGAAAGAGGTACTATTAAATGGTTAGTCAACCATAAAGTTTATTATACCTCATTGGTCACAACTTCTCTTAACTATTATTTGTCGATAAGTGATGAATCTCAAATGTTGCAAAGATGCAAAGAGATACCCAAGAATAGATAGTCATTCCATAAGGTCTATGGAGCAATGACAGTGTCTTGTGAATTCACCTAAGTTAGAAAAACTAGATTCGAGTTAGATAAAACTCTTTAGTTAAAACTTAACTTGACCCAGATATGGTAATTATTTATATTAAATCATTGAGATCATTATATAGATCATGATTGAAGGGACAAGTACCCTAACTATGTATATTTATTCTTGTAAGAAAGGAAACAATTTCCTAGACTATGATGCTTAACCTGGGTAAGGTAACCATCTTAGTCGTTATAAATCGATTTAGAATTCTTATGAATTGAAAAGTCTTGGATCTCAGGTATTGTAATGATGCAATGAGAATCCTCCTAAAGAAAGGTAGTTGATATGGTCTATGGAATATAGACAGTGAATGAAAACTTGTCTAGGTCAGGGACACTAAAATATTGAAATTGTCAGGACCTCATAAATTAAACGTAGTTGACCAAGTCAAACTATAGAAATATGATAGTATCCAAGTCAAGTTGGGGTAGGTGAACATTACAACAATGTTCATTGTGAACACCATTTTATATTGAAACTATGGCCATAGTAATGCATTTATTTTCTGCATGCATTGTTGGTTCACTGTATCTGGATTGCACAACCTATCAGAAATCATACTTAGCTAGAGGGTATCTAGGGTTGTATGATTGATAGAGTTGTGTAGGATACAACACTATGTACTCGAGAAGGCAAATTACCACTGGTCACCTTTGGTCTATGTTCCTCATGAAGGGTAGGTCCACTTCCTATGTGGAAGATGTGTGGGAGACTATCGGTCTGTGGATGGAGGTAAATCACTAGAAAGATACTCTCTCTATAACAGAAGACATGCCGAGGCTTGTGATAAAGATGTCAGATTTTTGGATGCAGTATATCTCTGAGACTTGTGTTTATTGAGACTATGTAAAACATTATCTAATGCAAATATTTGTAATTGATTTACTTTTGTAAACATTGTACTTGAGAAAGACAATATGGTTTATTGTATTTTGTAATGAGAAATCTTATAATTGTAGTTACTTGATTATATGTTGAATAAAAGAAATTTTTTCTCTATCTCATTTTTACCTTGTTAAATTACTTTATGGTAAATTTTTTTATTTTACTATATTTTTTGAATGTGGATGTTACAGATTTGTTCGTGAGCCTATAAAAATAGAACACAAGTCCAATTTTGTAATTTGTTCATTTTTTACTTGCTCATATGAGAACTTGTCTGCATAGTATTCTCTAAATTCTCTCCTCTTTTCAAACCAATTATTGAGACTATGTAAAATATTATCTAATGTAGATATTTGTAATTGATTTACTTTTGTAAACATTGTACTTGAGAAAGACAATATGGTTTATTGTGTTTTGTAATGAGAAATCTTGTAATTGTAGTTACTTGATTATATGTTGAATAAAAGAAAAAATTTCTCTATCTCATTTTTACCTTGTTAAATTACTTTACGGTAAATTTTTTGATTTTACTATGTTTTTTGAACGTGGATGTTACAGATTTGTTCGTGAGCCTGTAAAAATAGAACACAAGTCCAATTTTGTAATTTGTTCATCTTTGACTTGCTCATATGACAACTTGTCTACATAGTATTCTCTAAATTCTCTCCTCTTTTTAGACCAACTAGTTATTTGCTTGTTAATTGAATCTACATTTGATAACATAGATTCAAGAGATTGAGCAAGTGTGGATCTACGTGAGGTTGAAGTTGCAGGATCTTTCAACCTTGCAATTATATCTTTAATTTGTTTTTTATTGTTTTCAATTTGCCCCATTAGATTTTCTTGTGTTCCAAGGGCATGTCGAGGAATGGATGGAGGAGTTTGTTCTTCGGGTTGTTCTTCAGCAGGTATTTCTTGTTCAGGTGAGTTAGGATTTTTTGGATTTTTAAGAGGAGGAGGTGCATTATCATTTCCTATAAATTAAAGAAATTTACATCAAAAATCTACTTAAACCTACCTATTTAACAACAAATTCAGACAAAAAACCAAATACAACTTACTCCTTCGGCCTCCCTAATGTCATGGTGGCATTTTGACGATGAATTGGCGATGATTTGGCAATGAATTTGACCTCTAATAACGCAAGCGCACTCTCAAGGGTTTGCAGGACACGAACAAAAGAAAATGAAATGGGAAAATGAGGAAAATGACAAGTTTTATTTTTAAATAGGAAAGAATAACACACTCGCATTATAACGTGAGTGCATTATGGATTGGTCTTCCCGAGCCTTAGGCTCGGCATCACCAAACCATAACGCGAGCACATTATGGCTTGGTCTTCCCGACCCTTAGGATTGGCATCACCAAACCATAATGCGAGCGTGTTATAACATGCTCATGTTATGGCCTAGAAATTTTTGTTTTAAAGTTTGGCCACTTTTTGGCTCCCCAAATTTTTGCACTCGCCCATTATGCAAAAAATCTTGTGGTAGGTCTATAAAATTGTTGAAAGGATATCATCATATTAGTTTTAAGATCTGTATATTGAAGTAGTTTTTCTAGATCTACAAATTGGAGAGGAGATTATAATAGATTTGCTAGATTATTTGATAGATATGCACACAATGTCAAGGGTACAAAGGAGGTCATTTAGAGAGGAATTGGATTACATAAAGGGTTTGAATCTAGAAGGAAGGTCATAATAGAGGAAATCCATATCTAAGGATAATAGCCACCCAAAGAAGATATATTTGAATATATATGAGTATTTGACTCACTAGTTTGCAGACCAAGTCCTCAGATTTGCATACCATAATGGGCCATTCATGTTTAATGATTTACTTTCATTGATAAATCTTTAATGGACCATATTTCTTTTCTACCAGGTTTATTCATTTGATTATTCTTAGTCGTCCAACAAATGGAGGGGCGATGAGTTTGTTTGAGTTGTGGCCATTAATTGACTATGAATTGCAAATGCCTTGAACGTTTTGATTGTGATATGTCGACATTTCATGTCGGCCACCCTTACTGGAATACTATGTTAAAAGGGAAGTTGCCTAATATACTCTCACAGTCTTGATGCTTTCCATGGTAATTAGATAAAATTGATAGCTCCTATGGATAAGTCTAACGTGGCTTGTATGTTGGAGCGTATCCACTATTTATTACTTCTATTTCTATTTAATTTCTGGGTAATTTTGGAGCATCATTTAATTTATTGTTGGATTTTATACTTTTAACATCCTCTAATGAATAGATAAGCTTAGAAACCCTAAATATCATGTTGGCTAATTAACATAAATTATTCATTTAAAAGAAAATCATACTCTTTGTTGGAAGCCATAGTTAAAGGAGGATTTTAAGATTATTTAGGAGTTGATCCAAGGAAGAAGAGGTTGCAACCCTTGCAATCCTATGTTGCAGTCACTAACCAATTGTTAGGTTGCTGAAATTAATATTGGCACCATACAAACCAGCTGCAACTTTAAAGGGAATTTGTCATAGTGTCCTTGAATCTTGGCAAGCAATCAACCACTTGATGAGGTCATTGTTGATTTGAAGATGTGATAATTTGTCCAAGGCACAACACAAAGTCATTGTTGACCTGGGTGATTCAATAAGTAAATAAACAAATAAGCTCAACCTAGGTCGATCACGTTGTTGGAAGACATTTGTTGTTTGGAAGGGTCAAGTTGATCATGGCATTCCTTAATAGATATCTTGGAATGGGTCTTTACGATGACAGCAAAGAAGAGACTGCAATGGTAATTTACTACAAATCTCATGTTGCAAAAACTACTAAATGATATGAAATATATATGTACATTAGTCAAAAAAATTGAATCCAACTCTCTCATTTCCAAACTATGATAACTAATAAGAAAGATTTCATAGAAGACATGGCAAAGCAAGAGTAAGAAATATCTAGTCATAATAGATCATGTGATTACCTATTATGACATATACAATGATCTCATCGAAAAGATTGAATATATGCAGGAGAAATATCTTTTCCTCTTTTTGTGAAATTGATGGGGGAAACAAAAGAATACTACACTCCATTTGTAGGAGACCATACCTCAATCCACAACTCAAGAGATGGAAGAAAAACTAGGACAAGTGATGGATATAGAAGATGAAGAGGAGGCAATTGATAAAATAGAAGTATTTCAAGAGCTCAGGGAAGACATGGTCATGGAGGAGCGGGAAAAAGAAGATAAATCCAAGTCACCCAAAATTGCCTAGAGGAAGATCATGAAAGAGCAACCAATAGAGGTGGAAACTAATCCACATGGCAACAATGTGGAAGAATCAACCATGCAGATGGAAGGAGTAATGTAGTGGTATGATTTTATTGACATCCCTAAAGTAGAAGTGCATGAGACATCAATGGTAGACTTTAGCACATAAGAAGCATAGGACAAGAGAAACTAGACAGCAACTAAAGATTTGGCCAAAGTTGCAAATGCATTAGATCTTGATGCGTATGAAGAATTTTATCAAACTAGAGTAGTGTAGTGGAAGCGGAATGAAGAGATCCCTCTTTATGCAAAATAATTGCTAAGGAAGCTCACAATTACTAATTTTGTGTTGGGCATTATAGTTTAGCCTGTGTAGCAACTTCAAGTACTTGTAATTAGATAAGAATCAAGAACACAAATTTGGGATCTAGGTATTCCAACATTGCTTGAGGACAATCAATATTCAGGATGAGTGGACTATTACATCCCCATTTTTAATAATTTAGGAAATATTAATAATTTATGTTGTGGAGATGCACTTTTTATTTTAATTGTAATAGGATACTTTAATATTAGTTTATTATTAAAATAAAAGGGTAAAAAGGGCAAAATAGGAAACCCTAACCCTAATGTTGTGATCAAACTCTTTATATAGAGAGTTCACTTCATTATGTAATCATATAACTTATCAATACAATTTATCTTTGTTGAACAATTTGTTCTGCAAACTTCATCCTGGACAAAGACCCAAGTTGAAGATAGTTGTTGAGGATGAAACCCTCCATCTTTTGGAGTCTAATCCAAGGATGAAAACTCTCATGATCATTGTGGATCTTAGACGAAACCCTCATTTCCACATCTAAGGCAATCTCACATGGAGATAGCATTTGTGTTTCATTTGGGTTTCCTAGGAAATCTAAAATATGCAAAAATTAGTCCAAAAGGAACCTGTAATGCAATTTCTTTTTCTCTTGAGTTAGGAAACTCTATAGGTTGAGATTTGTCTTGACCTACTAGCCATTCCTATACCAATAACTTCTGCTACAACTTGTCTTTTATGAATAGCAAATATATTCTAAATTATCCTTTGACCAAAACAAATTGGAGTATGATTAATGCATGTCAAATGTATGTTTAGAAGAATTTTACATCAAGAATTGTTAAGGGTTATATTTATTGTATTCCTCTGTGCGGAAAATTTATATATGTATTCACAAGTTAATTTGGTGAATATTGTGCCAATAGTATAATTGGGACATTATAAGTATCTTAACATAAGAGATGTCCACTAGTTTTTTGAGCTCATAAATGACATAGATGCACAGGCCAAACGATGAAGTGTTTAAAATATATCCCATGGGACTCACATGCTCATTCTCATTTTTCATGGTGATTGGTCTAGCTACCATTGAATGGAATGAAGTGGATTAGACTTTCAATAGGCAACATAAAGATGATGGTCAACTATGACGATCGAATTAGCTGTGATAGTTCTGAAAAGGTTAGGAACTCATAGAGGATATCTGGTGAAGCTTAGGAAGTTGTAGAGGATATTTGATGTGCACCTGGAGGAAATTGATAGTTTACCACCATGAGAATATGATGCTTGCATAATTTCCCTCTTATAATTGATTCAATTTTGAAAAAGGAATGCTTCAATTTGGTTGTTGAGTTGAAATTTGAATTAATAGAACTTGTTGTATTTCTATTATTTGAATTTGAAATTGTATTTTTTTATGAAATCTAGGATGACATTTCTAAATTCTGAAATATATTTATTTTGATGTCTGGTAAGGGAGCCTTACACCATTTATTGTTTGTGTAGGTACCTATAGTAGGATTTGAGTCATGTGGATGTGAGAGCAAGTATGGGAGAATGTGCCTTTGATAGCCCATCCGGTTGAGAGGGGCTTGAATTTATGAGTGAGCACTAAGATGTGTAAATATAATTTGTTTGACTTTTGAACCCTCTCCAAGTGGGTGGTTATTGTAAACATTAAATTTTGTAAGTAGTTTAAAAAGTGTGTATTTTAATTTGAAGCACCCCCCATTTGGACCAACTTGTCCTATATTGCAAATGCACTAACATGTGTCTTGTCCACCTTCAATGTTAAACTGCACATGCAAAAGTGAACATGTATTAGTGCTTTTGGAATACTTTACTAAGCTTTTAATTTTAATGTATTGGTTATTGTAAATGATTTAATTGGGGGGTTAGGTGCACCACACCATGGCGGCTACTAGATCCTCTTCCCCTACAAGTTTTCTCAATGTATAGAACACTTTACATTAGATGCTAGTACAATGCATTTAATATTTTTTTTTGGCTTTTTGGAGACTTCAAAACTTTATCTTGACTTCTCTAGATTCATCTAGAAACTTACTAATTCCTCCTCCCGGAATATTTAGAATTTGTCTTTTCAATTATTATAATAATTAATTATGGTGGGTGAAATTACTCAACAACATAGTGGCATCTACTTAAATGGTGTCATCTACTGGCTTACTTAGTCACACATAAAGGACTAGCGTTATAAATTTAGATTTATACGCTGTCACATCTAATTCGATCCTCATAGTTGACCACCATCTTTATTGTTGCTTGCTGAAAGTCTAATTCACTTCATTCCATTCAATGGCAGCTGGACTAATCGCCATGAAAAATCAGAATGAACCTGTAAGTCCCACGGGAGAGATTTTGAACACTTCCTGGTTTGGCCTGGGCATCCATTTCGTTTCTGAGCTCGACAAACCAGTGGACATCACTTACGCTAAGAAAGCCATCGGCGAAATCCTTCTCTCTCGAAGCCCGCGGTTCTCCTGTATTGTGGTAAAGCTCTTACTTCTGTATCTAAAAACCATTTTCATGTTTACCCAGAAACAAAAAGAAAAAAAAAAATCAAATTAATCTTTGTTTTGATGCGTGGTTGCAGACTAAGAATGAGAAGGGAGTGCTGGAATGGCAGTCAACGGAGAAAGTGTCCTTGGGTGAAATGATAAAGACTGGCTCCAAACCTCTTCCCTAGTTGGCAAGACAAAAATATTTATGTTTGTAGTACTATCTCTGATAAATATATGTACCAGTGTCCTTGGGTGAAATGATAAAGATGTTGAAATAAAGTCCATCTGTCCCATTTTGTTTAATAAGACTTCCATTGGCCGTACAGTTGACAGTAACACCCATTGAAGTTGTGGGGTCAAGTTTCCCTATTCGAGGACCTCCTGGCGTAGAGATGTTGCCTAAAGTTATGGCATCTGTCATCTTACCGCTAGAAGATGTTCGAAAAATAAAGGATCACGTTGGAGGGGTACGTAACTGCTCTTACATAAACATTTCTGCTAGACTTGTTTCTTTGTATAGAAATTTCAGCTTCAATTTGTGAATTTGATGGTGATTTTGATATTATTATGGTAACAGAGCGTGAATGATGTGATAATGGGTGTGGTATTCTGCGGGTTTCGACGCTACTGCCAGATGGTTCTCCCTGGTCTAGCTCGTAACCAAATAACTCATTCTCCTTTTGTATTTGATCTGGAAAACTTTCAACTCACTCAAAACAGTTGTTTTAACGTATGCAGACCCAAATCAAATAGAGAATTTGAGAGTAACAGCTCTCGGTCTGATGAACTTGAGATCGCGGCCTGGGTTAAAGGTTCTGTTAAACTTTTTTTTTTACGGTTTACTTAGCGTTTAGCTTTTTAAATTTTGATTAGCCTGTGTTTGTACTTTCCCTTATTCGTGCAATGCTTGGCTTGTCAAGCGTTTATTTTGCTAATGCCTTTGTCTAATCTTGGAAGACATTAGTTTTTACGAAAGGATAAGTGCTGGCTAAGCAGTAAATACTTTGTTTGTGCTACTCAATTACTCTATGAGGGAGTTGAGAACACTGTTTTTTTACATTGGTTAAAATAAAATTGTTAGGATTAAAATGATGGAAACGTTAAAGAAAAAATACTATTACACAGTTTAATTTAGAAGTATATATTTATATTATCATGGACTGTGGAAATCTGATGTCTATTATGTGTAGCTTCCAGTCAATCAATTATTGTTGATTTATATAAAATATGGGACAAGAAAGATTAACTGACTTACACAATTAAATTTTAATATACTACAGTAACACTGTCAAGAAAAAGTCCACATTTTTCAATTAAAAAAGAGGCGAGACAAAAATATTTATGTTTGTAATATAATCTCTAAAAATATATATATCAGAGTGGGCTATTCTTAAACATCATTCATTTGAACAGTCAAATGTTAATTTTGGAGGACAAATATTTACCACTTTTTAATATGGATGAGGCGTAAAATTACTATTGAGTGTTTGACCGTTGGAATAGATACTATTTAAGGAAAGTGATCAGTGTCTTTAAGTCAAATAATATTTATGTTTGTAGTACAATACATAGACTTACAAGACATTTGTCCCTTCTGGTTTAATAAGGCTTCAGTTGGCCGCACGGTCGACAGTCACACCCATTGAAGTTTCAGGACATAAGTTTTACTCTAGGTCTTTAGATTATTGATTTTTACTTTGTTTGATAAAGTAACTCGGTGCAGAGTCTAAAGGAAATGACAAAATCCGGAACGGGATCTCCCTGGGGAAACCAGTTTGGATTTTTACAGCTGCCAATTCCCATGAAAGAGTTGGAGAACCCTCTGGAGTATGTCCGACGGGCAAAGCATATGATAGATAAGAAGAAAATGTCGCGGGCATTATTTCTAACCAACAAAGTGATGAGCTATATTACAAGATTCAGAGGCCCTAAGGTAGGTACTGTACTTCATAGATCTGTATCTATTTTAAATATGCAGCCCCTGATAGTAAAAGAAATAGGCTATGATCTTACTCTTTCATTTGTTTATTGACACAGGTTACATCTAAGGCTCTGTACGATATGCTGGCCAATACTACGCTTACCGTAACGAATATGAATGGCCCTGCAGAGAAGATAATCTTAGCAGGTTACGAAGTCAGAACTGGGTTTTTTTCGGTGTCTGGCTTTCCTCAGGTGAAGGGATCATATAACAACTAAGCTTACTAAAAGTTGTTAAACCTTTATTTATTTTGTAACAGAGGTATTAATACACGTGTCTTTCATCTCCAGAGTATTCTTGTGACCTGTATGAGGTACGCAGACAATATTAGAATGCAAGTGATCACAACAAAGGGTTACGTGGATGCAAACAAGCTTTCTAAATGTTTTGAGGACGCATTTGTAGAGATGAAACATGCTTAGTACCAGAAAAATTTGATGGACACTTGCTTTTTGTTTTTGTTTGCATTGTTATAAAAAATGTTTTGATTAGGATAAGGTGGTTTTGAAGGGACCTAAACTCTTTACATATTACCTTGAAAATGTTACAACTTGATGAGACAGTCAATTAACAATTTAGTTTTTTCTAAGTATTACAAGTTTATATAAATAAAAATAATAAATAAGCAAGATTATTCTCTAGATTAAGTATTATCATTATTTTGAGTCAAGTTGAATTTGGAATATTATTAGTAATTATATGCATTATTACATATTAAAATTTGTATTTATTTGCTATATTTATCCATCATGTTACTAATTAATTGGTTTGCTTATAATTAGCCAATAGATTTTTTAAATGAGCTAGTTAAAAAATTTAAAATTATATATATATATATATATATATATATATATATATATATATATATATATATATATATATATATATATATATATATATATTTTATGTTGGTAAAATTGCATTTGGTTTGGGAAGAAAATTGTCACCATAAAATATATATGGCTTTTTAAATTTTTTAATGTATTCTTGTCTCAAACATGCATGTTTGAGTGTTGTTATTTGTATGGTACAATAAATAGTAATACGAGTATATATCTTTAATACTTCCAAAATACTTATATTAAGTTTGATATATGTGTGAAATAAAACACATAACTTTTCTAATTACTTAATTTTTATTTGAGGAGTTATTTTTTCTATATTTTTCAACATGTTAAATGAAAACAAAATAAATTATTTACTTCATATGTTAACTTATTAAGTACAACTTTTGTTTTTTAATAAAAAGTATAAAAAATTAGGAAAAAAAAACTAAAATGACAAGAATACAAAATAAGAATTTGTAATTTAATGAAAACAAATTATTATTTTAATGAGTAATTTTATTTTTCTATATAAATACTAAATGTTAATATCTATAAGAGAGAGTTATTTTGTTTACCTTTGAACTATTTTATTTACTACATGCATACATTACATATATGGACACATATTTTAATGTTTATTTAAGAATTGTTTTATTTTATTTTTAGGTAATATACTTGTTTTACATTTGTAAGTAACTTTTGGAAAAACCACCTTTCATTATTTTGATCATTCTTTTGTTTCGTTTTTACTTTCAAAATCATGGTAAATTTTATATACTTAATATGTTACTTTTTAATAGTTTCATTTGTAGGGATTGATATATATTTTAAAATTTGGATGTCTTTGTATTTAAAAAATAAATGTTGGCTCTATATAGTTTTTCTTTCATGGTCACGACATCAAATGCTTCTTCCCCTACTTCCATTGTAGGTTATACCTCTAGACATAATTACAACACAAAAGACAATAATTTTTTTGTTGGCATTAATTGCTTGAGTGGGGCTCAAATTTCATGTCATTTTATTTGTATAGGAAAGTGTGCATGCATTCGTTTAAGTTCTTTGGAATGCACTCCAAATCTCTTCGAATGAATTTGAACATTACACATCAAAAAATTTAAGCTTTTATAGTGAACACTAATAACACTCATCGAGAGAGATTTTGAATGATAAACACAATAAAATCTAGAAATATAATCAATTTGCAATTTAATTTCACATGAAACTATGAATGATTAAATCCCAACATCCAAATTATATTTAAATACAACTCAAATTTTAGTCATTTTGAAGTAGGGGTTTTCCTATATTTTTAGTACAAGGACTCAAATCAAAGGCACTCACAACTATATAATAGAAAGACTACCAAATGGGTCTAATTTGTAATTATTAATCAATTGTCTTTCAAGCACCAACAACATATATTTTTTAATGCTATTGCATTTAAACTATCATCCAAGCAAAAGGATATTACAATCGTAATTAGTGGAAAAATTGATTGGAATTTATGACAGTTTTTCCTTAATATTTTTGTTTCATAATATAAAAAATTAAAATGTTTTTTATGATCTCATTTATTTGTAGGGGGTTTCCTCTATTTTTAGTACAAGGACTCAAATCAAAGGCACTCACAACTATATAATAGAAAGACTACCAAATGGGTCTAATTTGTAATTATTAATCAGTTGTCTTTCAAGCACCAACAACATATATTTTTTAATGCTATTGCATTTAAACTATCATCCAAGCAAAAGGATATTACAATCGTAATTAGTGGAAAAATTGATTGGAATTTATGACAATTTTTCCTTAATATTTTTGTTTCATAATATAAAAAATTAAAATGTTTTTTATGATCTCATTTATTTGTAGGGGGTTTCCTCTATTTTTAGTACAAGGACTCAAATCAAAGGCACTTGCAAATTTACAATAGAAAGACCACCAAATGGGTTTAATTTGTAGTCTACATTTGTAATTATTAATTGGTTCTCTTTCAAGTATCAACAGCATATATTTTTTAATGCTATTGCATTTAAATTATCAACTAAGCAAAAGGCTATTACAACCATAATTAATGGAAAAATTGATTGGAATTTATGGCAAGTTTTCCTTAAATGTTTTGTTTCATAGTATAAAAAGTTAAAAGTTTTTTAATATTCTCATTTGTTTGTAGCGATTTTCCTCTATTTTTAGTACAAGGAATCAAATCAAAGGCACTTACAAAAATTTACAATAGAAAGACCATTAAATGGGTCTAATTTGTAGTCTACATTTGTAATTATTAATTGGTTGTGTTTTAAGTACCAACAACATATATTTTTAATGCTATTGTATTTAAACTATCATCTAAGCAAAAGGCTATTACAACCATAATTAGTGGAAAAATTGATTGGAATTTATGGCAATTTTTTCTTTAATGATTTTGTTTCATAGTATAAAAAGTTAAAATATTTTTTATATTCTCATTTGTTTGTAGGGCTTTTCCTCTATTTTAGTACAAGGACTCAAATCAAAGGAACTTACAAATTTACAATAGAAATACCATCAAATGGTTCTAATTTGTAGTCTATATTTATAATTATTAATTGGTTGTCTTTCAAGTACCAACAACATATTTTTTTAATGCTATTGCATTTAAACTATTGTCTAAGAAAAAGGCTATTACAACTATAATTAGGGGGAAAATGATTAGAATTTGTTGAAATTTTTCCTTAATATTTTTGTTTCATAGTATAAAAAGTTAAAATGCCTTTTATATTCTCATTTGTTTGTAGGGATTCTCCTCTATTTTAATACAAGGACTCAAATAAAAGGCACTTACAAATTTACAATAGAAAGACTATTAAATTGGGTCTAATTTGTAGTCTACATTTGTAATTATTAATTGGTTGTCTTTCAAGTACCAAAAACATACATTTTGAATGCTAATGCATTTAAACTATCATCTAAGAAGAAGGGTATTACAACCATAATTAGTGGAAAAATTGATTGGAATTTTTGGCAATTTTCCCTTAATGCTTTTGTTTAAAAAGTTAAAATGTTTTTAATATTCTCATTTGTTTGTATAAAGGCTATTGCAACCATAATTAGTAGAAAAATTTATTGGATTCATGGCAATTTTTCCTTGATGTTTTTGTTTCATAGTATAAAAAGTTAGAATATTTTTTATATTCTCATTTGTTTGTATAAATGCCCATATATCTTGTTACATTTTATGGAGATATTTTTGTATGTTTTTATTAATTTTTTAAAATTTAAATCTTCTAGTATTTCCTTATTTTTTTATTAGTACTTACCTTTTCAAGTATATTATTGCAATTAAAATTATTTAATTGCTTATTACTACATGTATTTGTGAACTAATAATCAACGCAGTCAAATCCAGAAGCACTATCAATTCAACATCATGGACTGTGGAAAATTAATGACTACAACTATTTATATGTTAGTATTTTTTATGTAAAACAAATAGTTATCTTTTATAAAGTCTATAATCAAGTTTTTGAATAAATAATATTCAAAAAATAAATTATCAACAATGTGATTCGTGTTGCCACAATAATGGGTTACACTTTCTGGGACATCTTTATTTTGTTGAAATCACATATTTTTAGAAAATATAATGATTTAAGCCTTGAAAGATTCCATTTAAAATATTTTAATTGAAGAGGGTTTGATCAAACCCCCTTAGATTCAAACCCCCTTGGATAGAACCCTGCTAACTTTAAACCATACCTATAATGGAGTCTCCTCTACACCTATCAAAATGTTGATAAAAAACAACTTGTGATTTACCTTTTGGGGGATCAAATGAATTCATTTAAAACTTATGTTTTGTAAGTATGTAGTCCTTATTATAAGCTTCCAAAAAAGTATAATTTTAAATATATTTAATTTTATTATTATATTTCTTTTTTATTTCTTGTGAATGTGGGTTTTTCACTGAACATCAAGTTCTTTGTTCTACACACATGGAAAATTAGTAAATTAGTGAAATTTTTTTTTTAAAAATATCTATGCCTAGGTATTTATGTCCTTATTTTAACAACAAAAAAATTGAATTTTGATACATAGAGAAAAAGTTATGTTTTACGGAATACGCTATGTCTAAATTATAATTGGTTTGACCTCAAAACTTAATTAAAAAAAAATATTGAACAAAACATTATTAAACCAAATGCATGCCCTATATATCGGTGTTACCAATCTAAATTCAAAAGAATCAGAATTTTATCCTTTGTAGAAAAAAAGTTATCTGCTACATAATACACATCACTTTAAAAACAATGTTGTTTACTATTAAAAACTAGCTATCAAATGAGACGCAAAAAATTTTACAATTTAGTTCCAATTTTTTAATATATATATATTATACAAACAAAATCTCACAAATCACTAGTTCACATCATCTTCAAATTCCTAATGGTTTAGCGGCTATAGGTGTCAGAAAGTGAAGATTTAGTTCAAAATGTTGATTTCAATGTCAAGTTTGGCCAAAAAGTGTAAAAATAAAAATAAAAATAAAAATAAAACAAGACTAATATTGTTTAGATTTTATTTTGATTGGATAATATTTTTAGTTTTTATACCAGCCTTCACATAAATCAAGAAGAAAAAGGTAATCATTGTAGTAATTATATGGTCTATAATACAATATTTGTACAATGCATATAAAATATTTGTACAAATATCAATTAAAAGATCGTTTATCAAAATTAAAGAGGACTAACTCTTTTCTATGTTGAAGAATGCGAATTTCCAAAACTCTCCATATGCTTTATGTTGGAGCTCAAAATCACAATTCCATAATCCTAGAGTATTATCCTACCTTCAAGGCTAGGGAATTATCATCAAGAGGGTAAGACATGGGCTCACCAATAGATTATGGATTATTAAGGCCAACTATTATGAGTGGGTAGACTCACCTTCATCTTTAGACTTTGATAGTCCAAGGGGATTTTCCCCAAGGTCATGTCAACATTACAATTAAAGAGAAATAAAACATTATAATCAAGGCCTCTAAGAAGCCATACCTAATATGATATAAACTCGAAGGTTTGTTATTAGGTCCATGTTAGCATTGAATACATACAAACCTACAAGACTTCCAATAAGAAGATGGTAACTCACTCTTGCCATGCAAAAAAAGATAATCATTAGTGATATATCCCTAAGATGACTCCACTTTACATTGCATACACATGGAAGAGGAGGAACACACTAGTATGACCCACAAAAGATCAATCAATTTGAAGCCAACATATAATATATCATGATTTGCATCTCTAGGTCATACTGGCATGATGGAACCTAAACTACTCCTTCAACTAACAAGAGAAAGGATTGAATAAAGATGTTTGGCCTCTCACCAATCAAACTAGTGCCTGCTCCACTAGGCAACAAAGTCACAACTAGGAAAGAGGATGAAGACACACCTACAAATCAACATTGGAATAAATATTGCACATGCATACAAACTCACAAAATAAGGAAAGATATAAATGAACATTCTTAGTTGTCACAAACAAATAAATAATATCCCACATGTAGCAAAGAGAGACCATTACAAAATAGTTTGGAATGAATTATAATGTTGCAGCATTAATATACACTTCATTACATTAGGCCAGTAAATATGACAAGAGAGAACCAACAACTAAATTTGAAGATTCCCTTGAAACATTACAACCTACCATGGAGATATTCACTTATAGGCAAAACCCTACTAGACTACCCCTTCCCCTAATTTGAAAACATATGTCATCATTTGATGCCCTAGACAACCTTGAGACACTTACAATTGGTAAATGAGCTCAACAACCAACCCCTGTACAAATTTAAATCTTTTATTTATAACATTTCAAAATTACATGTCATCCTGCAACCCATCAGGGTTTCAGGAATTCTTCTACTGGTTGAGGCTCTTAATATGCTAGCACACTCTCTTATAGTAAGATTGTCTTTAGATCCACTACTTGATGATTTGAGATAGCTAGAACATCCTCCTACACTAAGAGAGTAGCTTGGAACCTATCTGTAGATGTGCGGTGGCCAAGGTTTGCATTTATGGCATTACAGTGCCCATACCCATTTTTAAACACTTCACATGACCTTGCATGTGGATCTACACCACTGATGGGCTTAATGAAATTTTGGTGGGATTCAAAGAAGTGTACGTGTTGATTGCATCCAATTTTGATCATCAATGGTGTCTCTAAAAGTGTAGTCCAATAGGTAGGATTTCCAGCTTGAACATCATGGTTTTATGTTTTCTTATGCCTAAACAATGTGTTGTGGTAAAAAATGCCTCAGAATTCTAATGAGAAGGGTTTTGGGGAATTGCATGATTGGATGCCAAAGACAATCAAGATTTGAGAATTAGAAAGTTCGCACATAGGTTGGATGTGGAGGAGTGATGCAGGAGCATCTCAGGCTCTCAAGCTATCCGCATCAATTTGTACATAAGCAAATTTTTGTTTTCAATTTTGTTGTGTTTTGCAGATACATTGAAGTTCATTTTTGGTAAACCCTACCCCGTTGGTGGGTGTCACTCTTCATCGGTATGACTTTATGTGTTCGGTGGGACTCTTGGTGGTGTCCCCTTGACAACCCAATGCCAAGTTGTGTATCGTCGATGTTACCATGTGACGTCGGAGGAATTCTAAATCTAGTCCCCTTGATATCCGATGGTAGACATGTGTGTAGTGCAAAGGCAGGAAGATCTATAGCGGCGAGGAGTTGCTATTTTGGCGAGACTCGCTTAGTTGTCCCTTCGACATTCTGATACAAGCCTTGACTCTCATCAATGGGAGATTGGATGTCGACGGGACCATCACCTCGGTCTCTTCGACGACCCGATAGGGAGTTCTATTTGTCGATATGGTGTATGGTGCTACATGCTCCATCGAAGGGACCTTCTTTGTTGAAGGGAATCTCTTTGTTGTCTCTTCGACATCTCGATGGAATGAAGTTGAATGCCTTGTGGTTCGATAGTTCATTTTTGGTCTTTGACAGTTAACCGTTGGGGAAGACCATTCAACGGGGAAGTTGAAACGAACTATTTTCCTGGAGGACAGGGGAAGGTAAAAACAGGGGGAATGTAAGAACAGAGGAATGTGATGAAAGGGGAAGTAATGTTCAGAATGGGGATTTCTAAGCAGATTGGATAGTTCTGAAGGAAGAATTGGGTATAAGGTTGTTGATGGAAAAGTCAAATTGGGGTCTCTATGAAATGCCCTGTAATTGAACTTTGAATGTAATTTTGCACTTTGTTGATTGCAATAAAAGGAGGATTGTTTTCTGTTGCAAGTTGTTGTATTATTGTGTGATTTTGTTGCTTGATTGACAGCCTAATAAGGCTCTTCAATCTCAACTGCGTCAAGTGGTATCAAAGCAAGGTTTTCTCCTAGAGAAAGTGTCAAAAAGATTACGAATTCTTGAAGGGAATTGTTGTGGGTAAGTGAGAAAAGGAAGAAGACCTACAACTGTAGCGGACTTGTGTAAAATGACATAGAGAGGACATGGCAGAGGAAGAGGGGCATGAAGAGATGTAGACCCAGTCTTGATGGAGATGTTGAGGGGAATTATGGCCAGACTAGAAGCCGTTGAAACTGCACAGAGATGAGGTCATCATGTCAAAGACGTGAGTGATGATGAAGAAGAGCAAGTTGAAGCTGACGGAGAAGAAAACCAACCTGAAATTGATCAAGGAGAATAGACGTTCATTTGAGCCCTAACCAGAATAAATACCAGGCTCCATTTTAACCCTCCAGACTATAGTGGTAACTTAAATTCAAATGAATTGTTGGATTGGATCACAGAGATGGAAAAGTACTTTGGCTTTGAAGGTATAGAAGAAGACAAGAAGGTGAAATATGCCTGCACAAAGTTGAAAGGGCATACATCCCTATGGTGGGATCATTTGCAGACTAATAGACAAAGAAGAGGCAAGGAGAAGATAAAATCATGGGACCAAATGGTAAACAAATTGAAGACAAAATTCATGCTTGTAGACTATCAGATAAATCTATTTAGAAAATTGCAGAACTTGAAGCAAAGAGAATCAAGTGTCAAGGAATACACAGAAGAATTTTCCCAATTGAGCATTCGAGCAGACCACACAGAGAATGAGATTGAGCATGTTGCAAGATATTTGAAGGGCTTGTGGGTGTCCATACAAGACGAGATTAGATTGCTCAGATTGTAGTGTGGAATAAGCCTACCAATGTGCATTGGTGGCTGAAGAGAAGTTGAATAGGAAACAACAAAAAAATAACAGAGGTAGAGGCAAAAATGCTCATGGCAAATGGCAGAGTAGTGTAAGAGGATATTATGCCAAACAAGATGGAGATGTTACCTCTCACACACAGGAAATAGGAGGCAGAGGAAACTTCTAAGGAAGAGGAGACTCTTTTCGAGGAAGAGCTAATTTTGGAAGAGGAAGAGGCAGAGGTTTCACTAGTACATGTTATCAATGTGGTGATATTGGTCATAGGTCCTTTAAATGTCCACAAATTCAAGGTGGAGGTAAAGGAAAAGAGGCCAAAGTTCATGTGGCCCAAGCAAATAATGAAGAGGTAGAAACTTCGATGCATGGAGAAGACCCAGAGGACGGAGAGTCTTTGATGGTAAGAAAGATTTTGTTAATACTGGAGAAGGCAGAAACAAAACTAATACAGAGTTCAGAAAATTGTTCAAGACCAAATGCAAGTCAGGCGGCAAGTGTTGTCAAGTGATTGTAGACAGTGGTAGCACATACAACATTGTGTTTGAAGAAATGGTGAGGAAGTTGAAGCTGAAAAGAATGAAGCATCCCAGCCCGTACAAGGTTTCGTGGTTTTAGAAGGAGCACCAATTAGTGGGAAGAAAACAATGCTTAATTAATTTTTAGATTGGTAATTACAAGAATGAAATACTCTGTGATGTAATGCCAATGGATGCCTGTCATATCTTGTTGAGAAGACCATGGCAATTTGACAGAGAAGTTGTTCATGATGGTAAGAGTAATACAGATACCATTAAAAAGGATGGACAAAAATTTGTCCTAAATCCTATGAAGGATTTAAAGATGAAGATACAAAAGATACTTCTAGGGTGTGTCTTGTCTCAGGAAAGAAGTTCCTGAAGGATCTGAAGAAAGATGGTGTTTGTTATGCATTTGTTGCCCAACCGTTTCAAAACATGACAGCAGAAAAAGAGGAGAGGCTGCCAGTAGAAGTTCAAGAATTGGTTGATAAGTATGCTGATATAATGATGGAGTTGCCAGATGGACTGCTGCCAATCAAAGAATTCAGTCATTGTATGGATTTAATCCCAGGTGCAAGTTTACCAAATAAGGCATCATATAGGATGACACCTCAAGAGAATGAGGAAACAAATAGACAAATCCAAGAGCTATTGGACAAAGGGCTGATTAGGGAGAGTCTCAGTCCATGCATTGTACCTGCAGTATTAGTGCCTAAGAAGGGAGGTGAATGGAGGATGTGTACAGACTCTCGTGCAATCAATAACAACACCATCAAATATAGATTCCCACTACCCAGAATGCATGATTTAATGGACTGTTTGAGTGGAGCAAGGTACTTCACGAAGATTGATTTAAAAAGTGGGTATCATCAAATTAGAATCTGTGAAGGGGATGAGTGGAAGACCGCGTTCAAAATGAAGGACAGTTTGTATGAGTGGTTGGTCATGCCATTTGGATTGACAAATGCACCCAGTACATTCATGAGATTGATGAATCAAGTGTTGAAGCCCTATCTTGGTAAGTTTGTCATAGTTTACCTTGATGATATTTTAATTTTTAGTAAAATGAAGAACATCTAGAACATATTAGAGTTGTCTTGCAAAGATTGAAAGAAGAAAAACTAATGGTGAATTTGAAAAAGTGTACTTTCATAAAGAATGAGTTAGTGTATTTGGGATTTGTAGTTTCAAAAGAAGGGTTGAAAATGGACCCTGAGAAGGTAAAGGCTATAGTTGAATGGCCATCACCAAGGAGCACTTTTGAAGCCCGTAGTTTTCATGAGTTGGCGAGCTTCTATAGGAAGTTCATAAGAAATTTCAATGGGATATGTGCTCCCATTTCAGAGACGATGAAAGGAACTAGAAGAGAGTTCAAGTGGACGGTTGTAGCAGAGAAAAGTTTTCAGTTGCTAAAGAATAAGGTGAAAGAGAAGCCTGTATTGGCGCTTCCAGACTTTAGAATAGTTTTCCAAGTGGATTGTGATGCAAGTTGAACAACAATAAGAGTCCTCAGCCAAGAGGGAAGACAAATAGAATACTTCAGTGAGAAGTTGAATGAAGCTAAGAGGAAGTATTCTATGTATCACCAAGAGTTCTATGCAATTATCCAAGCACTCAAAAAATCGAGGCATTATTTGCTGCCAAAAGAATGTGTTGTATACAAACAATCATGCCCTACAATTCATCAATAGTCAAGGTAAGTTGAACCAGAGGCATATGAAGTGGATTGAGTTTTTACAAAGTTATTCTTTTGTGTTAAAACATAGGAGTGGTAAATGCAATCAAGTTGCTGATGCACTGAATAGGAGAACTTTGTTGTTGAATGAGATGAAAGTGAATGTTGTTGGTTTTGATATTTTGGGTGAGTTGTATAAACAAGGTCCAAATTTCAAAGAGGCATGGAAAGCATACAAGAATACAGTGGACTTTTTTTTTTTAAAGATAATGCGCCTAGTAAACTTTTTAACGTGACCGGTGACACTGACGCGACACGCCCTCCGGCTCCACACTAACGCTTTTGCCCAGAGCAATGAACCGGTGAGGCCACAACACAAGAGACCTCATCCCCAAGAAGGAACACTTCAAACCCGCGAGCTCGTTGGCCCAACGGGGGTTTGAACTCTGGTGGCCGCCACTACAACTGGGCGACTTAACCACCAAACCACGCCGTCATTGGCAAGAATCCAGTGGAATTGGATCGAACTCCATGATTGGATTATTTCATTCAAGAGAACTTGTTGTTCAAAGGAAAGAAATTATGTATTCGTAGAGGCTCCATGAAAGAGAATCTAATCAGAGAAAAGCATAGTGGCGGATTGGGTGGACATTTTGGAGTAGATAAAACAATAGCTCTACTGAATGAGAGTTTTTATTGGCTAGGAATGAGCATTGATGTCAACAAAAGGTACAAGGATGCAGAATTTGTCAGCATGCAAAGCGTATGAAGCAAAATATTGGACTGTATCAACCATTGCCAATTCTAGAGAGACTGTGGGAACACATTAGCATGGATTTTGTTTTGGGACTGCCTCGAACTCAAAGAGGTAATGGTTTAGTTTTTGTGGTTGTTGATAGATTTTTAAAAATGGCTCATTTTAATCCATGTTAGAAAACTAGTGATGCTTCCCATATACCAAATTTGTTTTTCAAAGAAATAGTTCGGTTACATGGTTTGCCAAAGAGTATCATATTTGATTGTGGAAGAAATTAGGCACACATTTGGGTTTCAGTTCAGCCTACCATCCAAAAACAAATGGTCAGAATGAAGTTGTGAACAAGAGTTTGGCAAATCTCCTTTGATGTTTGGTTGGAGACAAACCAAAACATTGAGATTTGTTGTTGCCACAAGTAGAGTTTGCCTATAACAATTCAGTTAACATGAGTATTGGGAAAAGTCCATTCAATGTGTTGTATGGTTTCAGCCCATACAAACTCACAAAACCCTGGCCCGTTGGTGGGTGTCACTCCTCATCGGTATGACTTTATGTGTTCAGTATGACTCTTGGTGGTGTCCCCTCGACAACCCAATGCCAAATTGTGTATCGTTTGTGTGACCATGTGACGTTAAAGGGACTCTAAATCTAGTCCCCTTGATACCCGATGGTAG
The DNA here is from genome assembly GCA_027924645.1 of Cunninghamia lanceolata. Classification (NCBI taxonomy): domain Eukaryota; kingdom Viridiplantae; phylum Streptophyta; class Pinopsida; order Cupressales; family Cupressaceae; genus Cunninghamia; species Cunninghamia lanceolata. The sequence goes on along the minus strand of BSBN01001895.1, from coordinate 336,284 downwards.
ACATGTGCGCAATGCAAAGGCAGGAAGATCTATATCGACATGAATTGCTATTTCGGTGGGACCCGCTTAGTTGTCCCTTCAACATTCTGATACAAACCTTGACTCTCATCTATGGGAGATTGGATGTCGACAGGACCATGATCTTGATCTCTTCGACGACCCAATAGGGAGTTCCATTTGTCGGTGTGGTGTATGGTGCTACATGCTCCATCGAAGGGACCGTCTTTGTCGAAGGGAGTCTCTTCGTCATCTCTTCGACATCTTGATGGAATGAAGTTGAATACCTTGTGGTTTGACAGTTCATTTTTGGTCTTCGACAATTAACCTTTCAGGAGACCGTTTGATGGGGAAGTTGAAATGAACTGTTTTCCTGGAGGACAGGGTAAGGTAAAAATAGGGGGAACGTGAGAACAGAGGAATGTGACGACAGGGGAAGTAATGTTCAGAATGGGGATTTCTTAGTGGATTGGATAGTTTTGAAGGAAGAATTGGGTATAAGGCTATCGATGGAAAAGTCAAATTGGGGTCTCTATGAAATGTCATGTAATTGAACTTTGAATGTAATTTTGCATTTTGTTGATTGCAATAAAAGGAGGATTGTTTTCTATTGCAAGTTGTTGTATTGTTTTGTCATTTTGCTACTTGATTGATAGCCTGATAAGGCTCTTCAATCTCGACTTCGTCAAGTGGTATCAGAGAAAGGTTTGCTCCTGGAGAAAGTGTCAAAAAGATTACAAAGTCCTGAAGGGAATTGTTGTGGGTAAGTGAGAAAAGGAAGAAGACCTACAACTACAAAGGACTTCCATAAAATGGCACAGAGAGGTTGTGGCAAAGGAAGAGGAGCGCGAAGAGATCCAAACCCTGTCTTGGTGGAGATGTTGAGGGGAATTATGACCAGACTGGAAGCTGTTGAAACTGCACAAAGAAGAGGTCATCATATCGATGACGTGAGTGATGATGAAGAAGAGCAAGTTAAAGCTAAAGGAGAAGAAAACCAACCTGAACTTGATCAAGGAGAAGAGAGGTTCATTTGAGCCCTAACCAAAATAAATACTAGGCCCCGTTTTAACCCTCCAGACTATACCGGTAACCTAAATTCAGATGAATTGTTGGATTGGATCACAGAGATGGAAAAGTACTTTGACTTTGAAGGTATAGAAGAAGACAAGAAGGTGAAATATGCCTACACAAAGTTGAAAGGGCATGCATCCCTATGGTGGGATCATTTGCAAACTGATATACAAAGAAGAGGCAAGGAGAAGATAAAATCATGGGACCGAATGGAAAACAAATTGAAGACAAAATTCATGCCTACGGACTATCAAATAAATCTATTTAGAAAATTACAGAACTTGAAGCAAAGAGAATCCAATGTCAAGGAATACACAGAAGACTTTTATTGATTGAGCATTTGAGCAGACCACACAGAGAATAAGATTGAGCAAGTTGAAAGATATCTAAATGGCTTGTGGGTGTCCATACAAGATGAGATTAGATTTCTCATATTGCAGAGTGTGGAAGAACCAATGTGCGTTGGTGGCCGAAGACAAGTTGAATAGGAAACAACAAAACAATAATAGAGGTACAAGCAGAAATGCTCGTGGCAAAGGGCAGAGTAGTGGAAGAGGATATTCTACCAAACAAGATGAAGATGTTACCTCTCAGACATAGGAAACGGGAGGTAGAGGAAACTTGCAAGGAAGAGGAGACTCTTTTTGAGGAAGAGGTAATTTTGGAAGAGGAAGAGGCAGAGGTTTCACTGGTACATGCTATCAATGTCGGTCCTTTGAATGTCCACAAATTCAAGGTGGAGGTAAAGGAAAAGAGGCCAAAGTTCATGTGTCCCAAGCAGAAGATGAAGTGGTAGAAACTTCGACGCATGGAGAAGACCCAGAGGACGGAGAGTCTTTGATGGTAAGAAAGCTTTTGTTAAGTCTTGAGAAGGCAAAAACAAAACCAATACAGAGAAGAAATTTGTTCAGGACCAAATGCAAGTTAGGGGGCAAGTGTTGTAAAGTGATTATAGATAGTGGCATCACAGACAACATTGTGTCTGAAGAAATGGTGAGGAAGTTGAAACTAAAAAGAATGAACCATCCCAGCCCATACAAGGTTTCGAGGTTGCAAAAGGAGCACTAATTAGTAGTAAGAGAACAATGCTTAGTTAATTTTCAGATTGGTAATTACAAGGATGAATACTATGTGATGTAATGCTAATGGATGCCTGTCATATCTTGCTAGGAAGACCATGGCTATTTGACATAGAAGATGTTCGTGTTGGTAAGAGTAATACATATACCATTAAAAAGGACGGACAAAATTTTGGCCTAAAATCCTATGAAGGATAAAGATGAAGATATAGAAGGTACTTCTAGGGTATGTCTTATCTTAGGAATGAAGTTCCTGAAGGATCTAAAGAAAGATAGTGTTTACTATGCATTTGTTTCCCAACCATTTCAAAACATGACAGCAGAAAAAGAGGAGAGGCTGCCAGTAGAAATTCAGGAATTGGTTGATGAGTATGCTAATATATAATGATGAAGGAGCTGCCAAATGGACTGCCACCAGTCAGAGAAAATAGTCATTGTATGGATTTAATCCCAGGTGCAAGTTTACCAAATAAGGCACCATATAGGATGACACCTCAAGAGAATGAGGAAATAAATAGACAAGTCTAGGCGTTGTTGGACAAAGGGCTGATTAGGGAGAGTCTCAGTCCATATGTTGTACCTGCAGTATTAGTGCCTAAGAAGAGAGGTGAATAGAGGATGTGTACAAACTCCCATGCAATCAATAACATCACCATAAAATATAGATTCCCACTACTCAGAATGGATGATTTAATGGATTGTTTGAGTGGAGCAAGGTACTTCACAAAGATTGATTTAAAAAGTGGGTATCATTAAATCAGAATCTGTGAAGGGGATAAGTGGAAGACCGTGTTCAAGATGAAGGACGGATTGTATGAGTGGTTGGTCATGCTGTTTGGATTAACAAATGCACACAGTACATTCATGAGATTGATGAATCAAGTGTCGAAACCCTATCTTGGTAAGTTTGTCATAGTTTACCTTGATGATATTTTAATTTTTAGTAACACGAAAGAACATCTAGAACATATTAGGGATGTCTTGCAATTGAAAGAAGAAAAACTAATGGTGAATCTAAAAAAGTGTACTTTCATAAAGGAGTTAGCGTATTTGGGATTTGTAGTTTTGAAAGAAGGGTTGAAAATGGTCCCTAAGAAGGTAAAGGCTATAGTTGAATGGTCATCACCAAGGACTACTTTTGAAGCCCATAGTTTTCATGGGTTGGTGAGCTTCTATAGGAAGTTCATAAGAAATTTCAGTGGGATATGTGCTCCCATTACAGAGACGATGAAAGGAACTAAAAGAGAGTTCAAGTGGATGGTTGTAGCAGAGAAAAGTTTTCAGTTGCTGAAGAATAAAGTGATAGAGCACCCTGTATTGGCGCTGCCAGACTTTAGAAAAGTTTTCAAGGTAGATTGTGATGTAAGTTGAACAACAATAGGAGGAGTCCTCAGTCAAGAGGGAAGACCAATACCATACTTCGGCGAGAAGTTGAATGAAGCTAAGAGGAAGTATTATGTGTATGACCAAGAGTTCTATGCAATTGTGCAAGCACTCAAAAAGTGGAGGCATTATTTGTTGCCAAAAGAGTTTGTGTTGTATACAAACAATCATGCCCTGCAATTCATCAATAGTCAAGGTAAGTTGAACCAAAGGCATATGAAGTGGATTGATTTTTTACAAAGTTATTCTTTTGTGTTAAAACATAGAAGTGGTAAATCCAATCAAGTTGCTGATGCACTGAGTAGGAGAACTTTGTTGTTGAATGAGATTAAAGTGAATGTTGTTGGTTTTGATATTTTGGGAGAGTTGGATGAACAAGATCTAGATTTCAAAGAGGCATGGAAAGCATGCAAGAATCTAGTGGAATTGGATCATACTCCATGGTTGGAGTATTTCATTCAAGAGAACTGTTGACATATTTTCCTCTGCCCAGAGTTAAATAGTTCACCTTGCATTTTCCTTGAAAATCCTTTAGGAAATCACCCCAAAAGGCTTGAATCTTTCAAATACTCATGTTGTGCCTTGCAAAAAATCCCAAAAATCTCACTTTGAGAATCTTTGCAGAAAACCCAGAAAAACCCAGAAATCTTGTGTCTTCAAATGCTTTCCATCACAGATAAATCTCAATTTTATACTTAGCATTTGTATATGCATTTTTAAATGTATGTTTGCATGTACATTCGCCATTGTATGTTTGCAATATACAAAGGAAAAGACATACAAGGGCCATATACAAAGGAGAATGTATATCAGCAAATATGCAAGGGTCAATGTGCAAAGGTTGAGTGTATATCAGGTTGTATGTTCGCATATAGAAGGCTGACATAGAAGGCCGACATACAAGGACGACATACAAGACCGAAGATGCAAAGAAAGGATGCAAGGAAAATGAGCATCGGTGATATACATTGGTCGTTGTATGTGCGATATACAAGTCTCACATACAAATAAATATACAAGTGCAATGTGCTGGGGTCACACTCAAGTTCTCATCGGTGAAACCTTGATCATCGGCAGCCAATTTTAAACTCTCTCCGATGAGCCGATGCATGATACAAGAAGAGACAAAGGGGTGGGGTCTGCTCATATGCAAAGGCAATTGTATGTGCGATATACAAGTCTCACATTCAAAGTAAATATACATACAAAGCCCGGAACCGAAAGGAGCATACTTTCTGTTTGATAAATGCAAAGGTCTGATTATATGTATGCATGTTTTGCTTGTATATTGGCATTGTATGTGCCGATATACAAAGGGATACATACAAGCCGGACCCAACTACAGAATTAGGCATGGCGGATAATCATTTGGAGTCCACGGCTTGTTTATTGGCATTGTATGTGCCGATATACAAAGGAACAGATACAAAGCCTAGGGCCCACCGAGTGCACATACAAAAGAAAAGGTACAAGTTCAAATGCATGTTTGTACACAAGGTTTGTATGCATGTTTTCCTTTGTATATTTGTCATTGTATGTTCAAACATACAAAGGGTCATGTATATGCAATATACAAAGATTACATGCATATGCCGAAGTAAAGTGTTTGCAATGTATTAGGGCTCGGCTTGCATCTTTTGCTTGTATATTTCGCATTGTATATGCGATATACAAGGCAAAGATACAAAGACAATATGCAAGCCAGACCCGACCCAAAGGTCAATTTTGACAAAATTCAAAGGTTCAAGTCCGTGGCTTGTATATTTTGCATTGCATATTGCGACATTCAAAGGAGCAATACAAAGGCTGTTTCAAAAGACAAAGCCCACGCTTGCATGTTGGCATATACAAAGCGATTTGAATGTGCAAAAGGCAAAAAAGGGGAGATTGTATGAATGCATAAGGCGAACCTAAGAATGCAGTGACCATTGTATATACAATGGCATAATATAACAATATACAAGCACAGATGCAAAGCGATATATACAGATAGTTGACCAAAACTTTGACCGTCTGTATCTCCTCCATCATGGCGAATTTCTACATGCTACAAAAGGTAAAAATGCTTGTTTTTGGCTCCTCTTTCATTTGGTGAGTTTTTGAGCAGGATTTTCTCACTTTCAATTTTGGATCTGGATTTGCATGTTTTGACGATTGGACATTTCAGTGACCATTTTTGGGCAAGCTGCAGATATTTATTGCATTCATTGTTGCGGAAGGATGTTCAGCAGCTCACATTGATGACCAAAAATATCTCTCCACCGCGTTGTTTCAGATATTTCATATATTCATTATTGAAGATAGACGATGGAGCTGCTCGCATTCAATGCCCAAAATATCTTCCATCTGCCCCAGTTCCAGATCTTTTGCACCATAACTTCTTGCAGGTGGACAGTCATTCAAAGGTAGATTTTTTCCTGATACAGCTCTTGAGGTTTTTATTGTAACCGACTTAGGACATTTTTGGAATGCTATATAAGCATAGGCTTAAGATGTAAATGTGGTTGGAGATTTTTTGCTTTCAAACTTTTTTGTTTTCAAACAGAGCTTTCTAATACTATAACTATACCTTCCTATTGAATATATGCAAGTTATCTTACCTCTTTTACTGAGTTTTAGTTTAGTGTAAATTTGCATATGACTGTCTGTGAACATCTTTGTCCCTCTCAATCATATTGCTTCTTACCTCTGCTAGAATCATCTAATCTGTGTATATCTACTTGTTATATCTAGTTGTGTTGTGCATTTTCTCAGTTCTTTGAAGGTTTCTTTAATCAGTTTGTTGCATCACCTTACTTTTAATTTTTCTAGTTTCACCTTTCATTTTTAAAAGTTTTTCCTTCTCCCCTTTTCCTTTGAAGATTTCAGTAGTTTTAGGTGATAACCAATCAAGGAAGCCGGCCTTCTCCAAAGGTCTCATCTCTTTAAACAAAGTCCCACACTCGAGATCATTCCCATTGTGTCATTGGAATGCTTGGAATCTCTCCAAGCAAGGTGCAATTTCATGTGACAATAGTTTTTGGCACCCCCGGTGGGACACTTTACAATTTTTATTGCTGGTTCTGATGTGCGGCCAGTAATTTTCAGACCTATAAAAGGTTAAAACCTGCATATCTGGAGAATCATACTGAGGAAGGACAAGTAGATCAGTCCTGCTGTTGCATTTTATGAGAAAGATTCAAACTCAGAGTTTAAGTTCATTTGATTACTTGCAGCTATCTCCACCTAGAAGACAGAGTAGAGCTATGGTAAGGACTCTAGTTTCTAAAATAATACAATCAACTCCACCAAATTTTAGACTAGTTGCACCTGTAGTTCCTGCACCAGCTCAAGAAAACCTACCTCTGGTCATTCCAATGGCAAGAAATCAGCCATTCGTGGCTTTTGATGGGGGCAGCCCATTGAATTTGACAATGCACTATGTCATACCCGTGGCAGGTTTGAAGAGTCTACCCTATTTCACAAGGGAGAATCAAACTACCCCAATTGAGCACATTAGAGATGTAGCTTCTCTATGCGGTGTTCATCATGTCACCCAAGAAAATGTAGCCATTAGGCTGCTGGCTGCCTCTTTCAAGGGAAAGGCATTGCAATGGTTTAGGAGCTTACCAGTGTAGACCATAGGAACCTGGGATGATCTAGGTGATAAATTAAACAAGCAATTTCAAGATAAATCAGATAACCTATCATTGGTTAAACAGATGACTACAGTAAAGAGAGTTCCCCAGGAGCAAATGATAGATTTCAACTTTAGATTCAAGAAGACATGGGACAAAATTCCTGCCATGGTAAGGCCTTCATCAGAGTATGCATTCTTGTATTTTTTTAAATCTTTAAATAGTGATATTTCAGTAATGATTCAATCATTGAGAGGTACAAGCCTACCTAATGCTTATGCAATAGCTATCAGAGCAGAAAACAACTTGATTTAGGCTGGGAAAATAACACCTAGACCACCAGTGCCCATTTTTCCTAAGATTCAGGCTTCAATGCCTTTGTCAATCCCATATTTTGCCCCTTTACCTACTGTAGCAGCATTGCCAAATACTGCCAATTCTGAAACTGTTGCTTCTAGCTCATCACAAGAGTTAAAGGAGATTAAAAATAGCCAACAGAAAATAGAGAACATCCTGCAAACTTTTGGGAATGAACTGGTAAACATAAAAAAACAACAGTCCCAGAATATACAGCCTTATCAACAACCCAGCCAAGGACAGAACCAACCTTATCAAGGGCAAAACCAACCATATCAAGCCAATAGGCCACCTTATCAAGGCAATTAGCAGGGTACCAGGCAGAATGTCAACCAGAGGCCTTTCTAGCCTTATAATCTGGCACCCATTAATGCAGTAAGGGACCTTGTCCCTGTTCAGAATAACCTTATAGCTGAATATGAATGGTGTTATCCATGCAATCAACCACACAGTGAGGCAGCCTGTTCAAATGGAGTGATAAATCAGGCTCTAATGGTGCAAAATGTTGCAACTTCACAGCCAAACACACCAAATGATGGGGTTGTACAGCAACTAGAACAGCCTCAGAATGATTCTGCCTTCATAAATTAGCAAGAAGGTGAATCCTGTGGCATAAACAGCGATAATACCCCAGTTACAGCAAATACAAGAGCTAAAAAAAGGGGTTATGAGGTAGATCAAGCAGCAAACAAAGGAAAAGGACTTGCTGATATCTCCATATTTTACAAAAGAATACTTCAGCAACAGTAAGGGAGATGCCTCGTTTGTAGGCTGACATTGTGGCTACAAAGTCACATCAAAAGGTAAATGTCACTCCACCTTTCAATATCATTGAAAATATGAAGAAGATGAATGTGACAATGTCTATGTGGGATTCCTTAGCAATCCCAGATCAAAAAGACATATTGCAATCTGCCTTGTCTGATTTAAAAGTGTCCGAGGATGCAACTGTTGACCCAACTAGAGCTGTCCTTACCAATTCATCCCAAGACAACAATAAACAGCCAAATAAAAGTGCTAAACCACTTCCATTTTATGTGTCACTAATAATTGGAGACAAGTTAGTACATAATTGCATGGTGGATAGTGGTGCAAGTAGTTCTGTAATGCCAAGGCAGATTGCAGATCAATTAGGGTTGAAATACCAGCGCCTTGAGAAGGGTGTACTCCAGCTAGATGGCACAACTATTAATACTGTAGGTGTGATAAAAGACCTAGGTCTCACCTTGCATACTTGCCCAAATGTTTTCATTTCCCAAGAGGTGTCCATCATAGATTTGCCTCCCTATTTTGCCATGTGTTTATCAAGAGAGTTCACAACCAAAATAGGAGGATATTTATCCTTGGACTGGTCCCACATGTTTTTCAAGACTAGATATGGCACAAAGGTGACCCTAAAATTTGAATTGCTTTCAAATCATCCCATAGACCCTTATGTTCCAAGTGTTGTTAATGCAAATTGCATTATTTCTAATGATCCTGAGCTTATTGCTACTCAAAGACTGCAAGTTGAGAGTATACCAAAAGTGCTATTAAAGGAGTGGACCTCAGAAAATGTTGTTGATGATCTTGAGGGACACATTCAAGAAACTGGTATGGGGGTTTACATACTGCATGAGCCTGAAACAAAAATTCCAAGCCTAGTAAAGGATGCAGAACAGCAAACAAAATAGCAAAATGAGGTGTGGAAAATGTACTTTGATGGCTCAAGGAATAGGAATGGATCTGGGGGTGGTGCAATGCTTGTGTCTCCACAAGGTGACAGATATTATTCTGCTTTCCGTTTTGCTTTTTCATGCACAAATAATACTGCCGAGTATGAGGGATTGATCCAAGGTTTATAGTGGGCAAGAAAGAGGAAAATTGGTTGTTTGCAGGTATATGGTGACAGTGAACTCATTGTGAATCAAGTGAGAGGGTTACATGTTACAAAGAATGATGTTTTGAAATGCTACAAGCATAGGGTATGGGATATGATTGAAGAGTTTGATGTTTTCGATCTAATCTCTATTCCAAGAAATCAGAACTATCATGCAGATAGGTTAGCTGCAATCGGGGCTCAGTTTGACATCCCCAGTGATATTCAACAAGAGAAGGTACAACCTCATGTAAAAATAGTTGATAGGCCCTCTATCCCTGACAATAATATTCATTGGCAGGTTTTTGAGAGTGATGAGCAGATCCTGTGTTTCTTGTTAGAGAATGAGTTTTCTATGATGAACCAGGATAAACTCAAGAAACAATATGAAGATGGTCAAGTTATTCAGTTGAGAACAAATAAGCTACCCAAAGGGTTAGTAACCTTGGAATCCATTCTTAGTACTGATGATTAGCTAAAAAGGAATAAAACCAGCATGCAGGTCAAAGAGAAACATTACGAGGAGCTGGAAATTTTCAAGGGTAAGCTTCTCAAAATTGGTAAAATCTGTTCGCTTGAGGATAGGAGAGCTTTTATTGCTCTTTGTCAAGAGTTTGAAGATGTGTTTGCTTGGGATTATTTAGACCTAAAAGGGTTTGACCCTCATATTGCCCAGCATACCATAGAGTTAGAACCAGGTACAAAACCTGTGAAGTAGAAACAAAGGCCTTTAAACCCAAAACTTGAGCCTTTGATGATTAAAGAGTTAACCAAGTTGATCGAGGGAAAGATCATTTTCCTGATCAAGCATACTTCTTGGGTCTCCAACCTTGTTCCTGTGAGGAAGAAGAATGGAGAGATTAAGTTGTGCGTCGACTTCAGAGACCTTAATAGAGCCTCCCTAAAAAACCACTACCCATTGCCCTCAATGGAGCAAATTCTACAAGTAGTGGCTGGTTCAGAAAGGTTCTCCTTGCTTGACAGATATTCCGGTTATAACCAGGTGTTAGTCAAGGAGGAGGATCAGTTTAAAACTGCTTTTACTACCAAATGGGGCACCATGGCCTACAAAAGGATGCCTTTTGGTATGTCAAATGCTGGCTCTACTTTTCAGAGAGCTATGGATATAGCTTTTAAGGGTTTGATGTATAAATTGGTGCTAATGTACCTTGATGACATAACGGTTTTCTCCAAGGATGCATCTGAGCATTTATTCCACTTAAGGCAAGTATTTGAGAGATGCCAAGAGTTTGGGATATCTCTCAATCCCAAGAAATGCATCTTCGTTGTGCATGAAGGCAAATTGTTAGGGCACATTGTGTCAAAAGAAGGGATTACCATTGATGTAGAAAGGGTAAGAGCTATTTTGGAGCTACCTTTACCCAGTCACAAGAAAGGATTACAAAGTTTTATTAGCAGAATTAATTTTTTGCGAAGATTTATACCTGACATTGTAGATTTATTGAAGCCATTGACCTCTATGTTGAAGAAAAATACAATTTTCAGTTGGACAAAGGAGGCCAAACTCAGCTTTGAGTCCATAAAAGAAGCGTTATCAGCTTCACCAACTCTGGTAAATCCTGATTTCTCCAAAGATTTTATTTTGTATGCTTATGGCGGCCTGGATACAATTTATGCAATTCTGGTACAGCAGCAAAGTGAAGGCTTTGAGCAGCCAATTGCTTTCTTTAGTCAAGGACTTGAGGCGTATGAACAGAGGTATAGCGCCATTGAAAAACATGATTTGTTAGTGGTAAGGAGTCTCAAGAAGTTTAGACATCTTATTTCTAACAATAAGGTACATTTGATGGTTGCTCACCCTAGTGTGAAAGAGTTCCTATTAGGTAAATATGTCAATGAGAAAAGGGCTGGTTGGATTACCAAAGTCATGGAGTATGATGTAGATATCAAGACAACCAAGCTCATCAGAGGAAGAGGACTCAGTGAACAACTTGCTACCAGTTCTAAGAACGAAATAGGAAAAGAAGAAGAGGTGCTTCTGACCATTGAAGAGAAGAGTTGCATTATGTTTTCTCTAACTTGTTCTCTATTTTGGAGGGGTAAATATTCTCTGTTCGCTGCTATATTTTCTCTTCCAACTGCTACAATCATATTTTGGAGTTGCATGACCTAGAAGCTTTCTATTTTGCACAACATGTATATTTAAACTATATGTATTAGATTTGATAAATGATAAAAAATAATTGTTGCAACAATTTGGGCATTCAACTGTGATTTGTAAAGATTTGAAGTTATTTACGCTTGCACCAAACGACAAATCTTCATTTTTTAATTTGTTGGTGAAGAGCTTATATTCTAATTTCTTTTAAACAAAACAGACATACACATGCACAAATGTTGCCATCGCTATGAAAACACTAGCACAAGCATTGATACACATGAAAGAGATGTGTAGGTGGCACGTAAAAGAGAGAGACATTCCATCATCTCAACATAGTAAGAATGGTAAGCATCGAATGTGACACTAACACATAAAAAAACAGAAGACTAATTAAAGGAGTAAGACACATGATTCATTCATTAAATTCTTTAGATCAACATAAGATACATTCAATGCTAAATCACGTATCAATTCCTCAACCTTCTTAAGATGGCACATAGTATGTATGTTCAAACAAAACAAACAAACATAAGTGGATGATGGTGCAAGATGTTTATTAGACCCAAATAATTCCCTCTAACACGATAAGGAAGTTCAATATATTTAATAATAAAAAAATCATGAATCTAGTCTATTCATTCTAGATTCGTATTTCAATTACTTAGTTTATGCATTAAATCTTCTAAATGTAGGTTTCAACTAGATGCCGGTAAGTTTAGTTCATATCTTTTTAGGCAATAGTGTTACAGGAAGATATATAGTTTATTAATGACACAAACTGAAGTAATGTCTCCATGTACTCATGTTGTCATTTCCAAATGACAATGCATACATGACATATCCACCATGTGTGGAAAACATGGGAATGGATAAAAAAGGCATAAAATAGTAGAAGTCATTAAAATGCTCACAACCAAGGTTTATATGAGTGCAATATCACTAGCCCTCAAGTTCAAAAATACTTGTTCAACTAGTTTAAAAAGAACCAAACAAAAATCTAAAATTCCTAAAAAAAAAATTAAGCCAATTACATAAGGCAAGTATAGCCTAAAAATAGAGAGATTAAAACCAATCCCCTAACTCAATCTCAAGCCAAGCATTAATTTACTTTTTGAAAGCACATTAATTTAATTTCAAATAAATATTAATTTAATTATGTAACAACACTAAATTAACTTTTTTAATAGCATTACTTTGATTATAAATTAAATACTTATTTAGTTTTGTAAATCTAGTGAACATGAATGTAAATTGTGTAGTAATATAGATGCACACTAATTGTTCAATAAAAAGCCTCAAGAAAATTTAAAATATATGAAAGATAGCTAAATACAGTCACTAAAATGGTCATAACTTTCCTTTTTTTTACAATTAGCATTTCAAAAGGGTCTGAAAAGCTAACGTAAAGAGCTAAAAAAAACTAAAAAAGATTTGAAAAGCTTTACTATGATGAATGAGTAGTTTTAGGCAGAACAGCAGACATACAAACTGTTTAGTAAAATGTTTTAAAGTAATAATACAATTTTATAGAATAATATGTTTAGCAAGATAGTTGTTTGATAAAATATCTTGAAGACGCAATGTAAATATTAAGAGTATGTTGCAAACCATTTGTCAAGAATACTTAGGAGAAAATAGTGCAAAGAACATACAACTTGCACACAAATTTGACAAAATGAAAGTAGTTTTAATGGGAATGGGAACAAACCCACCAATGAATGAATAATCAACAAAAACACATGCCCATTAACATAGAAATTTCAAACCTCATTACTATTGTTAGTCATCTCATAAAAGGTGTTCCAAATAGCAGAGTAATGACAGCAAAAACCAACATATGGCATTCAAAACAACATTAAAAAGGCACATGAAACCAAGCATTAACGGTGTCCAACTAGCTATATTATGGTGCCTAAAACCAGCATAAATGGTGCCTGAATGAGGAAATATTATGGAATTTAAATAATCATAAATGTCGCCTAGGTTAGCCTAAAACACTCAAGAAAATAACTGACATTTAATAATAAAAAATTAGCCATAAACCATGGCATCCAGCTGCCAAGGCAATGCCATCCAGCACTAAGGAAAAATACCTAAAGATTAACGGAAACAATCAGCATGCTAGGTATTTGTTTGGTAAAAAATGTCATTGAGGATTTCCTTGATTTCTACGGAAAATAGCCATCTACAGTTGTTATATGCAAACTGTTTGACGAAATACCATTCTATGCTGAAGCAACATGTTACTATTCTTTTACCCAAAAAAAAACAGCAATATAAATTTCTTTCAAAGCATGAATAAATGGTGTTCGAACAACAATTTAGACTAACAAATCAAGGCTTAAAAAGGCATAAGATTAATGATTTTAACTGCATTACAATACGAAGTGAAAATTAACGATAATGTCTATTATTTAACATTTCGATCAGCAATATAAAGTTGAACAATTTTATTCGCATAAAGGTATAATTTTGAATGATATTGATCTCAATAGTGCTACAAATTATTAATTTCTTACATGGCCTATTAAAAGTATAAATACACTATAATTTCAAATTTGCAAAACAAGAATGAAACCACCAAAGAGTGTCAAACCCTATGGAAGGGTTGCAATCTTCAAGCTCCCTATACACTATGATTTCAAATGTGTAAAATAAGAATGAAACCACCAAAAGAATGTCAAACTCCATGGAAGGGTTGCAATCTTCAAGCTCCCTTTTAAGCCAATGGAAAAAAGTTTCATCATCCAACCATGCAATATTTCAAGAATATTGCCCCACTTTGTTAAAAGAGAGGCAAGTGAAAACCTACAACACTCATATATTCAAGTTGGGCTACATTTACATACAACACAACCATCATATGTTTTTCACAAAACATATAATGGCTTCATCAAAACCCATCAAATAGGGTAGCATTCAAAACTACCCACTAGTTGAGATCAAACAATCGTTGGCAAAGTTATTACTCTAAGGGAATCCTAAACACCCATGGCAAGAATATTACCATTACTAGGTAATCCTACACAATATTAGAATGCTATCTCAACAAAAATGCTACAAATATGTTAAAGAAAAATACTATACACTTAACAAGGCTATTTCATTACTAGGTAATCCTAGAAACACATTGGCAAGGCTCTTACTACTAGCATGGTAATCATAAACAGTCTTGGCATGGTTCCCTTAAAATGGTAATACAAATCAACAACCTATAGTCATTCTTCAATTAATAAATATAAGAAAGTAAACAAGGGTGTATGCATTAAATCCCTTTCTAAAACAACAATAAACAAGGGGAAATATATGTCCAAAAATGGGAGCAATAATCATAAAAAATACCTTCAATGGCAACATATATCTACTTCTTCAAAAATCAACAAGTACCCATTAGGGAAATACTATCAAACTCAACCAAGACCTCATACAAACAATGCAAAAAGGAGAAAAGTCACAATGCCCATAATAAAAAACAATGCAAAAAGAAGAAAAGTCAAAAAGTTTTAAGAATTCCAGTAATGGAGATTTTCCTTACAAATTTCAAGCTAATAAGAGTGCATAGGGATGAAAATAATTATTTCCACAAATTTCATACACATTCAAGTATTATGCTCATATACAATTTTACACGTAATGGAACAATTACAAGCAAACTTATCCAAGCTTGATGCTCTAATGGAGTTTGGTTCCAAATCTCTTTCAAGCTTACTTTGAAATCCCCAATTCCTTGCAAATTCTCTCCAAACTCTCTTCCAACCCCCAAACTTTCTTTCCTCCTCTTCCCTCTTTCTCCCTTCCCTAATGCCACAAAATGAACTATTCACATGGGAACCCCCCTTCCCTATTTCCAAGCTTGGTTAACATAACTCACCTTTTAAGTTTGAAATTGAACTATTAGATTTCTTTCTTAAAAAACAATAAAAATTGTTGCACAGCAAATACATTCTTTTATTTCTAAATTCCAAACTCCGTTGAAATCGACATGAGATTCGCTTGGAATTGCATTTCATCCTTCCCAAATGGATCTCTAATAATCATCCAAGTGCATCCAAATTCCCTACACTTGTGTCTTCCCAATTCCCTACAAGTGTCTTCCAAATGTTCTTCATTGATTTCCATGCGCCTCTATTAAAACTTGTGACTCATCATCTTTCTTTGCCACCTATGAGCTCTTGGAAGGTTCCAAAAGATAACCCAAGCATACATATCCACTAACAATCCAAATTTTATGTTATAAAATGTATTTTAGCTTCATTTTGACTACTCAAAAATTCCTTTGAAGATCACACATTCTAAACCACTTTTAAATTAATTAATAAAGGCATACATGAGTCACATTCACTTTAAAGCATATGGAATAAAATAATCATTCATATTAAAACATAATATATTAATATTAGGAGACTAAGTAATAGAAATTACTAGCCTAGCCATAGAAAAATATACAAACTAATGCATAAGAAAAGAACATTGTGTGTCACGTCCACAAGTCAAAATATAATCCAAACAAGTCTCATAGTCAAAACAGGAGGTGTAATAAGGGTAGGCCTCACATTGTGCTTCATGCACTGCATTTACTAGTCATGCACAAGGATATCTCAAAGTTTCATACGACTCATACAAACAACTAATAGGAAAACACATAGATACGTCTACTTGTACAAGAAGTAGACTACTTGGTATAGGTAAAACATTCACACTTGCCTTTTTCAAATTAACTTCCATTGATTTATCCCTGTGTCCTACACACTCATTCTATACATCAAACACATTGAGAAGACAATTGAAACATTAAAAGCTAAGGAATACACTCACACACGTTAAACACCTAACATCACAAGTGTTCTAATATGTATGAAATTTTTCTTAATAAAATTTACCTTATAAATCATATTCATAAAAATGAAATCACAATTTTAGGTAATGAACAATATAGAGGCACATACATCTAATTAAATTCATATTTATCCACAATAATAATATGCGACAATCACAAAGTTAATAAATCATGAATAATATGATACATCCATATTTATCTTCTCAACACATCATATAAGAATCAATGAATACTTCTACTAATCATAGAATGTAAAAAAAAATTAATCTCACATATAAATAATATGCGACAATTACAAAGTTATAAATCATGAATAATATGATACATCCATATTTATCTTCTCAACACATCATATAAAAATCAATGAATACTTCTACTAATCATATAATGTAAAAAAAAAATAATCTCACATATAAAATATCATAAAGGTGGATCAGGTATATTGTTATTAAAAGTACTCCAATAAATAGGTTAAGGTCGCTTTATAGCTTAAAGTCGAGATCCTTATAATATTTATTTTTGCTACAGGTTTTATAACATAACGATCTAATTTTCTTTGGAATAATAAAGACATAAAACATGGTCTAAGTCCTGGCGAATGCAGATAGATGGTTTAAGTCCTCTGAGTACAGAGGCAGACGATTGAAACACTCATTTTCCGTGACCATTTTTTCCTCACTCTTCATTTTCCGTCGCTGCTCGCCATTTGACTGCCTTCCTTTGACAAAAATCACGCGGGGAAATTTTCTACTCGTGGTTGTTCTCACGTCGGGAAAAAACTCGTGTCAAAATAAGTCTCATGTCGTTTAAATGTCAAAAAGACTCAAAAATCTCTCTGCCGACCAAAAAACTTTTTATTTGCCCACTGATATTATAATTGTTATTCAATAATTCTATTTTTCTTTCTTAAGTTTGAAGGAAAGGGATGTCGGTTATTTTGATTATTATAATACTAGCAATTGGACCCATAGGTTCAATGGGTAGGCTGAAAACTTTCGGAAGAAATTATAAAATTTGGTAAATATTTTTTATTATTTATTAATTTATAAGTTATTTAATCCACTAAATTATTTTATCAATTCTTATTGAAATTTTATCACATTAATTATTGTCTTCTTTCACCCATATTAATAAAAAAAATTTACATTACATATTGAGATAAACAAATATAGTTGGATAAAATTATTATCATGTCAATTCCTTACCACGTAAATATTTATATTTTTTAAGTTATCTTTACTTTACATTCACTTCTTATGGGAGATCATTTATCCCTATAGATCATTTAAAAAATACAATTTTGAAAATTATAGTTCACCTTATATGTAGTAAATTAATTAAATATATATAATCAACAATACTACCCTAACTAACTATATCATGTATTATTGTTTGTTAATATTATATTACTATATTATATATATTATGTATTATTAATATTATATTAGTATGTAATACATTATGAGGTTATAAATATAATACATTTCAATAACTTAATACCCTCTATATCATTATGAAATTTGATCTAATCTATTCATTATGAGGATATAAATATAATAAATTTTAATAACTTAATACCCTCTATATAGAAATGTATCCTCTATATATGTATTTAAAAATTCTAAACATATAACCATAGGGATATAGTCTAACTTAAATATTTGTTTTTCATAGAAATTGTGTCTTTATACAATTTAGTGGAATATTCTTTTATTGAACTACTATTATGATATTGTTCAAACCTAGGTATACACTAATTTAAGAGTTTTTGAAATCTAAATTAAAACTTAGTGGAATATTTCTTTATTGAACTACTATTATGATATTGTTTAAACCTAGGTATACACTAATCTAAGAGTTTTTGAAATCTAAATTAAAACTCATAAGTATTCTTATTAGAAGAAGAAAATACCAAGTATAGGTAAATAGTTAAAAAGGTAGGTGTTAAAGTGATATAAAAAAGTTTGAAGGTTTTTAAAAAAATCTAAATTAATTAGTTTTTTTATGCAAAAATATACACAATTGAATCCAGAAGCACTCTCATTGCAGTTTTTTAACTATTTACCTATACTTGGTATTTTCTTTTTCTTCTCACAATCCCCAAACTATTATTTTAACCACTAATTATAATTTTATTTTTCATAATTAATTTTTAGTTATTTAATTTTACTTTAAAACTATTCTATTACTATAAACACATAAATTTTAATTTTTTAAAAGAATTTTTGTTTATATATCTATATATTGTTTACTTTATTTTAACTTTTTTTTAGTAATAGAGGTGTTTTACTATTGTATTACATTTACAAAAGCCACTCATATTTTTCTCTTAATAAATTTTAATTACTATAAACACATAAATTTTAATTTTTTAAAAGATTTTTTTGTTTATATATCTATATATTGTTTACTTTATTTTTAACCTTTTTTTAGTAATAGAGGTGTTTAATTCTATTACTATAAACACATAAAAAAAAAAAATTTAAAGATTTTTTGTTTATATATCTATATATTGTTTACTTTATTTAAACTTTTTTTTAGTAATAGAGGTGTTTTACTATTGTATTACATTTACAAAAGCCACTCATATTTTTCTCTTAATAAATTTCAAGACTTCATAAGTATACACATCATCTATTCATAACAAAAGTAATTTTCATAAATCACCACTCATAAAATATAAATCAATAACTATAAGTATTAGTGAAAATTCAAGATGGGTGTCCTCCCCTCAAAATTACAAATGCTCAATGAAAGATTTGTTCCAATAGAACCACACTAAGGTTTCTCTAGGCAATGCCCATTCAAATGTTGACTTGGTTGACCACTCCCTGTTTTAAGGGATGTGACTTTATGAGAACATTAAAATGTTTGAATTGCATCAACGCTCATGATATGTTGGAGGGGAAACAATTTTGTTCGAGATATTCTCCTTTGATTATGGTTGTGTGAATTTTATGGCACTATTTAAACATGGCGCACGTTCTCGCTGCCCTAGGCATTTAAACATTTTAAAATCTGATTTTGCTTTTTACACGCGTCTTTCCTATCACCAAAAGTTTACTCTCTCACAGAAAATTTCCTCTTTTATAATGGGCCTCTTGCGATTTCTCACACGCCAGAAAAAACCGCTGACAAACGGTGACAAAATTATTTTGGTATTTTGGTTGTTGCTCAGTTGTCTATTTATAAATATTTTTTCATTTATTAATTCTTTCAATTTTTTTTGTCTTTTGTCATTTATTAGATTTTTCAAATGAATGGTTGAGATGTATTCTATACTAGTCTTTTTAATCTGGACCATTTATCTATGTATTTGAGGTAGTGTTGCTCACTAAGGGAAGGCTTTCAACCTAATAATAATAACTAGCAATTGCATTGTAGTGTGCAATGGGTATGCCGAAACAAATTGTAGAAATATGTATATTGTATGTTCAAACTATATTAAGTCGACCAAGTAAATTGCAAGCAAGCTTATTTATAGTGATTTCCATACAATTGCATAATGATCATTTGGAAAAAAAAAAGGAGAAAAGCATGATTTGTTTTCTAGAGAATTTAGAATTAAACCTTTTTTTTGAGGAAAAAATGAAACCAAAAGGAATATTTTTTATTTTTATTTTCAAGGAACATACTATAGTGTAATCAAATAATTTAACTATACAATGTAAGAAGTTGGACATATAGAATTGATGCTAAGAACATAATTCGTAATATTCATATGTAAAAAGATTAGCAAGCAATGAAAGTAAAACCAAATTTGTGACTTGTGTATGTATATAAACAAAGGTATGAAAATTGCATATGTAGACAAATATTTTGTAAATTTACTCAGTTTTATTTGTGACAACAATAGAGAGGAATTTTTTTGTTTCCAATATTAGTATCCTATAAAAGGGAGTATCTATAATATATGCAATTATGTTTTAACAACTGATATTTTATTTTCCCTTTTTTACTCCATGATATCGATCCATCATTTTCACTCTCAAATCCTATAATAAAGTGGAGTAAAAAAATGTGTATGCATTATTGTAAACAAACTTTGTTGTGAGCAAGAGTAGAATGGTGTATAGTCCAAAAAAATAGCTATATAAATTATATACCTTTTCTAACTATTTCCATGTAAAAGTGCTCTTAATCAGTCCTCTTCTTGCTTTCTTAGTGCAACAGATAGACTATGTGAATCCAGTGCATATGCAAAGAGTACGATACAATTATATCATAGGATATTTTTTTGAGTAGATAAATTGTCTTATTTAGGGTGAGTCATGTTGTGTGGTTACACAACACACCCCATTTTGCCCTAGCAAAATAGGGACCCAACTTTTCTTGGTTTGCTTGGCTTGATTTGCTTTCCCTTTTGTTTTTTGGCGGTATGGTAAAAGCACTATCAATCACTATGTCTAAGTCCTGTTTTAGGCATTCTGGATCTTGAGTTCTGGATCAAAATTTCAAAGTGTGAATTCTCCCTCACAAAGCTTTTTAAATGATAGAGGATGAGATTCTAAGCTGGTTTGTCTTTTGGATCAGGTAGAAATTCCTCAAAATAGAGATGTTATTCATGATCAAAGTGTTGGTCAATGGTCATGTGGATATTCACCTTTACACTTAAATGTCCTCGCATTCTTTAATGTCCATACAAATTATCCCAACTAAAATGCTTGAAAAATACTAAGTAAAAGGTCATATCCCGATATTCACAAATGTGCACACGTCAAATTTTATCCTATCGTGCAACAATTTGTCATATGCATAGATATCAGCGGGTCTGGATATTCAATCTCAACATTTGGTCATTATCTTAATGTCCATACCTTCTTTAATATCCAGACATTTTCTTAATGTCCCAACCTTTTAACATCCTGATGACGTGTCTTATTTGACTTTTCAAATGGACATTAGACTATGGACAATTCACATATAAACTTAAAATCTAGATCTTTAAATGTGAATATCTAGATGATGTCACCAAATGTCATCTCACGGAAATATCAAACAGTGATAACATCATCTAGACATTCTACCACGGGATATTTAGCAAAAGTTAATGTCTAGATCTTCCAAATATTTAGATGATGTCACTTTTCTCATAACCAAGAATCACTTTAAAAGGGGTGACATCACCAGGATATTCAAACTTGGGGATATTTCGTGAGTTTTTATATCTGGATATTTCTTAATATCCATATCCTTGTTTGTTATGAACTAAATTGGTGACCTCCTGTGAACCAACCAAACGATGCCATGTGGCATACGGTTTGATGGGCATTTTAATGTCAATATATTCGAAGATAAAAGGAGAATGCCTTAGGATTTCCTCAACCCGATATCCATCTTTGGGTCAACATTTGACCAAATGCTTGCTGACATCACATGGACATTTGTGCATATGCATATTTCGCACTGCTTAGCATCCTGACTTTCCAAATTCCATGGATGTAGTTCAACTTGGAGACATAGTCCATGTGGTGCCATTTCACGGCCTCGCAAGAAGCCTTTTATACCTCTAGTGACCCAACAAAATTCATTTCGCGCTCACACCGCTAATGTCTTGACTTTCCAAATATCCATGCCCATGTCTAGCCAATAATGTTGAAATGCATGTCCACATGGATATCCCAACCTATTCTAAATGGAATTGAAGCCTGATAGTATATTTTTGGTCAACAAGGCTTGACCTGACCTTCATGCTAACGTCATATGGACATATCCATATGGATATCCATATGGACATTTCACATATCCTAATAGTTGGATATTCATATCTCGATATCCTCCTCCATACTCATTGCCATGGATATAGTTTGAACCTGATATTCACATCCTGGATATCCATATCCAGACCTCCTCTCACACTTAATGTTATGCATAATTTTCCATAGGATTATCAAATGATTAATATATGTATGTTTGTTGCAGGATATTGGAGCTAATTAAAGCTTGAAGAAGAAGAAGCTAGATTCTAGAGAAAGGAAGCTAAGCTAGATGAAACTCAAGGGTTGATAGAGGAGAAATCTGCGGAAGATGCTAAATACTCAAGGGTTGAAAGAGGAGAAATCTGCGGAAGATGCTAAATAAGAAGAGATCCTAAGGACCAAGTCAAAGATGTTGAAATATTCTTTGCCAGTTGTTCTCCACCAGTGATTGCCAACTGGCAATCATGTGCCACCAATCTGGGCCATTGATTATTATAGATGTATCCTAACCATTGGATCAATGTAACTATTTTTGGCCTTTGTTCTATAAAAGGGTCGTGACTTCTCATTTGAGGGAGAAAATCAATTATTACATATCTGGAAAGAGGTCAAATTATTGTAGACCTGATAGGAGATCAGATTACTGAGACTAATGGAGACTGAATTGTTGAAACTATGGGAGGTTGAATTGTTTCAATTCTGGGCACAAGTTTGTGAAGTTCTGCAACTTGGTGAATCCCTCGCAAGGTTCTTTCTTATGCTACATTCAATAGAAGTGCTTTCATTTTATTACATATTGTTGTCAACTTTTCCTTTGAAGATTTGCATTGGATCATATATATTTGTGGACTATCCTGGTGAAGTATGTTGAAATGAAATATTATATAGTTATATATATTCTATATTTAATATTTATATATATTTATATAAAATATTAATATAAATTTAATATGTAATATGTATATACATTTATATTATTAATATTTACAATTAAATTATGGCAATTAATATTCTTGTTTAAATTTAGATCCTTTCTTAAAACAAGATATTCAATTTAATATTAAAATTAAAATTAAAATTACATCCATATAATTATAGTTATATATTATATATTTGTTTATTTTATAATATAGTTATATATTTTACAATGAATAATTATCTATAGATAATATAATACATTATATATAACCACTAATATTAATATAAAAATATAATTAATATAATATATTGAAAGACACTAATATAGATCTATAATTATATTATATTAATATAGATATATAGACATTATATTAATAGATTGATTTATTCCTCACTAAATATCTCACTAAATATGAATATAAATTATATTATAATTATGAATATTAGTATTTGAGAGAAACAAAGAGAGAAAGGTTAAAATAAGAGGTAGTGAATATTAATGAAGTAAAATTAATTTAAATCTAGTATAGTTATCTAATTATGAATATAATGATTAGAATATGTTCCATGGGACTAATCATAATAAAATGGAAAATACATTATAAAAATATCACCTCTAGCATAGATAAGATTATGGCAAAACCTTTCCTCTATAAATCCTAATTTATAACTGGGTAAGAGCATGTATGTGGATCATTAGTCATAGTTAAGTAATTTTAGGAATCTCAATCTCTAAACTCTATTTTCTCATTATCAATTTCATAGATAATCGTAGGATAACTGCAAATAAAGATAAATAATAAGCAGATACAGTGAAAATATGTTGAATTAATGCAAATAATTGTATATCTAGAGCATATTACACTAAGAAATGCACATCATATTTAATATCATGCAAATAATGGAAAATTATAGTGAAATACCTGCTTATAGACACAATCTTCAAGAAGATTTGAACTGCATAAGAAAATATTATTTCATATATGGATAATATCAGAAGAACTAATTGAATCTAGAAATATATTCAGAATTAGTCTAAATCAGAGACAAATTCTAGTGAATTACTCAAAGTTAGGATCATATTAATGTCTATTTGTTTAAATCCTGGCTTAACAGAGTAAGATTTGACAGAATTGTTGGAGATTTGTGTAGAACATGCATAAAGAATAGGATACTTGACAGGATGTTGAAGAACTTTATAGGAATTACTAAAGTACGTAAGGACTTGAAATGATTAACAACAACACACATCAACCTCTGAGTAATGTCAGACGACCAAGACCTAGTCCACGAAGACTTGGGATCATAAATCCATCCTAAATTTATTATTTCTTCCAAGATGATAAAGGTTTGTTGTGTAAAATTTTATTTGTGTTAATGAGACTAATAATCATCATCAACAAGTCCTAGCATGCGGGATGTGGCATGTTGGACGGTTCGAGTCAATGAAATTAAATGCTGACACTTGCAAAAGTGGATCGATGGTTGGTGTAGGCCAATTGTGGTTATTGTCAATCTCACATTGGCCAAGAAAGCTAAGGTCATCTAGTTGAAAAGGTACAGACCTAGATATAATGTTGATAAGACTTTACATTCATCAAGACTATCTTCTTGCATCACATGCTCTCTATCAGAAGAAGATTCACTATTACTGTATATCAATGGATCTGGAGCTGTATGGTGTACATGCCATGGGTGATAGCTAGTGGAAATTATTTCCCAGTGCTCTACAATATCTTACTTCGACAATCCAATATCATTGTGAATTGCATGAAAAATAAATGGAGTAAATTAAATTTATATGCATGATTATGAAATTACATTCTCAGTGCAACATATGGAATATGTTGCATACATACATAGTACTCTCAATATAGCTGTGAATCTGAGTCCTTGGTGATTAATGTTGTCGATGTTGATTATTGTCTTTTCAAGTGTTAGACCTTGTGATTTATGGATTGTTAAGGCCTATGCCATTTTTAAAGAAATTTGGTGATGCCCACCATGGCTTAGTCAGATGAGGGGCACATTTTTTTGTTGATTGTGATCCCAAGGTTGGCCTATGTAATGTTTGAATTGCACTGCCAAAATAAGGGGAGGTCTAGGGGTTTTTATTCATTTTTGTATACAATTGCTTCAACGTGTTCTAGTTCATGATTCACAATGGTTGCTCCCACCCACAAATTAGAACTTAGCATAATGTTTTGGCCAATGCACAAGAGAATCTTTGCATCAAGTCGCTAATCCTCTGGATTTGGGCATGATGTCTCCTTAAGGTGCTTTGCATTGGATCTTGAAATGGGCATTGCTAATGATTGGAGCATAAATTTATTGTGAAGCGAGACCAATTCATTTGTTGCAAATAAATGTATCGAGGAAAGAAAAGTTGTTTGTTCCATAGAGGAAAGTGAAGAATTAGAATGTGACATTAGAAGCTCCCAATCTAGAAGTGTTGGCTAAGCATTCCTTATTTTGAAAGAAGTGCACAAAAAGCAACTTGCATTGGTGCTTCTCTAGTTTGACGAGAAATTTTGTTCAATGTAACAACTATGTTGAAGCTTTGCCAAAGTGTCACCATGTACAATGCTCCAACATATATGGGAATGACCTTCACTGCAGGGACCTACCCTAGATCATCAAAGAGGATGAATGGGCATCTCCCTTTCTTATGTTTTGAAAGTAATTGTTCTTAGTTTCTTACTTTAAATGCTTGAGCCTTTGCATATAAAGTTGATTGTTGTATGGTGGTGTGGATTTTTATGTGATGGCTTATCCATGTTAAAATGTAGTTTAGAAGAATGTTGTTAATGTGTGTCATTGTAAAGGGTTCATCTCTTTTATTGGAATGTGAAGGGCATAATGTATAGTGGATACATGTATGTTGGAAGTTGTGACTCTAGTTGGTGCAAGCAATAATAATGATGATTTTCCATGTGTTGTTCCCTATATGATCAAGTGTGATTTCCTAGTACTTGTAGTTCCCTATATGATCATTTTTAGTGGTGCCTCCATTTCCATGCTAGAAGAGTTTGATACAATTATAACATAGGCTTGCCATTGTTCACCAAATAAACTATTTGATGTAGGGCGAGTTGCAACATGGGGGAGCTATTATGTTGGGCTGTTGGAGTTAATGAAATCAACTATTAACACTTGAAAAAGTGTCTTGAAGGGTTGTGTATCTCAATTATGATAAGACTTGCAATTACACCTTTGTGTGCAATGGGTACATCAAAGAGTTTTGGAAGGGTAATTAGCAATTGTTTTTTTGTATATAGTCATGCAATAGATGAGGGCAATTGACAAGTCATTAAGAAAATGATGTTGTTTACATGATCAAGGTTTTGATGGACAAGTGGTAGCTTCAGATTGACTATTAATTAACTTACAATAAATTTATATATTATTGAATGTTTAAAATTTAGTCTCCTATGTTGTGACATCATGGAATTTCTAATAATAAATGTAGATGGTTAATTGTTAAATGTACATACTATTAAAATTTGTAAGTGGCATATAAAATGTAATCATCAGGACCTTAAGCGAATGACATGTTTATTTAAGTGTACATAAAATGTCCTAAAACATGGACACGTGTCATCTTCGGATTTTTGGGAAAGACGATTGATCAAAAGCTAGTTTCTCTTTCTCTGTCTCTTTCCCTTTATATATTTTATTTATATCTCTCCCTCTTGCTCTATCTTTCTTTCTCTATTCCTCTCTCTATCAATATCCCTCTATAGACTCTATCTCTCTATCTCTATCTCTATATCTCTTTGTCTCCCTCTTTGTCTCCCCCCTCTCTCCCCTCTTTATCTCTCTTTTTCTCTACCTCTCTATATATATCTTTATCTCTCCCTCTCTATCTCTCTATCTCTCTACCTCTACATCTCTTTGTTTCCCTTTCTATTTTTCTTTATCATAACCCAAAGCTAATTTTAAAAGCACTTAGCCACAAAAAAATTTTACTTTGACATTGGTTGATAGGAGGGGTTGTAAATTTGCATTCACCAGGCAACGCTGGGAGGCCCCAACACTAAGAAACTAACAAACTAACAAACTATCAACACTAAGCAACTAATAGAGATAGGAGGCCTCATTCTTCACAATGGAAGCTTAATGTTAGTGTGCAATTGGTACACCAAAGAGGTCTTAAAGGTGAATTATTAGGTCCCTAAGTTCAAGACGTGTTTCCCTGAGCGTAGCTCCCCATGGACACATGTCATCTATGGGATGTTGGCATGAAACAACTAATTGAAACTCTCTCTCTCTCTCTCTCTCTCTCTCTCTCTCTCTCTCTCTCTCTCTCTCTCTCTCTCTCTCTCTCTCTCTCTCTCTCTCTCTCTCTCTCTCTCTCTCTCTCTCTCTCTCTCTCTCTCTCTCTCTCTCTCTCTCTCTCTCTCTCTCTCTCTCTCTCTCTCTCTCTCTCTCTCTCTCTCTCTCTCTCTCTCTCTCTCTCTCTCTCTCTCTCTCTCTCTCTCTCTCTCATTTTATTATATTTCTTTAAAAACCTAATATTAATAATTCCTATAATACATAAATACATTTAATTAAGAAACTAATTTTATTTTTATGATTTTTTGGAATAGAACAAAATATAATATAAGAATATTTATTTTATTAAAATCTAAACCTATATATAGCATAAAACCAAAAATTATTATAAGAGATATTAAAGCTTATTATTATTTTAAATGAAGAAACTTAAGCAAACTTATATTGCACTTTCTCATGGAACCTATGAATCATAACTTTTATTTTCTCAATGGTGTTTTTCTTTTCTAAGTAGCTAAAATGTCTATGATGGCAGCTTGGAGAAGGGATCTATGACTATTTTAATTGAGAGCGAGGACAATTGTAGGGATGAGATTTAAAATAAGCCACCCATTTTTGACTTTCCTTTGCATGTCTCATTACGTAATTCAAACACAACGTTAAGCTCACCAATGCACTATTACAACTTGGTTGTGCCATTGTCATGTGCTTTCCCACCACAATTATGAATTTTGATTAATAAAACTCTAATGGGAGATCAAGAGTAGTGAATTGTTGGTTGTATTGTTTGCTCATATATATACACTTTATTAATATATTTACACTTTATTAATATGATGTATAAATTTATGTTACATATTTTCTAATCTATTTATTGTATATAATTTTTTTGACTTATAAATGTATGTTATATATTTTTCTAATCTATTTATTATATATATTTTTGTTCAAATTCTTAATATTGGTTTCTAATGACAATTGACAACTCAACTTATTTGACCTTGTAATATAATTATATTTATTGTATAGAGAGAATATATTTATTTATATATAGTTGGTAAATTAGATAAATATTTATATTCAAACTATATTCATAAATATAAATTAATTATATAATTTATAATTATAACTACAACAATATAATTAGTATTATATATGGATATAAATAATGATTAATATGAAAATTAATTATATTTATCATATAAATAATATAACTTAAGCACTACAAATTAAATCATACGAAAATTAGCAAGGAAATAGTACGGTAAAGTTAAAATTTTCCCATTTATGAACACGAAAAATAAAGCTATGTTGCCTTGTACCTCTAAAGTTGATATTGATACAATTTTTCGATGGTAGAAATGGGCCCTTTTTTTGTCCTTCTCTCTATATATATTATCTCCCTCTCCCTCTCCGTCAATGTTATTTTTTTGCCAACATTTGTAACTACAACATATAACATGTCATTCACAATTGTACTAAGAGAGTGCTAAGGGAGGAACTTGTAAATTGTATAGGACATGTCATTTTTCATTGAATATACACTAAGTTACAAAATGTTTGTTGGATTGACTTCCTTGCGATTGACCTAGTGTATCTTATTTCTCACTTCTCCTATTTGCACTTGTTTTTCACCTTTGGGAGTCTTAAATTACATTATGCCATTGTTTTCCTATTACCTATACTTGTTTTGTTTTAGTTTCACATACAACCTTGTGACTATGCAAATACTATTTTGATTATATGTTCTTGAATGTTGATACACTCTGAGGTCAAGTCCTCTTAAGGCCCATACAACCTCTCACCCTTCTAATAACGTTTATGTGTTTATAATCGCATGCTACAACTTTTATACATGTCAATTCTTCATTGATAATTATTAAATTATGTCTATAAAATATTATATTATAAAATTGTATATGCCAATAGATTAAGTTTGATTCATAGATCAATAATTAGATAAGGTTTTTAATTTGTTTATTATTTTACTTCTTTTATAACTTATATTTCCAATATGTTCCTTCATTAATTATGTCAAAAGATTATTAGAGGAAAATGCAAATTAGAAATATAAAAAGATAGAGACAAAGTTTCTTTTTCTTCTTCATTCTAAGACGATTTCTCCATAGAGCTCTCTTAGGAACCCTTTGTTCTTTTCAAATTGAGTTCAAAAACTTATATAACATAGATTATTAAAGTATTTCTATAATAATATCATATTATTAAAGTGTATATTTACATTAATTATAATATATTAAATATTTATATATTTGTTATTTGATTATATACTTATTTTATATAAAATATATATTAAATTAAATAACAAATATATAAATATTAAATATACAATATTGTATATTAAAATATATATAAATATGAAAATTAAATATTTTTAAAATTAAATACAATATAATTAATGAATGATTGCATACTTATTATATAAATATAATGATTATATAGGACTACAAATATTACCAAAGATATTAGATTAGAGAACAAGGTAATTATGTACCATTACCTAAAAAAATAAACATACATTTTGTATCTAGATAAAGTCAATAGGCCATTTTTTCAATGACATTACACTATAGCACTATTAATTTCTATTTAATTTGGGCCATTTTGATGGAAAGTCTTTAATACAATTGTACATATTGAGAAATGGCACACTCTTGTCCTAGGTTAATATCTTTCTATAGATTTATTTATACTTTTATCTACATGGATGCATAAATATATTAAATATATATATTATGAACCTAGTTAACATATAGAGAATGATCACCCTCTATATTAATATCTTTCTATAGATGTATTTATACTTTTATTTACATGAATACATAAATATATTAAATTATATATATTATGAACCTAGTTAATATATAGATAGTAAATTTAAATAGTTATAAAATGTTTGGTAGAATTTTATTATTATTATTATTATTATTATTTCTTAACTAAGTTAGTTTGACATTGGCATGTGATATCATATTATTTTTAAAAATATTTTAGTGTATATTTTAATATTTTTATTTTAATATATAAAATTTTCATTAAAAAATATTTCATAATTCTAAATTTCAAATAGACATTTGATAAATAGTAAGACAACAATTGTAAAAAAAAAAAATCCTATGGAAACTGCTTCCCAAATTAAAAATATGTATATTAGTGGTAACTACTTTCAGTAAAGTTTTGTTTAAAAAAGTGAAAAAACCAATGGGATTACCTACCAAACCATAATAACCAACACTTGCACCCATAGGAGGTTCAAGGGATATGTCGATAGGAAATTGATAAGTTATAAATAAATATAAATGTTTAATGTAAATATACAATTTTGATGGTGCAATCAAAATAATAATATTTATAATCTAATAAATATAATTGAGGATTCAATATTTATGAGTATTAAATATATTAATATTATATTAAATGGAACATATATACATATATAAATAAATAAATATGTAATAATCAATTATATTAAATATATATTAGTATTTAAAACTTAGATTAGACACAATATTATATTCAATTACAAAATACTTATCTTACTCTATGTTAAGTCCTTTTAATTAAGGGAATGTAGATGGTCAAATACCAATTGTCCATAAATTGATTAAAAAGAAGAACATATTATAGAAATATTTTCTTAAATACAAATATGCTAGTTAAAATAAAAACAATAGATATTTGTAATAATTGTTATATTAAACATTATGCTTAATATAAAAAATTTATTAATTTAAATAAATATTAATTTTATTAAATTAAATTGTAAATTACATTATAAAAAATTATTATCTTTAAAAAAAATTTATTAATTTAAATAAATATAATTTCTATAATTATAAATTTATATTAAATTAAATTGTAAATTACAATATCATATTAAGAAATTGAAATTTTTATTGATTAATAATATAAATATAGTTTAAGTATATAATAATTAATAAATATTTAAATATATATTTAAAATTAGTAAACATTTAATATTCTATAATTTCAGAGTTAATATAATACGTAAGCTAATAAATTAGCATTGTACAATAAGTGTAATAATAAATAATATACTATTAAATATTTTATGTAATTTAATTCAAAAATGAAGTTCATTTTATTGATTATAAACATAATTTAATTTTTTTAAGTAAAACCTTATATTTTTTTAATTAAAAGATTAAATTGGGCGTGGTGATTAATGTGGAAACCCTTAAAAGTCACATGAGAGAATCCCTCGAGGCCCAACCTACAAATGGTAAATGCCCATATGCGTGATCTTTCAATATCAAAGGAAGAAGTTTGCCTTAAATAAAATGATATGTGACGGGGTCAAAAACAAAATAGAAATAGTAGAATTTAATTAATAATTTTTATTCATGGGCTTCACGCAATATTACGGACAGAACAAATAATAGAAAAACATTAGCAAAGGGCGAATTTATTATATTTAGCCGACTTGATTATTTGAAGCTTTCATAACTTTATTTATTTATTATCCTCGCAACATCTATTATGCTTGGGCTGGTTTATCTAGAAATTAAACTTCTCCGTAACATGTGGACATTAAGTCATTGATGAAGCTTTATTTTAAGCTTTGTTTTGTGTGAATCGACCAGGTTTAAAAAATGAGACAAAAAGGTGAACGAAAAGACGGGAAAGGAGAAAATGCTTGTCGGCCAGACATTTCTCATCGGTGAACTACAACTTCGCTCGCCCAATACACTGATACATTGAACATTTCTCACACCAGAATATATTGATGGTAAAATGGAAAACGAACAGTCGAGTGTTTTTAGTCACGGCAACATAAAAACCCGGCACTGTTTCTTTAGCAAGCTGGGAAAAAATGTGCATAAACAGAAAAATATAAAGTGCGAAATGGAATGGCTTACATTTTCTGTCAGTTTATTTGCCGCTTTTACTGGAACGAACTTGTGAACAACCAATGTTTCGGTGACGAAAACTAAAAATAGTGACGAAAAACAGCAAAAAGCAAAACGGCAAACAAAACTTGGCGATCAGTAAATCGAACGACGGATACAGATGGTTGAGATCATTTCAATCATCTTGGCACCCTTGTGCACCCCTCCGAACCATTGACCCATTAAGTCAGCCCAACTGCTCACAAAGGGAACGCCTTCAGCGTAAAAAGGTATGTTCTATAAAAATAATTATATTTATTGTATTTATATATTTAGAATATATTATATATTTATTAATATTTTATATCATTAAATTATATTTATTTTATATATTAAATATATAATATACTTATATTTATTATTAGATATTATATTTTATGTATTGTAAATTATTAAATTTATTTTTAATATTATATTTTATGTATTGTAAATTATTAAATTTATTTTTAATATTATATTATAAGATATAATTATATATTAAAAATATATTTTATGTTTAATGTTTATATATAGAAAAGAGACAAAGAGAGAAGGGGAGGGGTAAAGACGATAGAGAGATAAAGGAGAGAAATAGGGAGAGATAGAGATATAGAGTGATAAATACATAAAGAGATAGAGAGAGAGAGAGAGAGAGAGAGGAAAAGTGAGGATGAGAGGAGAGAGAGGTAGAGAGATAGAGAGATAAAAAGGAAGAGGGAAAGATAGAGAGAATGGGAGATACATAAGGCCACCGTGGATATCACGACATTGGATAAACCAATGGGATACTACCATTAGTGTTGATGAAAGATAACAAAACTTAATGGACTATGGAAAATTAATGACTACCATTATCACCCTTCATGGGAGGGAATTATGCTTCAAATCGAAACAACTAGAGAAGCGAAGAATCAAGCTAGCCAAGAAAATTGTAGACTTAGAGGAAAAACAATCATACACAGTCAAATCCAGAAGCATTATCTACAATAACAAAACTTATTTAACTGGCCTTTGGCATTAGCATGCATGTACCATAATTGTGACCCCACTACATGGTCATGCAGTTCTTAGCATATAAAATCTAACCTACAACCAATCTATTTTTCTTAGTTTTAAATGAGGCATCAAGCACTAACTTTGGAATCCATGACTTTCAGTCCACCAACCATAGATCCTATCTAATATGCTCACTCAAATATATCCTTAACTAGCAGACATATGCCCCTCCTTCACACAAAAGTGTTAATGATTACCTATACACAACCATTGATAGAATGCCTCAAACAAACTATAGTTAATGCAATTTTCAATGTAACATATTTTGTCGCAACTCAAGCTTACATGGGTGTCAAAGGAATCCACCAGATAATATCAATAAAATATTAATCAAAGTAATGTACAAATACTTAGCAATGATGCAACATACCTGAACAAACATAAAGGATGCATTATTAATGTCACATCGAGCAATGAGTCATGGGTGATTGAAATCAACAAATTAGTGTCTCGACACACAAACGCAAAGAAGCACACTCATGGTTTACTAGCATTCCAATCCATTTTCATTTTTACAAAAAAAATGCATCAATAATTAGATTATGAATATTGCAACAATGGGTAGTATGGAATTTTATAATTTTATTACTTCGTAATGGAAGGTTTAACTCTACTATTATGTGTGACCAATTTGATTATAATTAAGAGAGCTTGACTCTTATGAGATCAACTTAGTTGAACCTATTATGAGTATGAGGGATTCAATAAATATGTTGGCTCTTTGTAACTAGTTCAAGAGCAAATGTATTGGCCCTTTTCTTGCCATTTTGAACATATGGCCTCTTAAATACATGGTACTCATAAAAAACTCTTTTGTTCTTCTACATGTACTATGTGATGCATGAATTTTTAAAATGACAAAAAAAGGAAAAATAAAATGTGGCATCTATAATAAACATGCATCTTCTCCTCAAAAGAATAACTTGGAACTATTTTCATGACCACTACTTGCTTAAGATTTTATTTGATATCAATAATTTGTGATTTGTGCAAATATGTATATCCTAAATAGATAATAATTCTTCTAATACATATCTATCAACACAACCAATGGACTAGAACATAGCTTAACAACAAATATGCTTTGAAAAAATCAAGTCAACATAATGCCTTACAATATTCTATGAAGATTGGCATTTCTCTCTTCCTTATTGCATGTACTTCATCCATTAATGTATGATTCCCTTTCCCATTTATTAGGTGTGTTTCATCATTTAGAATAAAAATGAGTCAATATTATTTCCATAAATGTTATTCCTACATGCTAAAATTACTTAGAGGCTATCAATTATAGTTTAAGACACTCTCAAAACAATGGAAGCAACTAGACACATACACTAGAAATCAAGCATGGTCAACCATATAATGCAATGTGTTCTCCAACTTTCTAAAACTTTAAAATGGAACCACTTAGAGAAGAATAATGATTTCACTATACAGTTAAAGTTTCATCAATGCTTCCTTCTCTTTAACAAACATGGGGCTAAGAATCTAATCCAAAACATACAAATCCAAAAGAAATGACAAATGCCCTCCTCTTAGACTTATAAGCTTGATGAGAATGCAAAATGACCTCAAGTAAACACAAGGATAGGTATAGATGAATAATAGTAACAAAAAATTCAATAAAAGAAACTCATAAGTACTAAGAAGCTATAGTGAAAAACCAACAATTATGCTCAAATTTGGTTAATTTATGTCGTAATTGATACTACTAATATTTAAAAATAATAAAATTCAATTCAAAATAGCTCTCACTAAAGCCTATCAATCTACTTTATGCTAAAGGGAAATTACACTAAACAAAGAAATAATTGAGAAAAGTGATATTATTGGACAATAGTGCCATTCTCAGTTCCATCTTTTCAAGTGGTAATGCAAACTTTCCTTTGAAAATTGAAATGTACATCTTCACATTAAACATCCCTTTGTTTTATGCTTTGATCCCTCAGATGCATCTTCTATTTTGAGAAGGATAAGGGAATTGAAGGATAGTGCATATCTGCCTCTAAAAAATCAAGACAAGGACATGCATGTTGATTACAAATAATTCATTATTTGATTAACACTATTAGCATTGGTTCAAGATTTATCAATGGTATAGCTACTATACCTAGGTGTTGACCTACATTAACATCCTTATTAATGCACTGACTACATTTTGGTCCATGTATCTCCACATGGATAGACAGAGAGAGAAATAAAGAGAGATGGTGAGAGAGAGAGAGAGTGGTAGAGAAAAAGAGGTAGAGAGGCAAATAGATAGATAGGTAGAGAAAGAGAGATGGTAATAAATAAGAAAGAAGAGAGATTAAGAGAGAGAATGAGAGGAGAGAGAGAGAGAGAGAGAGAGAGAGAGATGGACATATAGAGAGGAAGACAAAGAGAAATAAACCATGGTTAACATGACTAATCAAAGTAAGATCCATGCTTTGTTCCTCTATCTCTCTTTCTCTCTTCTTTTCTCTATCTCCTCTCTCCATCTCTCTATCTTTTTCTATCTCTCTTACCATATCTCTTTCTCTCTTCCACTTTATCTCTCTATATCTCTACCTCTCTATCTCTCTTTCTCTAGCTCTCTATCTTTGTTTGTCTCCTCTCTCCGTCTATCTTTCTCTATGTCCCTCTCTTATCATCTCTCTCTATCCCTCTCTATTTAATTCTCTCCATAGTGTGCAATGGGCACATCACGATAGCACGTAGAAAAGAAGTAATTAGTGGTATAGTGCATGACTCTTTATTATACTTGGGCAGATAACATACACTTTTGTCAAGGGCAAGGGTGAAATGGAGTAGATTAAATATGTCAACATCATGCATTCATATAAGCCTCTTTATCTCTCTATATCTCTACCTCTCTCTCTATGCACCTTTGTTGTTTGGCAAGATTCTCCACCTCTTGCTCTCCTCATGAAATTCAAATGCAATATTTCTACTCTAACTTGTCTCTTCAACTTGCCTACCTCTCGGTTATTATGAAGCAGGAGTTCCAAGTACATCAAAACTTCACTCAACAAGTGTAGAACTTGCAAACCCAACTCAATCATGGAATATCAAACAAGAAACTATGGGCACTAAGATGCCACCTTGGTAGCCAATTCTCAATGAATCAATGGACTAATCTACCCCTCATGTATCAAATTATCTATTATATCATTATTGTATTCAATCTACATACTATTTTTTAGCCATTGGTTAATGGTTTCAACATATGCTTTTGGTTGTCATTTTCATACAACAATGTTATGAAATAAAGAGAGATGGTAAGAGAGATTGAGAGAGATAGAGAGACAGACAGAGAGAGAGAGGGGGGAGATAGAGACATCGACATATATAGAGGAAGAAAAAGAGATAGAAACCATGGTTAGCATGACTGATCAAACTAATAACCCTAGGATTGTAATTGACAACATGCAAGCCTAAAATTAGTCCCATGTTGATTGTACAAATAAATTTTCTCCATATAATCAAAAT
Organism: Cunninghamia lanceolata; assembly: GCA_027924645.1. Classification (NCBI taxonomy): domain Eukaryota; kingdom Viridiplantae; phylum Streptophyta; class Pinopsida; order Cupressales; family Cupressaceae; genus Cunninghamia; species Cunninghamia lanceolata. Next base: position 299,631 of record BSBN01001895.1, on the reverse strand, counting down.
AATACATTCATAGGGTCTACAATTGGCAACATCCATACTTGCAATTAGTCCCATGTTGATTGTACAAAAAAAATTGCTACATAGTGGTAGAATCAAAATTTAATAATAATGTCCATAATTTTCTTCACATTTTTTTGCAAATACAACATAATTGAGTGGTATACCTAAATGATGCAAAGCAACTTCTGCACTCCTAATTCTAGAGAACAATGAACTTAAAGGATATTGATCCCCTTTAGATAGATAGGCTTCAAAATAGAAAGATGGTATCCTATAATGAACAAATAAAACTAATATGTATTTTTCCTCTTCTTTCATTTTTTACATCTATGGAGCCAATTGAACCATTACTAGATGAAAATAATTCAAATGTTTGGTTACAAAGTCTCCTTCATGTATCTTTAAAGAATACAAATTTATTTTCAAAAATAATTAGAAAGACACAACCTAATAGTAAATCTTAAAATAATTATTCGTACGAAGGTTATGCATGTACCCATATTTTCTAATTGGAACTAAAAAGTACCTCCAATCCATACATTTTAGTTACCCTAAATGGCATACTATACACATATTCAAAGTAAAAGTATGGTGGGCCTTGCTCAAACTCCTTATACTTCCACTACCAACCCACTAGATAATCTGGAACTCCAAATCCAACCAAATTCTTTAACATGTTGTGGTAAATGAAAATTTATATCTTTATTTTCTATAGACAAATATTTGGAATATACACTTTCTTTAAGCTTTATCTTCTAAAATGGTTTCTTGTGATAGGTTTCATAGTAATCATTTTCTAAATCTAAGAACTTTCTTTTATGAAATTTGATTTCGTGCAATCATCTAGGCTTTCATTCAATCCTTGCAAAAGGGAACCATGGTTAGCATGACTAATCAAACTAATAACCCTAGGATTGTAATTAACAATATCCAAGCCTACAATTAGTCCCATGCTAATTGTGCAAACAAATTTGTTCAATTTAAATCAAAATAATGTCCATATGGGCCTATAATTGGCAACATCCATTAATTGTTCAAAACAAATTGCTACATTGAATCAAAATAATAATAATGTCCATAATTCCCCATTAATGGGGTTGGAGATGTTGAAATCCAGAGAAGGAGAAGGGAGACAAGGTGGGAACAACCTGCAAAGCGATGGGTAAAGCTTAATTTTGATGGAGCATCGAAAGGAAACCCTAGTGAATTGGGAGCTGGTTGTTTGGTCCGAGATTGGAAGGGAAACATTCTGGGGAAGGTGTCTAAGAAGCGCTTATTCTTGGTCTCAATTTATATCACCATCTTGGAGTATTGAAGGTAGAGGTTGAAGGGGACTCTATGATAATGATCAATGCCCTCAGAACTAGGACCATGGCTAATTGTAAATTAAGCATATTATTGAACGAAGCCTTATGTTTAGTCGATGGATTTGACAGTGTGGTGTTTAACCATGTGTTGTAGGAAGGGAACACCGAGGTAGACGATTTGGCCAATCTTGCCATCATTTATTTGAATGAATTGTTGTGGAAGTTAAGAATAATGATGGCACCAATTCATTTAACTGATAGGCCATCCAGTCCGTTCAGCGAGTTGGGGCTGGTGAAATGTGTGGGGAAAGTTAAAGTTTTCAGAGTCTTGCTATGGGAGGTATTGCATTTGTTGTGGTGGCTTTTTGCATGGTTCTATGTTGGCAGCGATGGAGACTCCCATCCATTTGGTTAGTAGCAAAAGACAAATGTCTTTTTTAGGAAACATCACTGATAAAAGGATGAAAATGGTATTAAGACGAAAAGTGGCATTGTGATCTTTGCAATTGAATGGGTCCTCGGAGAAGATTTCAAGGTTAACTGCAATAAGTATAGGGTGAACACAGATCTGGCATTAATGTTTTTGGTGATGCTATTGGATTTAAATGAAGATAAGCCTTCAATCTAAAAGTTGATGGAGGAATTTGTGGAAAAGGATTATTGAGGTGGTTGGAAGGAGGTGGTGGCTATCGCGCATTATGGCTTAGGGGCCGTACCATTGCCAGGGGATTTCTATAGGGTGAATTTTGTGGGTGATGCCGTCTACTAGTGGCCATTTGTCATGGAAGTAGGGGAGGACAAGATTGTTGGTCAAAGGTGTCGTGCTACTCGGGGGATTGCGTTCTTAAAAAAACTTGCAGGTCTAGAGGTGGAATTCAAATGGATGCAAGAGATTCTGGAGTAATACTACACTGCTGATGAAAATGCTTGAGGTGGAGTCGTCTAGGTTTTGATAAATGTTCGTAAATATTTATGCAAATCTATGTATTTCTGATAGACAACATAGAAGTTTTTAGATTGTAATAGAATGTGATAGGTGGTAGGGTCACAGGGATTTTGGAAGAGCCATGTTTTGGTTGTTTGTTGGTTTCATGATGAACTCAAACTCTGTTAATTGTTTGGTTAAAGTTTTTAATGCAATGGGAGCTAACCCCAAGTCAGTAATTTACCAATATAATGTCCATAATTTTCAATACTTGTTTTTGGTAGCCTCTTCAATTTGGCCATGAACTTGTCTATGAAAAATAAGAAATTTATAATCTATTGAAGTCTAGATTAGTACAAAATGAAGGTTTCATTATTCTATTAAGTTACACTTGAATGCATTGCATCTATTGCATCTATCCCTTGTATTCTTTTTCTTGCTTGTTAGACTATTGTAGGGGTTTCCCCCTATTATCACATCATAACCTCTAATTGAATTAATAATTTCATCAAGTCTTTCTTTTTTTTCAAATTCTCCACATTTTCCACCTCAATCAATTTACCTTTTTGATGTGTTTTTTTCTACCCAACTTTTGAGTATAAGATTGTCTTCTTTACAATTTTTTTTCAAATACAACATAATTGAGTGGTATACCCAAACAATGCAAAGCAACTTCTGCACCCCCAATTCTAGCGAACAAAGAAAGGATATTGATCCCCTTTAGATATATAGCTTTCCAAATAGAAAGATGGTATCCTTTAATGAACAAATCAAAGTGATACATTTTTCCTCTTCTTCCAATTTTACATCTATGGAAGGAAATTGACTCACTACTAGATGCAAATGATTTAAATGTTTGGTTACAATGTCTCCTTCATGCATCTTTAAAGAATACAAATTTCTTTTCAAAAATAACTTTTTTACAAGACACTTATAGCTAAAATACTGCTCAAGTGTCTTAGATGATCTCATATAGATTTGACTTGTTCTTCTTGATTTAATTTTTTAAAGGACCGGTAAAGTGGTGGCATTTTATTTCATAAGATGGGAGCACCCCCACAATCAAAAAAGTTGATAAATTCTTAGTCACTTTAAAACATTATAAATGAGTTATTTACAATTATTTTCTTATTCTCAGTACATAACAATTTAAATATGACATTAATAAATTATAATTATATATTTTACTAAATTAAGTTAATCTAAGGAGGTTTAGGGATGACTTTTCACAATTTATCTCATAAAACTTCTTAAAGGCATTTGATACACACCATTGAACACACAAATACTTACAGTGTTTAGGCTCTTAAAAGAGTCATAAACTAATTACAAAGACAATTTTGAAAATTAGGATTAGATAATAATAATTTAATAATCAAATTATAGTATCATAATACAAAATTATAATGACATGATTTTAAATATTATATTTTTAGTAAATACACATTATTAAAAAATATAAATTTTATCCCTAATTTAAATTATTATATAATTGTATGTAATATTATCATTAGAAGGTTGTGACAAATATATAGAATTTCAACATGTCATGTTATTGGTCATTTAAGATTTATATATGGTTTCTTTGTTGATAACTGAGAGGGGGGGTGAATCAATTATCCTAATTATTTCTGCTTTCTGAACTTTATTGACAATCAATGTAACATTAATTCAAACAAGCAAACATAACCATGAAATGGAAATACACATGACACAATATTTTTGACATGGAAACCCTGTTAAGGGAGAAAACCATGGGGTGATTAACCCAAGATTATATTCTCTGTTAGAAGAATAGAAAAACAAAATGGCACTTGCTAATTAGGGCTCACTGCCCAAGCACACTGCTCACAAGAGGCACACTGCCTACAAGAGACTCACTGTCTACAAAAAGAGTGTTATACAATACTTGAACTAATTTGGGAGCATCTACATATGCTAGAGTTCAGTTCCGGTTAGGCTCAGTACATTGATCTGCTGCACTTCATCTTTCCTCTTCTCTTAAGCTACTTTCTTTCACATACCAGACCTTCCTTACTGCTTCTGCTCTGCTCTTCTTCTTTTATTCACACATCACTAACAACAACACCACCTCTCACAACTAAATCCATCTTGTATATATATCCGCACAAGTGATTTCATCACCTTTCTAGTCGGCACCCGGAATAGTCAATCTTTTCACAAACTCTAATCTGTCGGTTGAATCCTTGCACATCAAGTAATGCGGATCAAACATATACTTGTAGAAGTCATCAATCATGTCGGCCAAACATAACTTATGCCTTAAGAACCTTTTCCATCATCAGTAACACATCCGGAATAATGTCTAATGTTCTGCCAGTCAGTTCTTCCTCTGTTCATACTATCACTCAGGAACTCGGTACTCAAGTATTCATATCTTTTTCTTCATCTATCACTAGAGGCTAAATCCTTGGAATCTATCACTCAAGGTAGTCCTCTTGACTTCCCCAAATTCGCACTTCACCAAGATACTTCCTTTGAGAGATCCGGACCTATATGTCGGACCTTGCCACATGCTCTGTTCTTGTTTACCAGATCACCACATTCTTCACTCTGACTTCCGGTAGAGACACACCATGTCCTACGGATGTGTGGGATGAACTTTGTTGCCATCAATGACAACAATCATGAATCCATATAGTGTCTCTTGCCAACAATCTCCCCCTTTGGCATTGATGGCAACGCTTAGTGAAAAATGACTAAGTGTTTACACTATGCTCCCCCTTGGCTAATGCTCTGTTTTTATATACATTTTCCAGAGCTCCCCCTTAGTTGGATTTCTTATTTTTCACTGCTCCTCAATCCCCCTTTGACATCAATGGCAAAGGGTAGGGTCCACATACCAAAATTTTCAAAAATTTTACTATACTTAGCTGCATAAGTATATACATATGGAATACTTACATATACTGTATTATGTCTGCAAAAGTTGTTTTCAGTTGAATGAATTCTGTAGCCCAACTTTGATTCATTCTGTCCAAAATTGATATATGACCGCTCAATAGAAATGCAAATGCATCTGCCCTTTTTAGATCTGTTGGATCATTTGTCTGTGCTGTGATTTGAGCTTCTTTTATGGCCTCATGCATGGCCTCTAACTTAGGGACAATTATCCCTCTGAGCTCACTCAACCTGCTTATTCTATTTTTCTTCTCTTTTTCAAGCTTCTTAATCTCATTCAAAACTGCAACCCTCTAACTTAGGGACAATTATCCCTCTGAGCTCACTCAACCTGCTTATTCTATTTTTCTTCTCTTTTTCAAGCTTCTTAATCTCATTCAAAACTGCAACCGTTTGACATTCTTGATTTATTATTGATGTAGTAAGTGGATCAAAATTTTGAGAAAGTTTTATCAGTTTATCCTCCTGTTCTTTCATTTTCTTCTCAATCTCCACTGTTGCTTTGGACCAGGAAATACAAAATTTGTATACTTAACCGCCATCTTTAAGAGCATTTTCTAAGCTCTTTATCCCAATATTCATATTTCTCTCATCATTTGTTATCAAACCCTGTACTTCAGAGAATCTCTTATCCAAAAACTCCTTCCAGACCTTTTCTTCAGCTGACTTCTCTAGAGAATCAAAATGTGTGCTAACACTATTGACTAGAGTTTTGAGATTACCGAATGAGGAGGCTGTGGGAAACGATGGCATAATCTTTTCTAGCACTCCGGAAGCAGCTTCTATCAACTCACAGTCTTCCATGTGATACTTTAGGAGTTTCTCTTTAGCCTTTGCATTAGCAAATGAGGCTATCTTCATTGTCTGTACCGGAGAAAGAGAATCAAAATTAAATGGTCCTTGTAGAAGCTCCGATTCATCAATCTCCATTGTTTCTTTGTTCAGAATTCTTGGACAGTTTTTGCAGTGTCTCTTGCCAGAGATAAATGTTTCTTCTCTTCTGCATTCTTAGAACTGTCCCTTGGAGCTTTCTCTCCTTCTACATTCTTACCACTAGCAGTTGTGGTCTTCTCTGTTGAGGTCTTCTCTCCCTCTGCAACCTTGGTACTGTCAACTTCTTTTTCCTTCACTCCTACTTCTTTCTCCTGTATTCTATCTTCTCCTTTAGATCCAGAGGCTGTAGGGGAAATCGGAGGAGAGATATTTGTTTGTTCATGAGTCACCTCTTCTGGAATAGAGGATTCTGAGTCCTTGTCTTTACCAGAGTCCTCTATGATGGGAATGTTGAACTTTTTAAGAGCATTTCAGAGGATCTCTTCAGTCTCTCTTGCCACTTTGTCGGTTTCACCAAGCATGAGCTGATTCATCCTGGCTTTGCTCTGGAACTCATCCTTGCACTCTTTAAAGATCATAGTCATTTGCTGCGGAGTGATTGAAGGGAAGAGCTGAATGGCGACCTATTCCTGGATCTCGAGATCCTTTGCTCGAGCATTGTTCTTCCTCATTTCAAGCCTTTTCTCTAAGCTTTTGGGAATTAGAGAGATAATTTCAATAAAAGCTTTGTTGTAAGTGTTCAAAAATTGAACTGTGGCTTCCTCCAGATTCTTTTTGTCTGCTTCATTATATTCATCATAAAATTCTGTTAAGGGTTGCAAGTTCCCATCCACAGTGACTGCTTTCACTACAACATCTAAGGATAGAGTGGGTTTTTTAGCAAATTCCTCTTCCTTCTCTTCTTCTCCTTGACCGGTAGAGTGTTCACCGGATGATTTCTTCTTCTTCTTCAGTTTCTTTATCTCCTCATTAGATTCAGTTTCCTCTTCATCTCTTTGACTGGCATAAGCCCTTGTGGATTTTGTCTTTGATCTTTTCTCTCCTTTGCCGGATGCCTGGACTTCCAGTTTTGAGCTTTTAGCAGGGACAGGTGCTGATCTCTTTGATGATCTGGTCTAGGTGGAAGTTTCTACCAGAGCACTTTCCTCACTTTTCTTTTCTGCCTCTTTCTTCTCTTCCTCATCCCTTTCCATCTTTTTCTTTTGGGCATCAAGTGCCTCCTTTGAGATGCCAAGGCCTTTGGCAACATTTTCTACTTCTTTTCTCACCTTCCTCTTGATCTCTGGTTCTCTGAGTTCCACATGAATCTTTACACTCAGCTCCTCAAAGGTTCCAAACCTTTCTGCCTTTGGATCCTTTGGCTGGCTTAGCATGTGTTGAACATGTAGCTCCACAATTTGTTCATCAACTTCATACCCCATGGGCATGATCCATACAGTTCTTGGTTCTACTACCTCCATTAGGCACTAATCAGTCTCTACCATAAAACAAACTGTGTCTTTGTATTTCTCAACAAGAGACTGGGGAATCCTTTCTCTTGCTTGCATCATGTTCTGAAAGTTCTTGAAGTATCCCCACAGAGCTGTATTTTGTGCTTTGTTATCACCAAGTCCATGCAAATAATCTCTGATTTGGATAGCTACTGGCCTATCATTCTCCCACACCCAGCCACTAGATTCGAGAAGCTCATTCATAAAGTAGAAAAATAAGCACAATATTAATCCACCATACTTGAATGAATTCTTTTTATCTTTCTTTATTTTCTATAGATTCTCCAAGAGTTGGTTCAAGAGAAGCTGACAAAGATCATAGTCTGCATCCTTTCTTAGCATTTCATAGGTGGTGTAGATGGCAGTTCTAGGTATAGAATTTTTCCTGCTAGAATGATAGATTTTATAACCAATGATCATGGAGGAAAACTTGACATCCGGATCAGAGATGTCATCTACTGTCATTGCTCTTTTGTCAAACTTGGATCTGGTAGCCTTACTCACAGTTTGATTCTTCACAGATTTAAGAACAGGAATCCCACCGGATGAGTGTAATCTGGTAACTGCCCTAATGGCATCTTTTGTGATTTTGAATGGTCCATTTAACCACATGAAGTTGTCATGTATTCTGCTCAAAATGTACCTAACCCATTCATCCTTAGTAAAATAGGGGAAATGTATGTATTGTGCAAAGTGCTTATTCCGGAGGCCCTTGTATTGGGGTTTGAGCTCAAATGAATCATCTAACAACTGTTTGTGATAGATCTCTTAGTTTGAATTCCCCAAACTCTTCAATATTCACATGTATGTAAACCCTAATGTCTTCTGTATGCAATACGCCATGCGGAACACTGGAAAATGCTCCTAGGGGATCTACCTCCAAGGATTTGTATGAATGTTTCTTAAATGTGGGATGAGTATCAGAAATCTTTACTATATTCAGAGTATCCATCTTTCAAAAGATTTGCAGTGAGATATTGAAAAACAAAAAATACCTTTTGTGCCTTTCAGTTTCACGGAGATGGCCGGATTGATTTCTGGATGAATTGACTTCTGCAAACAATCTTCGATGAACTTGAGGAATTTTGTTGCAGAGCTCCACTTTTTATTTCTTCTTGAATGCAGAATGAATAAGTGATTAATGAGAAAACCCTTATATTGCTCCGCGAACCCTAATGCCAAGTTACAATAAATGCTCGACCTAAATTATTCCGGTTTGCCTTATTCGGATGACTTGAAGAACCGGATCAATGCTGATCTTTAAACATCTTGTGGATCTTCCAAATCTTAACCACAGTTTGTTTGGATGCTTCCCTTATGAATTCTTCAATCCGTAGCTCTTCTTGTGCCAGTTCCGGCACCAATTGACTAGCTGGGGGAACAAGGTTTTCTTTGTGTCTCCCCCTGAGCCAGAGCTCACTTTTTAACTTCTGGAAGGAATATCAGCACCAGAGTCTAGTGCGGATCCAACCTCTACATTCTCTATACTTTTCTTTACCCAAATCTTGTTCATCTCACTTTTAACTTGATCCGCATTCACTTTTTGTTTCCCCTTATCTTGATTCTGATTATGATATACCGGACCTCTTTTGTCCTGATTCTTGCTTCTACAAAATTTTGCAATATGACCGGATCTATTACAGATTTGGCAAACAACATTTCTTTGCATATTTGATTGATATCCTCTTGATCTACATTGATTAGCCATATGACCTATTCTATTGCATGCAAAGCATCTACCATTGAATGATTTGTTCATTTGCATATTTCTGCATTCATGAGATTTGTGACCATACCTTTTGCAGTTAAAACACTATCTAGAGAAGGATGAATTAGTCTAATTCATTCTCTTTCTGCACTGATTAGCTTTGTGACCAAAGTGATTGCAGTTGTGGCAGTATCCATTGAAGCATGGATATCTTTGAGCATTGGGCTGTCTTACCGGAGGTCTTCTAGGCCTGTTCCTTGGATTTTCTTATCCAAAATTCTTCTAACCGGATCCAGAGCTTTCTCCTTTCTCATATCCCAAACCACACTTGTCATCTACCCTCTTTTGACTTCCAAGAAGAACTTCAAGTTGAGCAGAACTTATCTTGAATTTCTCTTTATATTCATTTGCTGTTTGAAGATCCCTTTTGAGAGAGACAATTTGATCCTCAAGTTTTTCTTCATTTTATTTAGCATCTTCAAGATCAGATTGAAGATGTCTGATAATTCTATCCATCTGGTGGCAATCTTCTGATTTCTCTTTGAGAGATTGTCTTAGATTGTCTTCAATTTTTCTTTTCTCTTCAACTTCTTGGGTAAACTTCATAACTCCTGATTCCATTTCATGTCTTACCATAATGATTTCTTTTGATAACTTTTCACATAACTTGGTTTTCTCATTCAGCTCTTCATTTGCATCATTTGCTTCACCTTGTCTTGCCAATTGCTGAAGCAGCTCCTTTCTCTTTTTCATAGAGAGACTTAATTTGTCTTTTAGTTCTCTCATGAAATCATCAGCCTGTTTGAGTCTTTCCTTTAATTCATTGACTTCAGAGTTTGACTACTCAAGATCTTCAAGGGCAGTCTTGAGTTGCTCCCTTAAACCATATGCATCCATTTGAATTCCTAGATCTTCCTCAAGCTATTAGACTCTGTTAGGAGGAACTTGGCTCTGATACCAATTGTTGATAACTGGGAGGGGGGTGAATCAGTTATCCTAAATATTTCTGCTTTCTGAACTTTATTGACAATCTATGTAACATTAATTCAAACAAGCAAACATAACCATGAAATGGAAATACACATGACACAATATTTTTGACGTGGAAACCCTGTTAAGGGAGAAAACCATAGGGTGATTAACCCAAGATTGTATTCTCTATTAGAAGAATAGAAAAACAAAATGGCACTTGCCAATTAGGGCTCACTGCCCGAGCACACTGCTCACAAGAGGCACACTGCCTACAAGAGACTCACTATATACAAAAAGAGTGTTATACAATACTTGAACTGATTTGGAAGCATTTACATATGCTGGAGTTCAGTTCTGGTTAGGCTCAATACACTGATCTGCTGCACTTCATCTTTCCTCTTCTCTTAAGCTGCTTTCTTTCACATACCAGACCTTCCTTACTGCTTCTGCTCTGCTCTTCTTCTTTTATTCGCACATCACTAACAACAACAACACCTCTCACAACTAAATCCATCTTGTATATATATCTGCACAAGTGATTTCATCACCTTTCTAGTCGGCACCCGGAATAGTCAATCTTTTCACAAACTCTGATCTGTTGGCTGAATCCTTGCACATCAAGTAATGTGGATCAAGCATATACTTGTAGAAGTTATCAATCATGTCGGCCAAACATAACTTATGCCTTAAGAACCTTTTCCATCATCAGTAACACATCCGGAATAATGTCTGATGTTCTACCAGTCAGTTCTTCCTCTGTTCATACTGTCACTCAGGAACCCGGTACTCAAGTATTCATATCTTTTTCTTCATCTATCACCAAAGGCTAAATCATTGGAATCTATCACTCAAGGTAGTCCTCTTGACTTCCCCAAATCTGCACTTCACCAAGATACTTCCTCTAAGAGATCCGAACCTATCTGTCGGACCTTGCCACATGCTCTGTTCTTGTTTACCGAATCACCACATTCTTCACTTTGACTTCTGGTAGAGACACACCATGTCCTGCGGATGTGTGGGATGAACTTTGTTGCCATCAATGACAACAATCATGAATCCATATAGTGTCTCTTGCCAACATTCTTTATATCATATATTTTGTTGTTATTAGAGATAAGAAAAAAAAATCACTAAAAGGTCATAGTTTGATTAGTTGAGTGGCTAGTAGGGATGATGGTATGTTCCTTTATTACACCATCCACCAAGTCTCAAATCCCCTAAACTTGTATGATTAAACCAAATTTCATCCTTAGATGACTTTGCTAAACTAAATGTCCTACACCCCTAAAAGCAATTATCTTAGTGGTTTCCCATTAATATAAGAAAGAAGAAACCTTTTTCTAATATCCAAAAGCATTCTTGACGTCCATCCTTGTACTTCCATCCACAATAACACCATCATCCATAAGTTGTTTTGATTTTAGGTCATCCTTAGGTCCATCTTGAAAGAGTGCAATTCATAGAACTAAATCCCCCATAATTCTAGAGCTTTTTCCATCATAATATTACACTGGAGAATCTATTAGAAGAGAAAATATAACTGGCATCAAGGGAAACAATTACAAAAGGATTAGTATGAAACCTATCACAAGAAACCATTTCAAAAGAGAGATAGATAGGTAGAGATATAGAGAGATAAAATGGAAGAGAGAAAGAGAAAGATAGAGAGATAGAGAGAGGAAACAAAGAAAGGAAGAGAGAAAGAGAGATAGAGGAAAACAACAGGGAAGATAAAAATGGAGAGAGAGAGAGAGAGATTATTCAAGTGTTAACTATGGACGGACACGAGTTTTGGTTCATGGCATTTAATAAATACAACAAAGCTCTTTCAATTCTAGATAATGACATAGGCCATAGGGATTTAATTCACCTAAAGACATGGAATGTGAACTTCCACAAATCTTTGACATACCCATTGCACAGAGAGAGAGAGAGGGGGAGATAGTGATATATGCATAAAAAATGTTTTTAAAAAGGGGATGCATAGAGACTACACACAAAACATGAAAGCTCACACATTTGAAGTACCTACTAAGAAAAACACAAGGATCTTGAAATCCATTAAGATTGTGCAAATTGATTCATGTCAATTGAGAAAACAAAAAAATAACATATACCATAGGGATACAAGATAGTCATCATCCACTTAAAGACATGGCAATTGAACTTCCACAACTACTTGACGTACCCATTACACACCAAGGTGGGATTGCTAGTTTTAAGTACTGATTGCATGTTGGATGTGGGAAAAAATATCTAAGTCTCAATGAAAAGGCGAGGTAAATATTTGCAATGGTGTAATTTGTATACCTATGTCAATTCTTATCATTTGGATGGCATGTTTTAATATAACTTTATACTAGCACTTGCACCCATAGGAGGTTCAAGGAATATGTTGATAAAACAACCGACGAGTTTAGAAAATTTTCCGGCGTGAATTTTTTACGGCATGGGACAATTTCAAGCACTATAAAATTCTCACATATAAAAGCCCATTGGCTAATTATGATATAATTTTCTATGAAGTTGGGTTTATTTTTTGGATTCTTTCTCCATCCTCATTTACATATACTCTCACATATTTCACTTTATTTTATCCATATTCACATATATTCTTATACATTAACTATTTATTACACCTACTATTATATATATATACATTCATATACATTTATTCCTACTTTATTTATATACACACATTCTAATATTCTCACCCTAGTTCCCAAGTACTTCATCTCCACTTTGATTCTAGCATCTTTTTTAACATGCTATCTCACATTACCCATAATTAACCATCTTAATTAAGGTTACATCTCTTTCATTTGAGTTTGTAATCTGTCTTGGTTGACACGGAGGATTCTTTCGATTTGGAGATGATATATATTCATGTAATAGATGCATAGGAAAGTAGTTAGCATAATTCATGAGTTAGATAGTTTGAATTCTTTTGGTATTAGATGATTCAAGGCCATATCTTACTATTCTATAATCAGGCCAGTGAGCCCTAATTTGCAAGCCTGCATGTTGTCGACATGTTAATGTTTTGAATCTATGATATACTGAACATCTGAATCTGTATTTCCATCCTAAATTCGAGTTGCTTCTCTTGTGTTTACTCTTGCTGCATCCTAAATTTTGCATTCCATAGGTCATGGGATCAAACTGATTGCGCCAACACATATGGGTGGGTGGGTAAATGCTGGGGGAGATCTCATTTTGTGCACCAAGTATCTCAGTCGTTCCGGGCTGCATGCTACCAGCAAAGTCGAAAGGTGCTAGGAGTGAGATTTTGCATTCCATAGCTCGTGGGCCAAACCGACTATAGCAATGCATCGAGGTGGGTAGGTAAATGCTAGGGGAGGTCTCGTTTCATGTACCAAGTGTCCCAGTCATTCGGGGCAGCAGGCTACTGATAAAGTCCCTTAAGATCCCCAACAACAAAAAAAATTTCAAACTATGACGGAGTAATTCTTGGAATTCATGGCAAATGGGAATATTTCATTTGGACCTACAGGTGCATGTAGGGTCCTTCCACAATAACCTCTCTTAATTTTGGTCAAATCCAGTTCGTTTGACCGTGCCGAAATCAAATGTATTCTTGCAAAATGCTTCAATTTCATGTAGTGGGAAGGTGCTAGGAGTGACATTTTGCATTCCACAACTCATGGGGCCAAACCAACTACATCGACGCATCAAGGTGGATGGATAAATGCTATGGGAGGTCTCTTTTTGTGCGCCAAGTGTCCCAGTCGTTTGAGGCAGTAAGCTACCGTCAAAGTCACTTAAGATCTTAAGCACAAAAACTACCAAACTTTGATGGAGCAGTTCTTGGAATTCATGGCAGTTGGGATGTTTTGTTTAGACCTACAGGTGCATGTGGGGTCTATCCACAATAACCTCTCTTAGTTTTGGTCAACTCAAATCCATTTGACCATGCCGAAATCAAATGCATTCTTGCAAAATGCTTCAGTTTCATGCAACACAACCTTGCCACGTGCCATATTTTTTATTCTTCTCATCATGGGGTCTCATTTTGTGTGCCAAGAATACCATTCATTTCAGGTTGTAAGCTACCAGCAAAGTTAAAATAAGTTCAACCCCACGACCTATGGAACGCAAAATTTCAATCCTAGCACCTTTCGATTTTGTCGGTAGCTTACAGCCTAGAATGATTGGGATGCTTGGCACACAAAATAAACCTCCCCTAGCATTTAGTTGCCCACCTCGATGTGTTGGTGTAATTGGTTTGACCCCACAACCTGTGGAATGTAAACTTTCAGTCCTAGCACCTTTCGACTTTACCAGTAGCTTATAGCCTAGAACGACTGGGACGCTTGGCACATAAAACGAGACCTCCCCTAGCATTTAGGCACCCACCCAAACATGTTGGCATAGTCAGTTTAGCCCCACGATGAGCAAAACAAAAAATATGGCACTAGCAAGGTTGTGTTGCATGAAACTGAAGCATTTTGGAAGAATGCATTTGATTTGGGCACGGTCAAATGGATTTGATTTGATGAAAACTAAGAGAGGTTATTGTGGATGGATCCCATGTGCACTTATAGGTCTGAATAGAACATTCCCAACTGCCACGAATTCTGAGAACTGCTCTGTCAAATTTTGGTAGTTTTTGCTCTTATCATCTTAAGTGACTTTGTCGGTAGCATGTTGCCTCGAATGACTGGGACACTTAGCACATAAAATGAGACCTCCCCTAGCATTTACCCACCCACCTTGATGCATTAGCGCAGTTGGTTTAGCCCACGAGCTTTGGAATGAAAAATGTCACTCCTAGCACCTTTCCACTGGATGAAACTGAAGCATTTTGCAAGAATGCATTTGATTTCGGCACAGTCAAATGGACTAGAGTTGACCAAAACCAAGAGACGTTATTGTGGACGGACCCCACATGCACATTTAGGTCCAAACAGAACATTCCCAACTTTCACGAATTCGAAGAACTACTCTATCATAGTTTGGCAGTTTTTTGCTCTTAGGGATCTTAAGGGACTTTGCTGGTAGCTTGTTGCCGTGAACGACTGGGATGCTTGGTGCAAGAAATGAGACCTCCCTTAGCATTTACCGACCCACCCCGACTCGTTGGCATAATCTGTTTGGCCCCACGAGCTGTGGAATGCAAAATCACACTCCTAGCACCTTTTGAATTTACCTATAGCTTACAGCCCGGAATGACTGAGACACTTGGCACACAAAACGAGACCTCCCCTAGCATTTACCCACCCACCCAGACATGTTGGTGCAGTCCATTTGACCCCATGACCTGTGGAATGCAAAATTTCAGTCCTAGCACCTTTTAACTTTGTCGGTAGCTTACAACCTAGAATGACTAGGACGCTTGGCACACAAAATGAGACCACCCTAGCATTTATCCACCCACCCCAATGCATTGGCATAGTTGGTTCAACCCAACAATGAGAAGAACAAAAATATGGCACTTGGCAAGGTTGTGCTGCATGAAACAGAAGCATTTTGCAAGAATGCATTTGATTTCAGCACGGTCAAACAGATTTGAGTTGACCAAAACTGAGAGAGGCCATTGTGGATGGTCCCCATGTGTACCTATAGGTATAAATGGAACATTCCCAACTTCCACGAATTCTAAGAACTACTTTGTCAAAGTTTGACAGTTTTTGCTCTTAGGATCTTAAGTGACTTTGCCGATAGCATGCTGCCTCGAACGACTGGGACACTTGGCGCACAAAACAAGACCTCCCCTAGCATTTACCCACCCAACCCGATGTGTTGGCATAGTCAGTTTGGCCCCACGAACTGTGGAATGTAAAATCTCACTCCTAGCACCTTTCAACTACATGAAACTGAAGCATTTTGCAAGAATGCACCTGATTTTAGCACGATCAAATAGACTGGAGTTGACCAAAATCAAGAGAGGTTATTATGGATGGGTGCCACATGCATCTGTAGGTCCAAACAAATCATTTCCATCTGCCACAAATTTCGAGAACTGCTTCGTCATAGTTTGGCAATTTTTTGCTCTTAGGGGGGTAAGTGCAAGAAGATGGGGGGCCAAAAAGGGGTCTTAAGTGGCCACTTTTTTTTTGAAATCAGGAAATATTGGCCTTGGATGAGAAATTGAGCATAGTTACACTTAAAATTTGGAGATGCAACCAAAACAATGTTCATAGTGCTCTGAGTCTACTTTCTAAACTACTACTTTTTTTAAAATGGTATAGATTAAGGGGTTCAAAAGAGGGAGCCACAAAAATTGGTGTTGTTTCTGTCAAAAAAACATAACATGGCATGTTTTGTGGCTCCCTCAAAAGGTCAAATTTTTTTTGGTATTTTTAAAATCACTTTGGTGAGAAATTAGCTAATAGCATGTAGTTTATGCCCGATTTTTCTAATAATTTTTTGATGAATATTTGATTTTTTACTAATTTTCAAAGTGGACACATCCTAAAAAATAGAATTTTGGCCGTGCTACCCCTATAAATTTTGGAAACTAATTGAAAATCATTTTTTTCTTTTTTTAATATTTGTAGAATGGAGTCTAGTTTCTAAATATATAATTTTTTTGAAATTTCAATGAATAGTTAATTTACAATGAAAAAAAGACCAAACAATGGTTTTTGCCCAAAAACAGACACACAAACAAAAGAAATTAAAGATGAAAGGATTAACATTGTTAAAATGTGAAAAAAATCACATCGTCAAATAGCTAAGAGAAAGCCTAACATTACCTAGGTGTTCGATTTGTTTGACCTTGAAACACGTGCAAATCTGAGGGTTAGCACGAACGAAATTATGTGAAATCTTGAAGAATATGGAAAAACACATATGTGACTCTTCAAAAGGCACTCCAAGCCTTTGGGTTGGAAATCCAAAGCAAATCCCAAGCCCAAGGCTTGGGATTCCCAAAGCAAGACATAACGCGAGCACGTTATAACACGCTCGCGTTATGTTTTGCTTTGCATTTTTCCTTTTCCGCAAGTCTGTTGTTTGTCATGTTTGACATAATGCGAGCGCGTTATAACGCGCTCGTGTTATGTTCCCCTTAATTTTTTTTCTATTCAAGTCTATTAATCATGTATGTATGTATGTATGCCTATATGTATGTATGTATGTATGTATGTATGTATGTATGTATGTATCTATGTATCTATGTATGTATAGTGTCGAGGGCAGAGGAGGGTAGAGATGGGAGTGAGCTAGATAGGGGAGGAGAGGGGTGGATAAGGATTGAGTGATTAAGGTTTAAGGTTGAGGGTTGAGCATTTAGGGATAGGATTTAGAGTTTAGGGATAAACGATTAGAGTTTAGGACCTTGAGGGATTAGGTTTTAGGGTTGAGGCTTTAGGGATAACGTTTAGGGTTAAGGGTCGAGGAATTAGGTTTAAGGTAGATTGTTGAGGGTAGAGGGATTAGGGATAGGGTTTAGGGTTGAAAGTTTAGGGTTGAGGGATTAGGGTTTAAGGTATAGTTTAGTAGTTCTTGTGGATAGAGCCAGTAAACAATGGGAGATTATTTGCCTATTTTATAACAATATACCTTCCCTAAGTGCGGGGTGGACAACAAGAAACATAGATGTACCCCAATGCAAATCTTTTCTCATAATGATCATCCTTCTAATTTCAACTGTTAATTACTCACTGTGGATATAACATACGCAAAGCTTTTCCCATAGGGTTTAACGTATAGTGTCGAGGGTTGAGGGTTTATTGATAGTGTTGGGTTGAGGGTTTATTGATAGTGTTTAGGGTTGAGGGTTGAGGGATTAGGTTTTAGGGTTGATGGATTAGGGTTTAAGGTATAGTGTTGAGGGTTAAGGGTTTAGGGATAGGGTTTAGTGTTGACGGATTAGGGTTTAGGGTTGACAGATTAGCATTTAATGTCGAGGTTAGGTTTAGAGTGTCGAGGGTAGAGGGATTAGGTATAGGGTTTAGGGTTGAAGGTTTAAGGATTGAGGGTTGAGGCTTTAGGGATGAGGGTTTAAGGCTTAAGAAATAGTGTCAAGTGTTGAGGGTGTAGGGATAGGGTTTAAGTTTTAAGGGTTAAGGGTTGAGGGATAGGGATTAGGGTTTAAGGTATAGTGTTGAGGTTCGATGGTTTAGGGATAGGGTTTAGGTTTGAGGGATTAGGGTTTAGGGTTGATGAATTAGGGTTTAATGTTGAGAGTTGAGGGTTGAGGGTTGAGGGTTGAGGTTGAGGGATAGGGTTAATGGTCAAGGGATTAGGGTTAAATAAGAGTGTCGAGGGTAGAGGGATTAGGGTTGAAGGTTTAATGATTTAGGGTTGAGGCTTTAGGGATGAGGGTTTAAGATATAGTGTCGAGTGTCGAGCGTGTAGGGATAGGTTTTAGGGTTCAAGTTTTAAGGGTTAAGGGTCGAGGGATCAGAGTTAAGGGTTGAGGGATTAGGGTTTGATGTTGAGGGTTGAGTACATTGAGGTTCGAGGGTTAAGGGTTTTGGGATAGGGTTGAGGGTTAAGGGATAGGGTTGGAGGGTTTAGGGATAAGGGATTAGGGTTTAAGGTATAGTATCGAGCCCGTTGAGGGTCTAGGAATAAGGATAGCATTTAGGGTTTAAGAATAGGGATAGCATTTAGGGTTTAGGGATTGGGGATTAGAGTTGAGGGATGACGGATTAGGGTTGAGGGTTGAGGGATTAGGGTTTAGGGTTGAGGGTTGAGGGATTAGGGTTTAAGGTATAGTGTTGAGGGTTTAGGGATATGGTTTAGGGTTGAGGGATTAGAGTGAAGGGTTGAGGGATTAGGATTTGACGTTGAGGGTTGAGGGTTGAGGCTTTAGGGTTTAGGGTTTAGGGATAGGGTTAAGGGTCGAGGGATCAGAGTTAAGGGTTGAGGGATTAGGGTTTGACATTGAGGGTTAAGGGTTGAGGTTCGAGGGTCAAGGGTTTAGGGATAGGGTTGAGGGTCGAGGGATTAGGGTTAAAGTAGAGTGTGGAGGGTATAAGGATTAGGGATAGGGTTGGTGGGTTTAGGGATAAGGGATTAGGGTTTAAGGTATAGTATTGAGTCAGTTGAGGGTTTAGGAATAGGGATAGCATTTAGGGTTTAGGGATGAGGGATTAGAGTTGAGGGATGACGGATTAGGGTTGAGGGTTGAGGGATTAGGGTTTAGGGATAAGGTTTAGGGTTGAGGGTTGAGGGATTAGGGTTTAAGGTATAGTGTTGAGGGTTTAGGGATATGATTTAGGGTTGAGGGATTAGAGTGAAGGGTTGAGGGATTAGGATTTGATGTTGAGGGTTGAGGGTTGAGGCTTTAGGGTTTAGGGTTTAGGGATAGGGTTGAGGGTTGAGGGATCAGAGTTAAGGGTTGAGGGATTAGGGTTTGATGTTGAGGGTTGAGGGTTGAGGTTCGAGGGTCAAGGGTTTAGGGTCGAGGGATTAGGGTTAAAGTAGAGTGTGGAGGGTATAAGGATTAGGGATAGGGTTGGAGGGTTTAGGGATAAGGGATTAGGATTTAAGGTATAGTATCGAGTCAGTTGAGGGTTTAGGAATAGGGATACCATTTAGGGTTTAGGGATGAGGGATTAGAGTTGAGGGATGAAAAATTAGGGTTGAGGGATTAGGGTTTAGGGATAAGGTTTAGGGTTGAGGGTTGAGGGATTAGGGTTTAAGGTATAGTGTTGAGGGTTTAGGGATATGGTTTAGGGTTGAGGGATTAGAGTGAAGGGTTGAGGGATTAAGATTTGATGTTGACGGTTGAGGGTTGAGGCTTTAGGGTTTAGGGTTTAGGGATAGGGTTGAGGGTTGAGGGATCAGAGTTAAGGGTTGAGGGATTAGGGTTTGACGTTGAGGGTTGACGGTTGAGGTTCGAGGGTCAAGGGTTTAGGGATAGGGTTGAGGGTCGAGGGATTAGGGTTAAAGTAGAGTGTGGAGGGTATAAGGATTAGGGATAGGGTTGGAGGGTTTAGGGATAAGGGATTAGGGTTTAAGGTATAGTATCAAGTCGGTTGAGGGTTTAGGAATAGGGATAGCATTTAGGGTTTAGGGATGAGGGATTAGAGTTGAGGGATGATAGATTAGGGTTGAGGGTTGAGGGATTAGGGTTTAGGGATAAGGTTTAGGGTTGAGGGTTGCGGGATTAGGGTTTAAGGTATAGTGTTGAGGGTTTAGGGATATGGTGAAGGGTTGAGGGATTAGGATTTGAGGTTGAGGATTGAGGGTTGAGGCTTTAGGGTTTAGGGTTTAGGGTTTAGGGATAGGGTTGAGGGTCAAGGGATCAGAGTTAAGGGTTGAGGGATTAGGGTTTGACGTTGAGGGTTGAAGGTTGAGGTTTGAGGGTCAAGGGTTTAGGGATAGGGTTGAGGGTCGAGGGATTAGGGTTAAAGTAGAGTGTGGAGGGTATAAGGATTAGGGATAGGGTTGGAGGGTTTAGGGATAAGGGATTAGGGTTTAAGGTATAGTATCGAGTCGATTGAGGGTTTAGGAATATGGATAGCATTTAGGGTTTAGGGATGAGGGATTAGAGTTGAGGGATGAGGGATTAGGGTTGAGGGTTGAGGGATTAGGGTTTAGGGATAAGGTTTAGAGTTGAGGGTTGAGGGATTAGGGTTTAAGGTATAGTGTTGAGGGTTTAGGGATATGGTTTAGGGTTGAGGGATTAGAGTGAAGCATTGAGGGATTAGGATTTGACATTGAAGGTTGAGGGTTGAGGGTTGAGGCTTTAGGGTTTAGGGTTTAGGGATAGGGTTGAGGGTCGAGGGATCAGAGTTAAGGGTTAAGGGATTAGGGTTTGACGTTGAGGGTTGAGTGTTGAGATTCGAGGGTCAAGGGTTTAGGGATAGGGTTGAGGGTTGAGGGTTGAGGGATTAGGGTTTAGGGATAAGGTTTAGGGTTGAGGGTTGAGGGATTAGGGTTTAAGGTATAGTGTTGATGGTTTAGGGATATGGTTTAGGGTTGAGGGATTAGAGTGAAGGGTTGAGGGATTAGGATTTGATGTTGAGGGTTGAGGGTTGAGGCTTTAGGGTTTAGGGTTTACGGATAGGTTGAGGGTCGAGGGATTATAGTTAAGGGTTGAGGGATTAGGGTTTGACGTTGAGGGTTGAGGGTTGAGGTTCGAGGGTCAAGGGTTTAGGGATAGGGTTGAGGGTTGAGGGATTAGGGTTAAAGTAGAGTGTGGAGGGTATAAGGATTAGGGATAGGGTTGGAGGGTTAAGGGATTAGGGTTTAAGGTATAGTGTTGAGGGTTTTTGTTGTTAAATGTAGATTTATGGGTTCGATTATATTGATTGCCTCTCTAGTTTTGGGGTGTGGATGTTTTGGAATCAATCAGGAAGTCTTCAAAAGGCTTTGTGGAAGTGGATTGAGAATCACTTGATAGAACCCCTGCTATTTATGCTTGGATAAGGATTTGTCACAAAATAGAACTTCTACTTCCAAAGAAGATCTGTCTTTCTTCGTCGATGGGCATTTTCTATCAAGAACTTGATTATGAGGGGTTGCCCCTTCATTGTTATGCCTATCATATGGTGGAGCATTTGGCAAGCTCTTGTAGGAAACAGGAAAACTTCTCCCTCAAAAACCTTGTGGTCATTCAAGTCTGAAGGGGAAGGTTTGGAAAGAGAAATGCACAAGATGTGATCAATCTATAGTAGGACAAAATGTGAGCGTGTTATAATGTGCTCATGTTTTGTCTTGCTATAGAAATGGTAAAAAAGTGTTGACCCCTGTGATCCAGGCCCACATGCTCTGTTTTCATACTGATTATGCGCGTGCTCCGACAAAAAAGAAGTGCTTTCATGCTGTTGGAAAGTTCACATGCACATTTTACACATTCTACCACCTTTGCATGATCTTTCCACCACCTTTTCTGTGTTGCCAACTTGAGAAGGAGGAAATAACATAGTTTTCACACCAAGTTTGATATATATCTATTCAAGTTTCAATTTTTGTAGTGTTGCAATGTTAATTGTGATTCAATTTTAGGAATTTAACATTATAGATTGGTTAATAGTATTGTTGTTAGTAATTATATTTGAGTGTTATTCAATTTAACATTGAAAAGGAAGCAAGTGGTGAAAAACTCAAATTGTTGAGGAGTTTGATGCAAAAAGGAAAAAACACTACATAATTGGCTACTCTCTCCATTTGAATCTTCATTTTTTAGGTATGTCAAGTCTTTACATGCATGTTCTTTACATTTTCCTTAATTTAGATTGAATTACTTTATCATGCGTTATCATACATGTTTAAAATAGACACATTCCCAATCAAGAAAGCAGCTTACAATCTCACGTGATGCTATGTATATTTTCTACACTTGGGCTCTTTAATAATTATGTGTAATAAACAAACCTTAACATACCATGATGTCAAACTATACAAGAATAAATCCTTACAACATAATAAAAATACAATCCCACTATTATCTTGTATTCATTTCTTAGGAAGTAATATTGGTCTCTTTATCATGCTACAGACAAATTCTCCGTCATGCCGAGGAAACGATCAAGAATTAAACCAACACAGGAAGAGATAGAAGCTAAGAATGCAAAGAAAGCAGTGGCTATGAGGGAACTTCGTGAGAAGAGGAAATTGGACACGATAAATGAAGACATACCAATTGAAGAGGAACCACAACCATCACAAAGAGATATGGTATTGGCAGCACAAAGAGAACGAATGCAAAAACTTTGTGCTACGAGAGATTTGAATACCATAGTTGGAGACACGTCCTCTACCGCAAGTCAACATGTATGGACACCATCTACCACATCTCAAGTTGAGATTACATCATCACTCACATGTGATGGAGGTATGCCATCTTTCCCACCTCAACCTCAAGGTATGTCATCTATTCCATCTTCGATCGAAGGTATGCCATCTAGCCCATCTCATTTAAATATTGATGAAATTCCTAATGTTGAGATGAATTTACCTAACTTAACACCACCTAGAATTTTGCATAGAAAGCTAAAGTATTTGATTGAAATTGATGGGAATATTTTGTAGCCAATGGAAGGTAAGATTCCAAAACGCACTTGTAGAAATATGCTCATAAGATTTGGAGATTGTTCTTTGAAAAGTTAAATGAGACTGCAAGATGTCAACTATTCATTGAAATGATGTGAAGTATAAAGTATAGGTCCATCATGAAGATTCTTGGGTTGAGAACATCAGAGGCTTCAAGTGAAAAACCTATTGTCAAGAATCTAATGAGTGCGTATGAGAGAGTGGGTAACACCTCACACACAAAAGATAGTAATGCAACATGGCATGTGATTACATCTACTATAGTAAGTAGTCAAACAAGGAAAGCTCATCTCATTAGAAAGACAAGTCAAGAATTGAGAATTAATAGGAAAACTTTATCAAGAGCCGTTGGAAGATGCCAAAGAATTGAGGACACTAATGCCAATGAACTATGGGTATTCTCGAAGAGACTACCACAAAAAGATAAACCAATTGTTGAAGCATTGAGATCACTAATTGAAGACTTTTGGAAGAATTACACAAGGGTATCTTTAAATCAAAGGGTTGTGGTAAGAAGGAGAATCAGAAGTTAGAACCATGAGCCACATCCAAAGCATTTTTTGGATGAGACTCAAACATAGTTTTATGGTAAATTTCTAGAGAAGTATCCTCAAATTAAAATTTTTCAAAGATATTTTGAAATGCTAAAACCTTTCTATGTCAAGATAAATCACACACGCACTACTTGTTGTTGTAGATTACATATTGAATTTTCTAACCATTTTGATGCTTATAGGTCTATATGTTTAGATATGCATACTACCAATGTTTTGCAGGGTTGTGCCATATGTGCCCCACCAACATCTTCAAGAGACTTCATATCAAGAATTTTATGTGAAAAAGAGGAAGGTCAAATATTCTACAAGAAATTATGCTTGGATGGCACATGTCATTGTTGCGGTGGCTTGCAACATTTGCCAATATGTGAACATATGGAAAGAACACACACAGTTGGAAATGAACTAGTAGAGTTTGGCAAGTATAAAATAGTGGCATACAATACAAAAGATGGTAAAGAAGCAAAGAGGTGTGAATTGGTTATTGAAAAGATTCTATTGTATCAGTTTATGCCTATATTTCGTGACAGCATAGTGTATGAGTATGCAAGACATGCCCATAGAGCTCGATGGTTGGACTTGCAATTCAAGTTATGCAAGGACACATTTCTGGTTGGTTGCATTGTTTCAGTTGTCGACTTTGCAGAGAACTACAGTCTTCAGCCACAGCGTGAGGTGCAATCACAATATTACAACTCCACACAGGTTTCTATATTTGTGCACATCGCATTCATTCATGTGAATGATAGTACAGAGGATGACAGAAAGATCATAAGGGAGTATAATTTCTATATTAGTGATGATCACATGAATTCTACAGAGTTCGTGCAAGGTTGCTTTCAAGTGTTCTACAATGATTTGGCTAGAAGGGGCATATCATTCAGTCAGCATATCATATGGTCAGATAACTGTGCATCACAATTCAAGAACTCACAGAATTTCTATTAGCTGAGTAGGAGGCATAATTTTATAGGTATTCAACATATGTGGAACTTTTGTGAGGCTGGGCATGGAAAGGGGGAGCACGATGGTGCAGGAGCATGTATCAAAAGAGCCATAGCACGAGAAGAGTTAAAGTATAAAGACAATGCAAAGTTGACAGATGCAAAATCGATTGTCGAGTGGTGTAATGCTTCCATGGGTCTAGGTAATGAAGGTAAGTCTTCAGTTCGTAGATTTTTTTTGTTGATAGATGATACTAACATTGCACCATATGAGGACTATTGTACACTGACAGGATCAAATGAGATGCACTCTTTCAGAAGCTCAATTGCAGGTTCATGGAGTATCCATACGCGAAAGATGTCATGCTTTTGTTCTTCCTATACAATTCAAGTCTGGGATGAGTGCGAGTCAAAGGAGTGGGTTGACGAATGGTAGTTAAGTTATCTTAGCCCACTTGACACGTATTGACCCCCGACAACACTGGAACTAACACAGATGGAATCATTAGTTGACTTTGACCACATATCAGATTTAGTTCAACTAGGTAATATAGGGCACGTATATGCATCTAATTTCATCCAATTCAACTAGGTAATGTCATCTTACTTTGTAGTGTTTTTGTAATGTTGACTAATTTCATCTAATTTGCTACAAATATCAATGTAGGGCACATATATGCAGTTATTGCAGATGAAGATAATGAAGAGCGAACAAATTATTACTTATGTCGTTGTGTTAAGGCAAAAAAGAAATTGGAGACCCCTGTTACAGATGGAGAAAATATTGAATACCCTATAGGCTCAGTGGTTATTACTGGAACATGGCTTAAAAGGTACCCACATAAGAGTGTTAATTTTTGGCTGTTTCAGGACTTTGACACACATCGAAAGATTCTTCATTACTCGAACCTTGTCGTGGCATCCAATGTTCATTTGCTAAAGTATCGGGGTAGACCTTTGAACAAAATCTTGTGGAAGGTGCGTGAGTCTGACCATGAAGCAATACTTGACACAATAAAGAGTAGAGCAGACCCGGATGGTTCATTGGATTAATTTGTAAGTATTCACATTAATTTTATAAAGTCATGTTACATTGAGTTGTAAGTATGCACATTAATTTGTAAGGTTTGTCTTTTTTGTATTTCCTCCTGCATTTTTACACATATACACATTTTTACATCATCATGTTATGCATTTTTGGTGTCCTGCTCCTGATGCGACCAAACTGACTGTTCCAACACATCGGGATGGGTACATTTATGCTAGGCATGGTCCTTTTTTTCACCCAAACATGTTGAAACAGTCTGAGCTACATTGTACCGACGATATCCCTAAAGAGTCCAAAGTGCAAAAAGGCAACAATCTTTGACGAGATGTTACTCGAAAACCATGTCACTTAGAAACATTCCATCTAAGGCAACACGATCACAAGGAGTGCCTCTACAATAACCTCTCTCAATTTTTTATATCTCTGAGGCATTTGCCCGTGGTGAAGGTTTTCTACTGCCCCAAAAATCGTTAGGAGGTAGTGTAAAGTTGCAAAGGGGTGTAACTTTCGTCCTGCTCCTGATGTGACCAAACTGACTATTCCAATGCATCTGAATGGGTACATTTACGCTAGGCATGGTCCTATTTTTCACCCAAACATGTCGAAACAGTCTGAGCTACATTGTACCAACGATATCCCTGAAGAGTCTAAAGTGCAAAAAGGTAGCAATCTTTGACGAGATGTTAGTCAAAAACCATGTCACTTAGAAACATTTTGTCTAAGGCAACATGATCACGTAGAGTGCCTCTACAATAACCTCTCTTAGTTTTTTATATCTCTGAGGCATTTGCCCGTGGTGAAAAGTTTTCTGCTGCCCCAAAAATCGTCAGAAGGAGGCAGTGTAAAGTTGCAAAGGGGTGTAACTTTCATCCTGCTCCTGATGTGACCAAACTGACTGTTCCAACATGTCTGGATGGGTACATTTATGCTAGGCATGGTCCTTTTTTTCACCCAAACATGTCGAAACAGTCCGAGCTACATTGTACCAATGATATCCCTGAAGAGTCCAAAGTGCAAAAAGGCAACAATCTTTGACGAGATGTTACTCGAAAACTGTGTCACTTAGAAACATTTCGTCTAAGGCAACGCGATCATGTAGAGTGCCTCTACAATAACCTCTCTCATTTTTTATATCTCTGAGGCATTTTCCCGTGGTGAAATATTTTTTGCTGCCCCAAAAATCGTCAGAAGGAGGCAGTGTAAAGTTGCAAAGGGATGTAACTTTCATCCTACTCCTGATGTGACCAAACTGACTGTTCCAACGCATCTGGATGGGTACATTTACGCTAGGCATGGTCCTATTTTTCACCCAAACATATCGAAACAGTCCGAGCTACATTATACCGACGATATCCCTGAAGAGTCCAAAGTGCAAAAAGGCAGCAATCTTTGATGAGATGTTACTCAAAAACTGTGTCACTTAGAAACATTCTACTGAGGCAACACGATCATGTAGAGTGGCTCTACAATAACCTCTCTCAATTTTTTATATCTCTGAGACATTTACTCGTGGTGAAAGGTTTTCTGCTGCCCCAAAAATGTCAGAAGGAGGCAGTGTAAAGTTGCAACTTCTTCTTAGGTGCAAATGTAAGGGTACACAAGGGGAAAATGGTGCCTAGATGACTTAGTGCATTTCTATGACTTCATTCACATGTTTAAATGTTTGAGAAACTCTCCTTTACTAAGTGCTTGTCCTCATGTCAACGTTAAGCTATTACCTCCTAGGCACTCAATTAGGTGATGTGATTAGATACAACTTACCCTGTCATGTCCCCGTTTCTGGCTTGATCATCAAGTGAAGAATGGATTAGCCTATTGCTCATTCCTAGAGGCTAATTCAGAATGATGAGGGAATGATTTGGTTTTTGACTAACTCAATCTCATTGTTTTGTAGGAACAAAGTCAGAAACTCAAAATTTAGCTAAGTCTGGAAAGCAGAAAGTTGACTCTTGGAGTCTAGGTGCCAATTTCACATCAAATTGTCCAAATGAGCACCCAAGGATGTGGAGTCTTCAATCAAGGTGCTCTGGCAGGAAAAGTTGTTTGGCCTTCAAGATGAGGTTGCCTTAGTGAATTAAGTCAGGATGAAAGCCTATTCACTCTAGGCGCCAATCTCAAGTTGCACAATCATGAATGGGCACCTAGAGCAATAATGCACTACATCATGGTTCCAGGACCTTGAAATGGTGCCCAAGCATGTAGGAGGAATTTTCAAGGAGCTAGAATGTTTTTGAAACTCTAAGGAACTAGTCCAAAGACTCTATGGTGCCTCATTGAGTCAACTTTTGAACTCAAACATATTGAAAAAAGGTCTAGGAAGCTAGGTGCCATCTCTTGCCAGTTCAATCTCTTAGATGCGCCAACATTGGAAAGCCTCTTAATGAGCGCCTAAGTTTGAATTGATCTTGTGATTGAAAGTTTGGTGATGTATTGGTGCAAGATGATCTTCAATTGAAGCAATCTAAGTTCTAGGAAGGGTTTAGAAGTTATCAACCTCTTCACTAAGTTAGGCGCACTTTACAAGCTTTCTTACCCAAGAGTTGCACCTCATTAAGACAAGGCACATCTTAACCTCCGGGACTTTTCATTAAGACTCTAAGCAAGAAGGCGCATTTCCATGGAGTAGCATACTCTAGATAGTCCCTAATGCCATTAAAGCGCAATTCCACCCTCACTTTGGTGGCCTATCATCAAGAAGGGGCATTGGGCATTCCTTGAACAGTTCTGAGTGTTTGAAGTTCATGAAATCACCAAGGAATGTTGGGCGCCATGTGTATCCTCAACAAGCTTGAGTTTGCACCTAGACAAGTTAGCGCTTATTCATGTTTTAACTTCCCTCTTGAAGCGCCTAACTTGGGAAAAAGTTATCTTGTTGTTAGTCAAGTGTTTGATGTGTTTTGGAGACTCCAAAGGACTTCCTCTTGCTAGGCACTCTTCTTGGCAACTACAACCTTCAATTGGCGCCTAGATCCTGAAGAAAAACACTTGCAAGTGTGGGCGCACTTTCCTTGTGATGGAGCATCAAACTGGCGCCTATAAATCATAATGCATGAAGTGAGCGCCTAGGATCCTATTGGTCCAATAGGTGGTTTTGGGATCCATGTCAAGTCATTAGAGATAGATATTTTGGCTTATTTAATGATGGTCTCAAGTCTCTCTACCAAGGCGCATTTTGATGATGTTCTTATTTAAACTCTTATGAAGACTATCTCATCCCTAAGCACTCATCCTCATGATTTTCATGCACTTAGACTTCAATTCGCCAAAACTAGTAGGAAAATATTTGGGGGGAAACCACGCTGATAAAAGTTGGGTAAATTTAACCTCCAAGTCTGATTAGGCTCCATATAACAACAATATTTATATCATGTTCCTTTGCTTTATGAAACAAGCAGTATGTGTCAAGTCATAGGGATAACACTATGGTCCTTAGAAATTTCTCTGACTTTTGATAAGATTATCTACTATTATGTGGATGCTTGATAGTATTAAAATTATTGGGCATTAAGTTGAGGTGACCATTCTTGTTATGATCATCACTTTTCACAAGGGGTATGTCAATGATCCCATATATCATTACATTATGATTATTTTTCAATATCCTGATGGTGGAAGGATTATTTTCACTATTATCTCTAGCTTGGGAAGTCATCAACAATCCAACTCTTGATGTCGATACAAGGTTCTTTTGAAGGCAAAGGGCGCCTAGGCTTATGGGGCTCAATTTGATGTACTTATTGAAAGCTCAAGGTGAATTGATGCTTATTGAAAATGCCACTTAGTCCTTCATTTGCATTCTAGGCGCCATTTCCTATTGACTTATATACTCCTCCTCATGCTAGGGTGCCATAATGAAGTGGTTTAGACAATAGGTGCGCTTCACTTACTAGAGGCTTGTTCTCCTTCCACCTTAGGCACACTTTTATGGTGGAACAGGTGTGAATGGGCGCCTTGTCTTAAATGAATGCTCTCTCTAAGTTGGGCACCCTTTTGAGACTTTATGAGTTGCAAATTGCGCCTTAACCCTTCATGCTTGTTGCTCAATGTTTGAATGTTTAAGAAAGTCTCCTTTAGGTGCTCATCTTAATGACTTTTCCTCAAGGTGTAATCATCCTAATGACTTGGATATTCATCCTTGTGTTTCAGGATATCAGGCTACCAAACTTAGTCATTTTTAGGATCTCAAACATAAAGAATAACATGATGATTCATTTTTTTGTATTGCATATAGTTGACATTCTATGCTACTTATAAAGAATATTAATATTTTCTGTTCAACATGATGATTCATTTTTTTTTTAAATACAACTTTTATCTTTTAGTTCCAAAATGAGGTTTAGGTGATACTTGAATAACAATAGCTAGCTTATTGGATCAACAAACATCCTATGTAATACAATTGGACTTTAAATATTTGAAGTAGCCATCTACAAATATCCATTCAAACGTGGATTTATAATGCAAGTATGGACGCCATCAATAAAAAAGATTTGTATTAACCAAATATCCATATAGGCATACATCAATATCTGTCGATATAAGTATAACATATATACAAAATAGCCATATAGGCTTACAAGAATGCCATATAGGCATACAACGTCAACTATGTACAATACAAAATATATGTCCACAAATGCCATATAGGCATACAACAAAGGAACACAATAAAAAGTCATTCCCCTCTAGCTGGTGAAGAGAATAAATTATGGGTAGCCTTTGATCTTCTAGGGGATGGAGACGCGCATGTGGGTGGTCTACTACGAACCCGAGGGCTACTCCTATTTAGTTCTTCCTATATCTTTACATGTTACAATAAAAAGTATAGACATTAATATATAGAAATTACATGTTATAAAAAAATAAAACATTTAACAAAATAATCACTTACCGCTAACATATAATTTGTCTCCTTGCTTGCCTCAGTAGCAAGAATAGGCCCTGGTGATGTTAAGTCCTATAGAAACCATCCAGATAGAAATTAAACTTCAAATCAATAATCTTTTGATTTTTCAAAAATAGACAACTATAACAATGAATGTAAATTGAAATTTACTAATCTGCCTCATACCCCTATCAATGCCATGGAGCTATGAATCACAGAGGCCACACCATGCTCCATTGCCCTCTGAACATGGGGAGGTGTCTCTGCAGCCTGTATCATCTAGAATTAAAACAACATTATTCAATTACAAAAACTATAATAGTGATGCAAATCATGGCTCCTAACATACACACACATTCATCTAAACATGGAAGTACACACAATAAAGCACACAAGTCACATACAAAAATCTAGTAAGTATAATTCATTCATTAAACTATTTATTTTATTACCTCCGTAAAACTTTGAAGTCCACCACCGCTGGCAGGTGTTGCCGTGAAATCTACAATATTAACCTATTCAACATCCAAAATCAGATATTAGAATACCATTCATATAACGATGCTATTCACATGTAATATTTATAATTGTTTACTAGTTACATACCCCGCCAGTAGATGATCTAGTGTAAAATGCAGGTGGCGAACCACTGAAAACTACATCGACGCTATGACCCTAAAATTTCATTAAAATCATCACTTTAAATTAGTTAATCTTGCATTTCAAAAATAAAATTTAATAAATTAAATTCAATAAACTTGGTAATATTTACCTGAGTATCAAGGTTGAAAGTCTCACTCAGGAGGGTATCTATCATCACCATCTGCTCAGCTGCAGATGTAGCCTGTGCACCTGCATCCTGACTATCCATGGGGTCATAACCACAAGCTGACCCACAAGTCTGACAAGTATGGGGTGGGACCCTACTCCTCGCACTATCTCCCAACCCACTATGTGCTGTAGGACTGGCATGCGCTATGATGCTCTGGGTCAAGGCACTAATGGACTGAAGTGTATCAACCTCAACACTCTCCTTCATAATTGAAGGGATAGAAACATGCTCATGGGCTGGTCTGCTGATTACTCATCTCACTGCCCGCTGTGGGTCAAGACGTGCCCCTGGTCTATCTTGTACTGACCCCCCACCTCTACCCTGGAAGTCTCGCATATCAAAATAGTTTGGCACTTTATTGAGGACAAACTCGCAGTAGAGTTTCCTCAAAAAGTATTGCAGGACCTCATTATTATTGCATGGAGGATGGTCAAAAACCATCCACCACCTCTACCCAAAATTGTCCCTTATCACTTAGTTGTTGCACCAATGGATAGGGAACCTCTTGCATGTAATGGGTGGAGGTTGATTTGTTTGTGGGTTTGTGAAAATTGAACACAAGTCTAATCTTGTAATTTG
The DNA here is from genome assembly GCA_027924645.1 of Cunninghamia lanceolata. Taxonomy (NCBI): domain Eukaryota; kingdom Viridiplantae; phylum Streptophyta; class Pinopsida; order Cupressales; family Cupressaceae; genus Cunninghamia; species Cunninghamia lanceolata. The sequence continues at coordinate 267,653 of BSBN01001895.1, read as the reverse complement.
TAATTTTTTCACATCTTGGTATGATAGCTTGTCTGCATAATAGTCTCTAAACTCTCTCCTTTTATCTGTCCAACTACTTATTTGCTTGCTAATTGAATCTACATTTGATAACATAGATTCAAGAGATTCAGCAAGCGTGGACCTATGCAAGGTTGAAGTGGAAGGATCTTTCAACCTTGCAATTATATCTTCAATTTCTTTTTTGTTGATTTTAATTTGCCCCATTATATTTTCTTGTGCTCCAGGGGCATGTCAAGGAATGGATGGAGGTTGTTGTTCTGTAGGTATTTCCTCCTCAGGATTTTGTGGATTTTGAGGAGGAGGAGGTGCATTAACATTTCCTGACAATTAACGAAATATACATCAAAAAACAACTCAAACCTACCTATTTAGAAGTAAATTCAAACAAAAAAACAAATAAAACTCACTCCTTTGGCGTGCTCGACATCGTGGCGGCATTTTGGTGACGAATCAATGAGATTTTGTTGTTGAATTGGCTTTTCCAAAACACGAGCGCACTTTGTAGGGTTTGCAAGCCGCGGGGATAGAGGAGAAAAATAGAAATGAAATGAAATGATAGCCCTTTTTTATTTATAGTGGTTCATAACGTGCTCACATTATGTATTATTTTTTTAAAAGAACTATTTGGCCACTTTTTGGCCCCCCATCTTTTTGCACTTACCTAGGGATCTTAAGGGATTCTATCGATAGCCTATTTCCCCGAATGACTAGGATGCTTATCACATGAAACAAGACCTCCCATATAATTTACCCGCCCACCCTAACGCTTTGGTGCAGTTGGTTCAACTCCATGAGCTATGGAATGCAAAAATTTCACTCCTAGCACCTTTCCACTACATGAAACTGAAGCATTTGAGAGATTGTCTGCGTTCGATGTATGTAATGCAAAATTTCACTCTTGGCATCTTTCTAGTATATGAAACTAAACTAAAATACGGTTCCCCTTTTGTCTCTTGTGTTTTGACCTTTTGGCTTGGTTGTTGTTGATTGCTATAGTTTCACAATATTTGTGAATCATGATGGTACTTATCCACAAGTATACCACCAGATCCCCTATACAATACAAGAAATCAAATCCCAATCTTATGAGCACAGTGAGAGAACATCTCTCTTCTAAGAGTTCCAAATCATTGGACTTTAGTGTCGAACGAGAAGAAATCCACAAATAGGGATAAACACACTATCCACAAATACTACCACACACTAATCTCACCACTCTTTCCCTTATGCTTCCCTTTGATAAGGGATCAATGTTGTGACACAATATTGTTGTTGAAAGTTATCAAAAAGCATAGGGAAGTGGACCTAATATTTGAGCATCCTAACTTCACACCTCTAATAGTTATTCTTTAAGTCATGTTTTGTTAGTGCGATGATGTGACATTACATGATTGATTGCTTTTTAGCTCTAAAGAGCACATTTCATTCAATTGTAAGTACTTATAGTCAATATACTAACAACCTTAAAGTCACAACTAGTAGTGTTTATCTTTTAAAAATATTAAACCTTAAATCCACAAATACTATCACAGCTATTGGAACATGCTGAGCCACACGAATTTGATAAAAACGTATTTATAAGGCAGATATGTAAGACAACGTAGATTCTCACTTATCAAAAAAATCTGATAGTCCCTCTTATTTACATGAACTCCTCCCCAACATCACAAAATTCTTGTTAATATTACAAACACCATGATTTGTTTTTGTAATGAAATTTCAATACACATGTATGGACAAGGTGTTGAGGACACATATTTCATTTTTTTTTCAGTAAAAGCTAGGATTTTCTAGATTTTCTTAAGCATTTTCAACTTATAGCAAGCATGCCATAGCTTTCCCTTCACCTAGAGTCCATAATAGGGAGTGATAATATCAAGTTTTACTAATTTTGGCATGACTTCAGACCTAGCATCAATAAAATTTAGGGTTTTATGAAAGATTTATTTTAAAAGTGAGGTTTTGGTAGTGTATAAGGGTTTGGTACAGTCATGGAGAGGCTTATTATGCAAGGTTGAGGTTGCCTTTTATTGTCTTTTTGAGGATTTGTCATGGAGAGGCTTATTATGCTTATTATGACAATCATATGAGGATAGTCAAGGACTGCCATAGTTTTAGGGGTAGTTATGAAGTCATTTCTTGTTTGAAACCCTCATCAAGATGGTATTATATGTAGATATATGATATCTTTAGTTATGCATACCTAAAACAAGGACATACATTTGTAGTGCCAAAAATGTGACCATGCTGCAAGAGATAGTTTTGATGTCATACATCATAAAGATTAAACTATTGATCAAAACTCCTAGCATGAACTCAAGTTGGCAAAAGGACTTCATCACTAGTCTTGGATAGGGTATGGACAACCAATATTGCAAACAGGGTATGGACAACCATCAAAGCATATAGGATATAGGAATTTTGTCAAATGTCATTTGCTAGTTTATCTCAGACCAATCAACATTCTATCTTAGACCACAAAATTGCCCCTTTCTATCTTAGACCAATGAGCATTTTATCTCAGACCACAAAACTGCCCCTTTCTATCTCAGACTAATCAGCATTCTTGTCTTTTCATGACTGTCCCAGATCATTTTATTGGTCCAAGACTACCTCCTTTTCACATATACTCCTTGTCTCATAATCATGACTTGAGGACTGTCTCTTTGGTTGTCACATTTTGTAACTATTTCACATGATAATTGTTTAATCTTAATGATAATAAAGGATATAGGAATTTTGTCAGATGTTGTAATTGCAGCTGCCCTTGTAGACATGTATGCAAAGTGTGGAAGCATAGACAAGGCACGTGGACTATCTAATATAACACCAAAAAGAGAGGTTATCTCATCGAATGCAATGATTGCAAGATATGAAGAAAATGGATTTGTTGAAAAGACTTTAGAAACTTTCAAGCAAATGCAATTGGCAAGTGTAAAGCCAAATTCCAAAACCTCTGCTAGCATCCTCCCTATCTCTACCAAATTAGGATCTTTGGAATAGGGTATGGACAACCATCAAAGCAAAAAGGATATTATGTAGGTTTTTGTGAAGTTGACTGTGATGATTATTATCTAGGTTTTATTTGAATGGTGGACAAGGGTTTGGTGTCTCGAGAAGTATTATATATTTGGACTTCATCTTATGAGCATTATGGTGAAGGTCAATGGTATTGTGTTAGTCATAGTAACAAACCCTAGAGGCTTGTGCTGTGTAATATACCTATACTCAACTTCTCTCTCTCATGTGGAGTATAAAGTTGGAATAGAAATATAAAATACCAATATTGGGTTAAAAACCTCATGGTGGGATCAACTTGTCCCTACACCCTTTATTAATGTGCTTGGAATGAATTTGTAGATGATGGTAAAGAAAAAATTAGAGTGCCTTCTAAAATGACTAGTTTGCTCTTGAATATTGTTGTGGTTGTTAGTTCGATATGTATAGTCTCATTGATAAGATGTATTGTTATTAGCCCTTAAGAACAAAGTGAAAATGCTTTACTTTGATTGAAAATGTGGATAGCAATTATGTATGTGCATACGAGAAAAATGTTACCTTAAAAGAATTTAAAATATTTGCAAGGGCTATAGGATATAGACCTATGGGACCATGGATATTGCTTTATTGTAACTCTAAAATGATTTTTAAGGAAACCCTTATTTATGGAATTGTTATTGTGAATATTTTTGCAATAATTAAGCTCAAGGTATATATGTTACAATAATTGCAAGATATGCACAAAATGGATTTGTTGATAAGGATTTAGAAACTTTCAAGAAAATGTGATTGGCAGGTGTAAATCCAAATTCCACAACCTTAACCAACATCCTCCCTACCTATGCCAAAATGGCATCTTAGGAACATGGTATGGACATCCATCAAAGCATAAAGGATATGGTAATTTTGCTAAATCTATTGTAGTTGCAACTACCCTAGTAGACATGTATGCAAAGTGTGGAAGCATAGACAAGTCACGTGAGTTGTTTGATAGAACACCTCAAAGAGATGCCATCTCATGTCCAATGCAATAATTGCAAGATATGCACAAAATGTATTTGTTCATAAGGCTTTATAAACTTTCAAGAAAATGCAATTAGTGGGTGTAAAGCCAAATTCCACAACCTTAGCCAACATCCTCCTTGCCTATGCCAAAATAGGAAGTTTGGAACAAGGTATGCACATCCATCAAAGCATTTAAAGGATATGAGAATTTGGTCAGATCTATTGTAGTTGAAACTACCCTAGTAGACATGTATAAAAAGTGTGGAAGCATAGACAAGGCACATGAATTGTTTGGCAGAACACCTTAAAGAGATGCCATCTCATGGAATCCAATAATTGCAAGATAGCAGAAAAATGGATTTGTTAATAAGGATTTAGAAACTTTCAAGCAAATGAAATTGAGAGGTGTAAAGCCAAATTCCACAACCTTAACCAACATCCTCCCTTCATATGATAAAATGGGATCTTTGGAACATGGTATGGACATCCATCAAAGCATAAAGGATATGGGAATTTTGTCAGATCTTGTAGTTGCAACTACCCTAGTAGACATGTATGCAAAGTGTGGAAGCATAGACAAGGTACGTGAACTGTTTGACATGATGCCTCAATGAAATGTCGCCTCATAGAATGCAATGATTAGAAGATATGAAAAAAATGGATTTTTTGATAACACTTTATAAACTTTCAAACAAATACAATTAGTGGGTGTAAATCCAAATTCCACAACCTTAGCCAGTATCCTCCTTGCCTATGCCAAAATGGGATCTTTGGAACATGGTATGGACATCCATCAAAGCATAAAAGATATGGGAATTTTGTTATATGTTGTAGTTGCAACTGCCCTCAAAGACATGTATGCAAAGTGTGGAAGCATAGACAAGGCACGTGAACTGTTTGGCATGATGCCTCAAAGAAATGTCACCTCATGGAATGAAATGATTGCAAGATATGAACAAAATAGATTTTTTGATAAGGCTTTAGAAAATTTCAATCAAATGCAATTGGCGGGTGTAAAGACAAATTCCAAAACCTTAGAAATGGTATCTTTGGAACACGGCATAGACATCCATCAAAGCATAAAGGATATAGGAATTTTGTCAAATGTTGTAGTTGCAACTACCCTATGAGACATGTATGCAAAGTGTGGAAGCATATACAAGGAATGTGAATTATTTGACATGATGCCTCAAAGAAATGTTGTCTATGATGGAATGCAATGATTGCAAGATATGCATGAAATGGATTTTTCATAAGGCTAAATAGAAACTTTCAAGCCAATGCAAAAAAGAAACTTTCAACCAAATGCAATTGGCAAGTCTAAAACCAAATTGCACAACCTTATTGTAACATCCATATCTGATTTAACTTGAAAACTAGGTTTTAACATAGGTATATTTTTTTTTCTTTACAATCAAATATAATTCACTACTATCAAGTATAACATTTTTCACTTAAACAATAAACATGATTTCATTTTTCACAAAGCGGAAAGAATTGATAAACCATAAACATTTTATTTTCTCACAATTTGAAATATTCTTGAAACAAATACAATATTGGAAACATACCATTATCACCACATCTCGATTGTCAACCCATCACATTCAAGACTCGGCAATCCTCAATATTTGGAAGAGAAAGTATCTTCAAGGAGCTTAACCTCCAACCACAGACCGTCGGTCTCCCGCACTCCTTCCTAACCAAAAGTGGCCCTACCCTACTCAAGAGGATAGACTTAGGATAACCATTGGTGTTTGCCATCTGAGCTCTGGTGTTGTAACTTACGTGTCTTGTTATCATGCAGATCCCTAGATACCCTCTAGTCATGCTTGACTCTCCACAAGATACGCCATCCAGTCACAGTGAACATTCAATGCACTTGAGGATCGCGCATCACCTTGGCCAAAGGATTTGTTTTTAAATAGCATTGTATGAACGCATGAACATAGTTCACCCACCCTACTCGACTTGAATTAATCGCAATCCTACAGTGTTCCTATTTGTAAGGTTTATACAAATGTTGACCTCGATGACTTCAAGGTATTTGAATTTCCTCATGCAATAGCACATGGCGCAAATGTTTACTCAATTCCTGAGTTTATGGATTCATCTCCGTTTACACAATGTATAAAGGGTTTTCTATTTCATTGTTTATATGGATAGCATTTGTAATGCAATAATAATCCCGTAGTCATATAAAACATCGTTTATAAATATCCACTCCTAAGTGGTCTCTAACTTGGCTATACGGTTTCCGTAAATTTATACAACATACTCAAGTATAAGACACCGTTACCCATAAGCCCAAAGTTTTTAAGTTTTAGACTCATAAGGATCTACAAGGTAATAGTGACACAAGAATCATCACATGCAACTTAATTAAGACACAAAATGCGGATTTCCCACCCTTATCTTTTCATTTCAAAAGCATGACGGTTTTCAACCAAGAATAAATACTTATACTTCAACTCTACACCAGCTTCCAAATTAAATGGTTTCACGTGGTTCAATGAGGTAAGAGTAATAAAATAAGATATTAAAAGACTTAGAATCTATCTTTAGACACTAGAGATGATCAAACACTTTTGTTGACCTCTAATTGAAGATCTAAAATCGAAATAGAAACTAGCTAATTACATTTGTCGACATTCAATGTCTTGTTTTTAGAATCTTTATCTATTTGGGCAGAGAGATATTTTAAAACCTTGTCCTCCTATGGTTTTTATCTCCCGACAACACAACCAGTTGAAATCACACCATCCGGCTGTCAAAACAATCTAAAATCTACGTCGAAACATGCATTAAATCTGATGTTTAGATTCCTTAACAATATGCACGTGGTGCAATGTGGCTTCTCACTAAGAACCTAACGTTTCAAGTGTACACAAGACAGTTTAAGCTATTAATACAGTCATATAAGATCGACTCAATGCATACATCTGGTCGATAGCTAGTAGAATACCGTTTCACATCTTGCATCATGCATTTATCACTTTAGTGCATATATATATTTCTAAAACTGTGTTATATTATCATTATGGTTTCATTCTTGATATGTAATGATAATATTTCTGAGAAGACAGCCATGATTTCAAATTCTAAGAAGACAACAATGATACGTATTCATTGTAAATAACCTCACACAGAACTTTCAATAAAAAGACATTATTATCACATCCTATACGTTGTAAACTTATTACAATATCATTGCAGAAATGAGACACAAATATTGTTCATAGACTACGTAGAAAGAAGGAATGAAAACCTGTCGATGGACTTAGGGATCTGCTATTGCTAGCTCATCCTCCCTGAGCTCTCAGTGACCTTCGCAGGCTTCTTTCACAGTCTATCAACTCACTGCACTCCCCTATCCACGTCCTCTTCAGAAAAGAACATGCTTCCTTCTAGTTTTCAATTTCTTAACAACAGAAACTTAATCCTTCAAGACTCCCTACGGCAGGAAGAATGATCCCCTATCTCTCCGTTTCAGTTTCTTAAACATCGACTATCCTCTCCCGGCCGCCCACAGTGAAGAAGATTCTCTGGCATTTATCTCAAGGTTACACTTTATTCTCAACGGAATAACCACCTCCTCTGACTGCCCACGGTGAAGAAGCACTAAAGCATTTACTCTACCGTCCCATGCCTTAGCAAAAGGAGGTCAGTTTAACTGCAGCTACCCGTCTTCCTAACCTACGTCGACCACTAATAAGATGGAGGCTTCTATTATGGCGACGTGGCACAACAACCTCGTCCACTTTCTCCACAAGACGGCTTCTAAACCTCCAAAAAAGCAACTAACACTGCTTAGTGGAATTAAACTCTTACAAGGTGATGCATAATAAATGCATATTGAATCTCCAAGGTCGAAAAAGAGAGAAAGAATAAAGACCGACTTAATAAAGAAGGTATAAGTTTGACTTATGATAACACAAGTCTTAAACTCAAAGGGAAAAGACGTATTCGCAAAGGAAGATGTCCAAAATGACAGAACTTGGGCGTAAACCAACTTGACTTGACAAGAAAACCGACATTAAGAAAACTAACGAAAATACCTCCCGTTAACCAAGTTACGACTAAGGCGATTTTGGAATATCCTTCCAAATAACGACCAAAACAGTTATAGCTTAACTCAACTTCAAATTCGACTCCCGGCGATTTTCAAAAAGGAATAAATTCACAACACATGATCAACGCGTTTATACGGCAATCACGACGGATTAGGCGTAACGTAAAACAAGTTTTCTAAATCGTTTGATGCACAAAAATGACTTCTCGCATCTTTTGACTACGAGACGTGATTCACAAATCCGCCACAAATAGGTTTATTTATTTACCTACAAATGAAACATTAATCATCTATATAAGACGACTCATTTTGGAGGACTTGCGACAACAACGTCGATTTCCAAAATTCTATATGATGACTTACGAAAAGGTGTTAAACTTTATCTTTAGACGTCGACATCTAGTCTCAAACTATCTCAGTCATAAACATGACTAAATTGAAGGCTTCAAGGTTTATCTACCTGCTTGGCATTTTCAGTAACAAACACCCATGGTTAATTTCCAGAGTCTATACTCTCTCTCAAAGATACTTTCTCTTCCTGTCGAACATGGTCCACCTATTCTTGCAATGACAGTCTCACATACAATTTGTGTGGTCAAAGCACCTATATTCCAAATCAAAGCATAATATATCCAAACATCATTTTCTCTTAACAAAAAGACATTTTAGTTTATAATATCACATTGATCATAATCAATAGATTCCAAAATTTTATAGAACTAACTTTGTCTATTTACATCACCAGTTTCCATGTCGTCCACAACATATTATATAACTAAAATTTGCAAGAAAAGTAAATAGCGTTATCAATTCCAAAAAGAGGGATGTAACACTTATCCAACATCTTCCTTGCCTATGCCAAAATGGGATCTGGGGAACATGGTGTGGACAACCATCAAAGCATAAAGGATAAAGGAATTTTGTCACATGTATTTTCAGCTGCCCTTGTAGACAATTATGGAAAGTGTGGAAGCATACACAAGGTGCGTGAACTATTTGACATGATGCCTCAAATAAATGCACAATCTCATGGAATGCAATGATTGCAAGATATGTGCAAAATGGATTATCTGAAAATGATTTATAAAATTTCAAGCAAATACAATTGGCACGTGTAAAACCAAGTTCTTGTAATGATAATTGATCATCATATTAAATATTCAATATAAACTATCATATACATAATGTCATGAACATAACATCTAGTCTATATATAAAGCCATATAGGCATGTCCAAACAAAGCCATACAGGAATATACAAAAATATAGATCAGTAACATAGAAAAGTATGTATACAAAGCCATCTAGGCATACAAAAAATGTCCCAAAATCTATTTTCCTATGAACTTCTATCAAATAATCAACAGCCCTTGCTTGGCTGTGAAGATGGAGAGCCAATTAGTGACTCATCCTCTCTCTCTCCCGTCGAGTAGACCTCCTCGACCTGTTAATACAATAAAACAATATGCACATTAATATAGAAAACATGAAATATATAACATCACATATGTAATTGATCGCTTACCGCTAGTTGATGATCACTCTCGATCATCTTTTCTCTCTCTTCATCCATAGTTGGACGGGTTGGAGTTGTGACCTCTTGTGAGAAGCATCAAGAAGCAAAATCAACTAAACATAAATATCATTTATGTACATCAAATGACATGAGATAAAATAAGAAATACAAAATGACATTTACATGTTACTGGCTCATACCTCAGTCAAAGGATTTGAAGGCAACACGGCTGCAACAATGATTACAAATGGTTAAATTTACCTCCGTAAAAATGGTTCTGCATGTAGGGGACCAAGGAAACCGTGGAGGTGCTGGTGAAGCTCCCTATTGAAATCATCAAATTGTCACTAAATAATATTACCATTGATATATATGTATTATATTTCTGATCATGTGATAAATTACATACCTTCTAACTCAACCTCCTCTCATAACCCACCAATGGATGGCTAACAGAGGTAGGATGAAGACTCTGACCTTGGAATTTCATTGCGCAGACAATTACATGTACATTAATTTTGACTTATAATATAGATAGTCATATAAAATTAATTACAAATTTCAAATAAGAATATATTAAATCAAGATGAAACTTGTAAAAAATTACCTAGGAGTCAATACCAAATGTATGTTGTAAGACATCATCTATGAGAATAAGATCACCCAATATGGATATGTGCATCACTAGATGCCACCCCTGCATTGCAGCGTCCTGTCGCGAGTCCTGCATCTCATAATCACACAGGTTCCCACATGAACTGCATAGATGTGAGGACAAATGATGCCTGTTGCTCTCACCCTCATCGGCCTGGGTGAGATGATCGTCATGTTGTGCTAGAGACTGCGTGAGAGCACTCAATGAATGTAGTGTATCCACCTCAACACTCTCCTTCAAAGTCAAAGGGAGTGACACATGTGTTGGCCTCATCAGGGGTCTAGGTACATGGTTTTGGTCTCATTGTGCCCCCTCTCTATCTTGGGTAGAGCCACCACTTCTACCCTAGAACTCTCGAATGTCAAAATAATTAGGAATCTTCTTAAGGACAAACTCGCAATGGAGTTTCCTCAAGAAATATTGTGGCACCTCATAGTTGTGGCATGGACACTCGTTAAACACCATGTACCATCTATCCCAAAAATTTTGGGATATATCTTCATTCCTACACCAATGAATAGGGAAGCATTTGCAAGTCTTTTCTAATCTTTGCCCAATTTTAGGATTGATAAATTGTGAACAAAATATAGATTTTGTAATTTTTAGGTTCTTCACTTGTTCATAAGATAATTTTTTGGCATAGTATTGCCAAAACCTCTCCCTATAGTCATGAAATTCGATGATTTGGTTTTTCACCGATTTAGTGTGAGAAACAATTATCTCTAATGACTTTGCAAGCGCTCTCCTACAATCAGTGCTTGCACTTGGATTATTTAACATTTGAATTAGGGTTTGAAGATATTTTTTATTTTCTTCTATTTTCCCTAAATAGTTTTCTTGTGTATCTCTTTCATGGTGAGGACGTGAAGGTGCGGGGTTTTGAGGGTTTTTGGGGTTGTTTTGACCCTCCTCTACTGGATTTGTGTTTTGTGCTGCCTCATTGACTATAAATGCAATATAAAAAATCAATCAAACATTGCAAAAGTAAAAAATTCTTTTCAAACTCACAAAAATTAGGCAAACCTTAACTTATTCGGCGGCTACACCCTCTATATTGCCTTCACAACATCTTCGGGAGAGGGATTGGCGAGGTGGCATGGCAAAAACATCAATTACCCTTAGCACTTGGTTGATTGCTCCTTCTTGCAATGCGCTCACAGTCTTTCACTAGTTGTTTCCTCCTTGGACTACAGAAATGGCCGCGGACTTTCACTTTAAGTTTTTTTGCTTTTAGCAACTTAAAACGCGAGCACATTATAATGCACTCGCGTTATACCAAGCATGGGACCAAAAAGCCAAAGTGACAACTTTTTGGTCCCACAACTTGATGCATTCACCCAAGGCAATGACTGAACTATCCCTTTGCCATGATAATGGTAACATTTCTTGTTACGTTCACTACCAACCAACATTTTGTGTAACCCTCACCAGTCTTCACCAAGCAATTTGTTCACTAGCTGAAACCATACGTGATGGTTGTCATTTTCTATTTGACTGAGGTCTTCATCACAGATCTCTTTTGCCAAGTCGCGGTTAGCTCTTTGGTTGGTGTTTTGTATGTTGCAGGCTATGATCTCTTGCCAAGGGTCTACGAAGACGCCATTGTTAAAAGTTTCTGGTCACTGCCCATATCACAAAAGTTGTGGTCTAATATTTCAAGGCCCTCATCACCAGCATTATTTATGAAGATCCCCCGTTCATATTTCATTTACCAGGTCAAGATTTCTATTGGTCATCAGCCATTATTTGTACAAGTCGCAAGGTTTAAACATTCCTAGGACCGTTGTTTATTTAGAAATTTGACTTCAAATCCACCAGAATGGTCGCCATACATTTGCAGTTCAAGGTTTAACAATCTCAACCAAGTTGCAGTCTAAGGTTGAGGTTGCCCTTTCTTCAATGAGGTCATAGTTTTCTTAAACCGCTGACACAAGTCAAACTCTATATGTTGTCTCTTCCTTTACCATCAACTTCGCCCTTGGCAACATCAACTCCTTTTTGGCAACATCGACTGTTAGCATTTGTTACATACTATACTAAGATATGATTGCTTCTGGATATTAACTGTACGTAGTGGTTTTTGCATCAACGTTTCAGATCATACTCCATGATCCATCCTCAGGATGAAGAGAGTAAGAGAGGAGTTCATGAAATTGGTAAATTGCAAACCCAAAGCCGCAATAACATTGAAATGTTACCTTTTTGTTAATTGTTTATGTTATATTAACATTTACTATTTTGGTTAGCTAACCAAAGAAAATAAGATTAAAAGTTTGCTATTGGTAATCGTGGCATTTAATATTAACTGCCACACTTATTGTAACATTTTTGCTAACTATTAGTGGCTAACATTTTGTTAGCATTTATTATTAACCATTAGAAGTTTGTAACCTATTAGGGTCACGGTTAGTTGACCACTAACATTTTTTGTAACCATCTGCCAGACCACTAAGCTTCGTCATATGTTTGCACAAAGGGACTTTTTCCATTTGCCATAACTTGCGCCCAGGGAGTCAAATTTTTTACTTTTTACAATCGATGGAAAGTTGGTTCCATCTACTTTGACATGGTACAATTTATTCTCCCCCAACTTGCTGTATTTTTTTAAGCTTTACCTCCAAAATTCTATTTTTCTCTCTTTTTTCGATAACTTTTTGACAAGGAATAACTTTTGCCCACAGTGTCGAAATTGAAGAAACATTTTTTTGACACTTATCATAAAAATTCAAGGAATCCATAGGTACACATATTTTTTTTCTTTGAAATGCCTATTTTTTTGAAAAATTATAAAATGACCATATGTTATAAATGGTTGTTTTAGGCTTCCAAGTTGTCAAAATTGTACTCAATCTTGTAATTTTTCTGGGGGCATATTTTATAACATTATTTGTTATGGGGGGTTAATTTTTTGTCATTTATTTGAGGTTTGTAAGGCATGATTTGTCGATGTCTTCAATGTCCACCTCATGACATTAACTCATTTCATCCTTTTTGGACACTTGTAAGAATTCCAACAACACATCTCTTTGTAAACGCACTAAAATAAAGAGCCAAAAAATGATTTTGTGTTCCTTTTGGGGGTTTTTTTGCACATTTCTAGTGCCTCTTTTGTACATGCACTAATTTATAAAGTGTCATGGGGGTTTGTGTAAGTGCCTCGTTATTTGACATCACAATCATGTCCAATGAACATACCTACATGACAACATTCTAGCCTCATGTGAGTGTGCCTTATTTTTGCACACCCTTTTCTAGTTACTTGTACATCATATTGGATTTGATGTTGCATCTCCATCTACTTACACACATTTCAATTAATCTGACGATACCTCTTACTATCAACATTATGGGGGGTATCACATGGTTCTCTTAATGCTTCTTGTTCAGTGAAGTATTGAACACATCACCCCTATCATTTTCCGTTCATCAGTATTTGCGAGACTCTGGTATCTTTGTAAAGCACCACTTGCACATTTGAGTAGTGTCATTTCAGGGTCACTCGTGTAGTGTTATTTGTGTCTCTTTGATCATTGTACCATATGTACTTTCAACTTCACAAATTGTTTTGCCTTGTTTCCATCTATGCATATATAGTTGAGTAGTACTATTGAGGGCACTTGTGTAGTATTTTGTGTCTCTCTCATCCTGATCTACACCTTTGGAGGGTTCTTTGATTCCAACAGACACTAGTTCTTCTTCAGTAACGTTTATATCTTCTACATGCTTTAAGAGTTCTTCATGTTCCTATCTTTTAGGGACAATTTTGAGGAGGTTTATTTGTCCTTCTCATTCTCTCTTTGGGAGAGGAGTTTTATTTCTCACTGGGTTTTCTCCTTTTCTCCATTTGTGAGAAATCATTTTTACATGGGTACCTCATCAAACCTTGTTGTTGGGACCCATCCATGCATCTATGCATTTTTTAGTGTTTAGCTTCCTCTCAAAGTATCACTTAAGGGGGGTGTTAGTGTGAAAAGTGTTTTTACCTATCTATCTTGACTAGGTCCTATTCACACTACACTTAAACTAAATTAGAGGTTATTTAGACTTTTGTCTCACCTCATATGCACACAACATGTGTCCTCACACTTGTCTCAAGTGAGTCCACATGTCTCACACCTTTGGAGGGGTAGTCAGACTTTTAGTCCTACCATCTCACCTCCTTATCCTTGACTTTATATGAAAGGTCTCTATTGTACTTTTGTAAGCTCCAAATTTTGATGATTGTATGATAGTTATTTGACTTGCTATTTGTGTAATTCAGCTTTGTAGAAGTTCTTAGCTTCTTGCAAGTGGTCTTGGCTACTCCAATAGTCTAACCAGGACTTTACAGTGGTATTAGAGTTGGAATCCTAGCATCATGTGGATCATTAGGATTGAGATAACTATTCCAAATTTTCAATTGTAATATTCATTATTTTAATTGAGTTTATATATTATGTTCAAATCCGTATATTATGCAAAAAATCTTGTGGTAGATCTATAAAATTGTTGAAAGGATATCATCAGATTAGTTTTAAGATCTATATATTGAAGTAGTTTTTCCAGATCTATAAATTGGAGAGGAGAGTATCTAGTATATTTGCTAGATTATTTGATAGATATGCACACAAAGTCAAGGGTACAAAGGAGGTCAATTAGAGAGGAATTGGATTGTATAAAGAGTTTGAATCTAGAAGAAAGGTCATAATAGAGGAAATCCATATCTAAGGATAATAGCCACCCAAAGCAGATATATTTGAATATATATTAGTATTTGACTCACTAGTTTGCAGACCAAGTCCTCGGATCTGCATACCATATTGGGCTACTCATGTTTAATGATTTACTTTCATTGATAAATCTTTAATGGACCATATTTCTTTTGTACCAGGTTGATTCATTTGATTATTCTTAGTTGTCCAACAAATGGAGGAGGGGTGATGAGTTTGTTTGAGTTGTGGTCATTAATTGACTATGAATTAAAATTGCCTTGAATATTTTGATTGTGATATGTCCACATTTCATGTCGGCCACCCTTAATGGAATACTATGTTAAAAGGGTAGTTGTCTAATATACTCTTAGAGTCTTGATGCTGTTCATGGTAATTAGATAAAATTGATAACTCCTATGGATAAGTCTAACGTGGCTTGTATGTTGGAGCGTATCCACTATTTATTGTACTTCTATTTCTATTTAATTTCTAGGTAATTTTGGAGCATCATTTAATTTATTGTTGGATTTTATACTTTTGACATCCTCTAATGAATAGATAAGATTGGAAACCTTGAATATCATGTTGGTTGATTAACATAAATTATTCATTTAAAAGAAAATCATACTCTTTGTTGGAAGCCACAGTTAAAGGAGAATTTTAAGATTATTTAGGAGTTGAGCCAAGGAAGAAGAGGTTGTAACCCTTGCAGTCTTATGTTGCAGTCACTAACCAATTGTTAGGTTGCTGAAATTAATATTGGCACCATATATACCAGCTACAACTTTAAAGGGAATTTGTCATAGGGTCCTTGAATCTTGGCAAGCAACCAAACACTTGATGAGGTCATTATTGATTTGAAGATGTGATAATTTGTCCAAGCCACAACATAAAGTCATTGTTGGTGGGTGATTCAATAAGTGAATAAACAAATAAGCTCAACCTGGGTCGATCACCTTGTTGGAAGGCATTTGTTGTTTGGAAGGGGCAAGTTGATCATGTCATTCCTTAATAGATATCTTGGAATGGATCTTTACGACAAGGGAAGAGAAAAGATTGCAATGGTAATTTACTACAAATCTCATGTTGCAAAAACTGCTGAAAGATATGAAATATATATGCATTAATTAGAAAATTTGAAGCCAACTCTCTCATTTCCAAACTATCAAGAACTAATAAGAAAGATTTCATAGAAGAAATGGCAAAGCAAGAGTAAGAAATATCTAATCATAATAGACCATGTGATTACCTATTATGACATATACAATGATCTCATCGAAAAGATTGAATATGTGCACTTGAGAAAATGTCTTTTCCTCTTTTTGTGAAATTGATGGGGGAAATAGAAGAATACTGCACTCCATTTGTAGGAGACCATACCTCAATCCACAACTCAGGAGATGGAAGAAGAACCAAGACAAGTGATGGATACCGAAGATGAAGAGGAGGCAATTGATAAAATAGAAGTATTTCAAGAGCTCAGGGAAGACGCGTTGATAGAGGAGTAGGAAAAAGAAGATAAATCCAAGTCACCCAAAATTGCCTACAGGAAGATCATGAAAGAGCAACCAATAGAGGTGGAAACTAATCCACATGGCAACAATGCAGAAGAATCGACCATGCAGATGGAAGGAGTAATGTAGTGGTATGAGTTTATTGGCATCCCTAAAGTAAAGTGCACGAGACATCAATGGTAGACTTTAGTGCATAGGAAGCACAGGACAAGAGAAACTGAATGACTTTAAAGATTTGGCCAAAGTTGCAAATGCATTAGATCTTGACGCGTATGAAGAATTTTATCAAACTAGAGTAGTGTAGTGGAAGTAGAATGAAGAGATCCATTTTTATGCAAAATAGTTGCTAAGGAAGCTCACAGTTGCTAATTTTGTGTTGGGCATTGTAGTTTAGCCTGTGTAGCAATTTCAAGTACTTGTGATTAGACAAGAATCAAGAACACAAATTTGGGATCTGGGTATTCCACCATTGCTTGAGGACAATCAATATTCAGGATGTGTGGACTGTTACATCCCCATTTTTAATAATTTAGGAAATATTAATAATTTATGTTGTGTAGATGCACTTTTTATTTTAATTGTAATAGGATACTTTAATATTAGTTTATTATTAAAATAAAAGGGTAAAAAGGGAAAAATAGGAAACCCTAACCCTAATGTTGTGATCAAACTCTTTATATAGAGAGTTCACTTCATTATGTAATCATCTAACTTATCAATACAATTTATCTTTGTTGAACAATTTGTTCTACAAACTTCATCCTGGACAAAGACCCAAGTTGAAGACAGTCGTTGAGGATGAAAACCTCCAGCTTTTGGAATCTAATCTGAGGATGAAAACTCTCATGATCATTGTGGATCTTAGACGAAACCCTTATTTCCACATCTAAGGAAATCTCACATGGAGACAAGTATTTGTGCTTCATTTGGGTTTCCTAGGAAATCTAAAATCTGCAAAAATTAGTCCAAAAGGAAACTGTAATGCAATTTTTTTCTCTTGAGTTAGGAAACTCTATAGGTTGAGATTTGTTTTGATCTACTAGTCATTCCTATAGCAATAACTTCTGCTACAACTTGTTTGTTATGAATAGCAAATATTCTAAATTACCGTTTGACCAAAACAAATTGGGATATGATTAATGCATGTCAAATGCATGTTTAGAAGAATTTTGCATCAAGAATTGTTAAGGGTTATATTTATTGTATTCCTCTATGCAGAAAATTTATATATGTATTCACAAGTTAATTTGGTGAATATTGTGCCAATAGTATAACCGGGACATTATCAATATATTAACATAAGAGATGTCCATTGGTTTGTTGAGCTCAGAAATGACATAGATGCACAGGCCAAACAATGAAGTGTTTAAAATATATCCCATGGGACTCACATGCTCATTCTCATTTTTCATGGTGATTGGTCTTGCTACCATTGAATGGAATGAAGTGAATTAGACTTTCAGTAGGCAACATAAAGATGATGGTCAACTATGAGGATCCAATTAGCTATGACAGTTCTGAAAAAGTTAGGAACTCACAGAGGATATCTGATGAAGCTCAAGAAGTTGTAGAGGATATTCGATGCGCACCTGGAGGAAACTGATAGTTTATCGCCATGAGAATATGACGCTTGCATAATTTCTCTCTTATAATTGATTCACTTTTGAAAAAGGAATGCTTCAATTTGGTTGTTGAGTTGAAATTCAAATTAATAGAACTTGTTGTATTTCTATTATTTGAATTTGAAATTGTATTTTTTTATGAAATCTAGGATGACATGACTAAATTCTGAAATATATTTATTTTGATGTCTGGTAAGGGAGCCTTACACCATTTATTGTTTGTGCAGGTACCTATAGTAAGACTTGAGTCATGTGGATGTGAGAGCAAGTATGGGAGAATGTGCCTTTGACAGCTCATCCAGTTGAGAGGGGCTTGAATTTATGAGTGAGGACTAAGATGTGTAAATATAATTTGTTTGACTTTTGAACCCTCTCCAAGTGGGTGGTTATTGTAAACATTAAATTTTGTAAGTAGTTTAAAAAGTGTGTATTTTAATTTGAAGCACCCCCCATTTGGACCAACTTGTCCTATATTGCAAATGCACTAACATGTATCTTGTCCACCTTCAATGTTAAACTACACATGCAAAAGTGAACGTGTATTAGTGCTTTTGGAATACTTTACTAAGCTTTAAATTTTCATGTATTGGTTATTGTAAATGATTTAGTTGGGGTGTCAGGGGCCCCACACCATGGCGGCTACTAGATCCTCTTCCCCTACAAGTTTTCTCAATGTATAGAAGACTTTACATTAGATGCTAGTACAATGCATTTAATGTTTTTTTTGGCATTTTGGAGACTTCAAAACCTTATCTTGACAAACCTTATCTTGACTTCTCTAGATTCATCTAGAAACTTACTAATTCCTCCTCCTGGAATATTTAGAATTTGTCTTTTCCATTATTATAATAATTAATTATGGTGGGTGAAATTACTCAACAACATAGTGGCATCTACTTAAATGGTGTCATGTACTGACTTACTTAGTCACACATAAAGGACTAGCGTTATAAATTTAGATCTATACGCTGTCACAGCTAATTCGATCCTCATAGTTGACCACCTTCTTTATTGTTGCTTGCTGAAAGTCTAATTCACTTCATTCCATTCAATGGCAGCTGGACTAATCACCATGAAAAATCAGAATGAGCCTGTAAGTCCCACGGGAGAGATTTTGAACACTTCCTCGTTTGGCCTAGGCATCCATGTCGTTTTTGAGCTCGACAAACCAGTGGACATCTCTTACGCTAAGAAAGCCATCGGCGAAATCCTTCTCTCTCGAAGCCCGCGGTTCTCCTGTATTGTGGTAAAGCTCTTACTTCTGTATCTAAAAACCATTTTCATGTTTACCCAAAAACAAAAAGAAAAAAAAATCAAATTAATCTTTGTTTTGATGCGTGGTTGCAGACTAAGAATGAGAAGGGAGTGCTGGAATGGCAGACAACGGAAGTGAATATGGAGGACCATGTATTTGTTGCAGAGTTTTCCGGTGGTCACGCGGTATACGATAAGTTTGTGGAGGACTATATTTCTGATATGCATTCGAGAAAATTTTCTCTTTCTCGCCCTCTTTGGGAGTTCCACTTCCTTAACTACAAAACCACAAAGGGAGAAGCTACTCTCATTCTCAATTTACATCATATGCTGGGAGACGGTACTTCCCTCATGTCTTTAGCGATAGCCTGCTCTACCAAGGCCAATAATCCCACACCTCCACCAAGCTTTCCTGTCTCTTACCAACGGACACAGCCTGCTGCACAAATTCATGAAAGTTCGTACACTGGTTGGGGTGGTTTTAAGTTTATGTACAGAATATGGCATCTGCTGTTCACACTTGTGGTTGTAATGTATTGCACTTTGCACGACATTATTGCTAGTTTTCTACGTTTGACATGGATGGAGGATAGCAGGTTCCCTATTCGAGGACCTCCTGGCGTAGAGATGTTGCCTAAAGTTATGGCATCTGTCATCTTACCGCTAGAAGATGTTCGAAAAATAAAGGATCACGTTGTGAAAAATCTATTACAGTTACTGATTATTAACCTCCTATCTTGTAAGATTATTTGATCAACAAATATTGGAAAATAACACAACTGTAACTTCACAAATACAAACACATAAAAAAATACCCAATAAGGTGAACACAATATTTTTGGACAATTGTCCCTGGAAAAACCCCGTAGGGAAAACCAGTACTACAGATGAGAAATATATTAAACTTCAGCAAATCAAGAGATACAAATACTGCTTGCCTCTTACTGGCAGAGCTCCGACAATCTCCTAATCCTCCTGCTGATATTCCTCCACTGCTATCTCCAACGCTATCACTGCGCTCTTGCTAACACTGCAAGACTACTTGCTAACACTGCAAGTTTCTCTAAAAACTTCCTTGTTACAAATGACCCAATGACCCCCTTATATACTACTCTCGTTGAAAATCAACGGCCGAGATTAATACAAATGAACGGCTAAGATTAAGACAACACAATAACCATTAACAACCTTGGTTATGAGGTGTCACCTAAAAGGAGTCAATATTAAATAACAATTGTTTTTATCCTAACAATATTTGTTTGACAAAAACAACTATTTTTCTAAATTCTAGGCCAGAACGAACAGCTGTCCAAACTACCCATAGCTAATGTTGCTATATTCGGGTGAGGACAAACAGCTATCCAAGCTACTAAAATTAACACTCCCTCTTAGCGAGGAAGCTGTTCTGCATGACACCCAACATCTCTCTGAAGAAGATGAATTTTGCCTTCCCCAATGCCTTTGTCAGAATGTCTGCTACCTGCTTATCTGTAGGTACAAACTGTAGCTCAACAACCCCGCGCTGTACATAATCTCTGATGAAGTGATACCTGATGTCTATATGTTTCGACCTATCATGAAACACCGGATTCTCGGTCAACTTGATGCAACTCTGATTGTCGCAGTGTATCACTGTAGTCTCAACCTTCTGACCAAACAAAGCTACTAGCAACTTCCGAAGCCATATAGCTTCACATGTTGCCATGCTAGCTGCTATGTACTCTGACTCTGCTGAACTCAGAGCCACAGACTTCTGCTTCCTGCTGAACCAAGATACAACTCCTGATCCCAGACTGAAACAACACCCTGAAGTGCTCCTCTTGTCCGTTGTACTACCTGCCCAATCTGCGTCAGTATAGCCCATCAACCTGATTCCTTCACTTCGAGCATATCTAATTCCATACTCGATTGTACCTCGCAAATAACGCAGCACATGCTTTGCCGCAGTCCAATGCACTCTCTTTGGCTCAACCATGAACTGACTAAGAGAGTTAACTGCAAAAGCTATATCTGGCCTGGTATTGACCAAATACATGAGAGAACCAATCAACTGCCTGTATAAGGTGGGGTCTACATCCTTCTCCCTGGATGTGTCTACCTTCCTCCAATTCGTGATCATGGGTGTAGACATGGCTTTGCAATCTTCCATCCTGAACCTTTTCAAGATTTCCATGCAATATTTCCCTTGCCCAAGGAAAATCTCTCCATCTTTCTGCCATACCTCCATGCCTAGAAAATAGTGCATAAGTCCCAAATCCTTCATCTCGAACTCTGCTGCAAGGTCCCTCTTACATTCTTCTATGAGCCCCAGTGAACCTGTAAGAAATAAGTCATCCACATATAGGACAAGAATGAGAATCTCACCTCCAACTACTAAGTAGTAGAGATTAGCATCTGCCTCACTCTTCACAAAGCCCATTTCTTGCAAGTATCTATCAATGCGCTCATACCACGCTCTGGGAGCCTGCTTGAGTCCATACAATGCTCTCTTCAATCTACACACGTGGGTCTCTTTGCTGTGTGCTACAAAGCCTTCTGGTTGTTCTATGTATACCTCCTCTTTCAACTCACCATTAAGAAATGCTGTCTTGACATCCATTTGATGGATCTGCCATCCCATCTGTGCTGAAATTGAGATTACAGCTCGTATAGAAGTATACCTGGCAACTGGAGCAAATGTCTCCTCATAGTCTATTCCCTCTTTCTGAGAGAACCCCTTTGCCACAAACCTTGCCTTGTATTTCTCGATGCTACCATCTGCACCGTGCTTGATCTTATAGATCCAGCGTGATCCAACCACTGCCCTATCTGTTGGTCTAGGCACTACCTCCCACACATCATTCTGCATAATTGAAGTATACTCCTCAACCATTGCTTCTTGCCACACTTGATGTTGTGCAGCCTCCTGATAGCTAGAAGGTTCACTATCTACCAACTTACTAACTAATGCAACATAGTCATCATACCTGGCTGGTGGTTTCCGTTGTCTACTACTCCTCCTAGGAGTACCCACTAACTCCTGAGTATTCTTCTGTGTCTGTTGAACCTCACATTTTCTGTTGCCAACTGTAGAGGATGAAATATCAACCTCCATATCTTCTTGATGCATCTCTTCTTGCACCTGTTGCTCCATACTCTGAAAACTCTCTCCTGCTGAGTATATGCTTGTACTAGTAACTGTACTCGAGCTTTGCTGCCCTTGACTCGATTGAGTGATCCTTGGAGCTTCTGTTGGCTGCTCACTCTGATCATCTACTGGCAAATCTCTAGATCTTCTGAATGCCTTGTCCTCCATGAACTTGACATCACGTCGAACAATAATCCTCCTGGTCCCCGGAATGAATATCCGATATGCCTTTGAGGTTTCACTGTACCCCACAAAGTACCCTCTCTCCGCAGTCTGATCTAACTTGGTACGTGTATCCTTAGGAATGTGACAATATGCCAAACTCCCAAAGATCCTGAAGTGACTGACATCTGGCTTCTTCCCAGTGAATGCTTCCTCTGGTGTCATCTTCCCTAGTACCTTATGTGGAACTCTATTCTGTATGTATACTGCTGTACTGCATGCCTCTGCCCACAGATAACGGGGTATATCCTGGTCATGCAACATAGCCCTTGATGCCTCCGTTATAGACCGATTCTTCCTTTCAGCAACTCCATTCTGTTGCGGATTGTAAGGAACAGTCCACTCTCTTTTGATTCCTTCTCTGGTACAGAACTCCTGGAACTCATTGCTTTTGTACTCGCCTCCATTGTCTGACCGAAGAACCTTTATCTTCCTTCCTGTCGAATTCTCCACAAGAGCTTTGAACTCTTGGAAGCGACTAAAAACCTCATCCTTGGTCTTCAAGAAGTATATCCATGTCTTCCTGGAGAAATCATCAATAAAAGTAACAAAGTACTCATACCCTCTGAGAGACTTCGTCGACATTGGTCCACATACATCTGAATGTACTAGATCAAGAATGCCCTTGGATCTGGTGTCACTCCTTGGAAAAGATGCTTTAGCAAACTTCCCCAACACACATCCCTTACATACATCATCGTGCTCTGTGCTCACCTCAGGAACACCTGTCACTGTCTCATGAAGCAATTTAAGGGCTCCATGATGGATATGGCCCATCCTTCTATGCCATAGCTCTCCCTGATCTCTAAGATTACTGTTGCTCATGAGTGCCTTAGGAATATCAAACTGCAGCCTATAAAGTCGACCGCTCCTAACTCCAATAGCTATGGGTGATTTCCAATCCTTGTGCTTGATCAACACATGTGCCCCTCTAAAGAGTACATTGTACCCTTTGTCCTGAAGGACAGATACAGAAATCAAATTCATCCCTAAGCCTGGAACATGCAACACATCATGAAGGGGAATCATCTTACGACTCTCCCTCTGAAACTGAACAGTCCCTTTCCCAACAGAGTTGAGTTTGGACATGTTCCCCATAGAGATCTGGATTCTAGTGCTCTCCTCCTTATAACTGGAGAAGTATTCTCTAACTCCTGTCATATGATATGACGCCCCACTATCTATGTACCAAACACTCTGTGAGGTTGAGCTAACCATACATGCTATGAGTGCAAACTCATCTTCCATTCTAGTAGAGAGCTCATCTGCACTTGCTGAAGCTGCAACTTGCTTCTTGCCTTTCTTTTCATTCTTCTTCCTTTCTGGGCAATCGCTGACATAGTGGCCAAACTCGTGACAGCCATAGCACTTGATCTTTGAAGAATCTTTCTTCTTCTTTTCACCTTGTGAATTTGATCCTTTACTAGACCCCTTCTTTGCTTTCCCTTTACCCGCTAGGGCAACATTTTCCTGTTCCCCCTCACTTTTCTGACTCTTATTGTTGCCTCCATTGACAAGACTTAGTCTAAGCTCCTCCTGAGTGAAGTCACTCCAAAGTCGATCCCAACTCGGTAAAGTGTCTCGTCCATTGATGACTTGAACAAAGACATCCCACTGCTTAGTAAACCCATTTAGGGCTATTCGTACTAGCTCGTCATCATTTGGTTTGTCTCCAACAGCTGCTAACTCGTCCTTGACAAGTCTAAGTCTGGTGAGGTAACTTGTAACATCTTCTCCCTTATTCATCCGGGTATTCCTCAGCTTTTCTCTGAGAATCAGCTTCCGATTAGTGGTAGCATTCTGGTACAGATTCATAATGGCATCCCACATCATCTTCGCTGTATCTAACTCTGCAATATGCGGAACAATATGATCCTTAACACCATCAAGAATCAGCCTCCTCGCCTTGGCATCTTCCTTCTTATATGCTAAGAGCTGTGTTGCATCTGTAGGTACAGGTACAACAGTGGTCACATATTCCTTGATACCATTCTCTTCCAGCAATAAAGAAATTCTGGCTTTCCAGACACCAAAATTTGAGGCTCCATCCAATCTGTCCTGATCTCTTAAACCTGCTGAGGCCATCTCAAAAGAAAATAATAATAATAATTTTGAAGAGGTTAAACTGGGTTTTATAAACCCTCACTTTCTTTCACCTAGGGTAAATCTCTTCTACCCAAACTTAGCTCTGATACCATGTGAAAAATCTATTACAGTTACTGATTATTAACCTCCTATCTTGTAAGATTATTTGATCAACAAATATTGGAAAATAACACAACTGTAACTTCACAAATACAAACACATAAAAAAATACCCAATAAGGTGAACACAATATTTTTGGACAATTGTCCCTGGAAAAACCCCGTAGGGAAAACCAGTACTACAGATGAGAAATATATTAAACTTCAGCAAATCAAGAGATACAAATACTGCTTGCCTCTTACTGGCAGAGCTCCGACAATCTCCTAATCCTCCTGCTGATATTCCTCCACTGCTATCTCCAACGCTATCACTGCGCTCTTGCTAACACTGCAAGACTACTTGCTAACACTGCAAGTTTCTCTAAAAACTTCCTTGTTACAAATGACCCAATGACCCCCTTATATACTACTCTCGTTGAAAATCAACGGCCGAGATTAATACAAATGAACGGCTAAGATTAAGACAACACAATAACCATTAACAACCTTGGTTATGAGGTGTCACCTAAAAGGAGTCAATATTAAATAACAATTGTTTTTATCCTAACAATATTTGTTTGACAAAAACAACTATTTTTCTAAATTCTAGGCCAGAACGAACAGCTGTCCAAACTACCCATAGCTAATGTTGCTATATTCGGGTGAGGACAAACAGCTATCCAAGCTACTAAAATTAACACACGTTGTAGGGGTACGTAACTGCCCTTACATAAACATTTCTGCTAGACTTGTTTCTTTGTATAATAATTTCTTTCAGCTTCAATTTGTGAATTTGATGGTGATTTTGATATTATTGTGATAACAGAGCGTGAATGATGTGATAATGGGTGTGGTATTCTGCGGGTTTCGACGCTACTGCCAGATGGTTCTCCCTGGTCTGGCTCGTAACCAAATAACTCATTCTCCTTTTGTATTTGATCTAGAAAACTTTCAACTCACTCAAAACCGTTGTTTTAACGTATGCAGACCCAAATCAAATAGAGAATTTGAGAGTAACAGCTCTCGGTCTGATGAACTTGAGATCGCGGCCTGGGTTAAAGGTTCTGTTAAACTTTTTTTTTTCACACTTTCCTTAGCTTTTAGCTTTTTTAATTTTCACTAGCCTGTGTTTGTACTTTCCCTTATTCGTGCAATGCGTGGCTTGTCAAGCGTTTATTTTACTAATGCCATTGTCTAATCTTGGAAGACATTAGTTTTTACGAAAAGATAAGTGCTGCTTAAGCAGTAAATACTTCTGTTTGTGCTGCTCAGAGCACTGTTTTTTCACATTGGTTAAAATAAAATTGTAGGTTATAAGATCTCATTGAAATTGAGTAGCTTCCAGTCAATCAATTATTGTTGATTTATATAAAATATGGGTCAGTAAAGATTGACTGACTTACACAAATAAATTTTGAGGAATCATTGTATAGTTTAATATACTACAGTAACACTGTCAAGAAAAACTCTACTTTTTTCAATTAAAAAAGAGGTGAGACAAAAAACATTTATGTTTGTAATACAATCTCTGAAATATATATATATCAGTGTTTACTATTCTTAAATATCATTCAATACTTAAATGTTAATTTTGGCCAATAAAAATAGGACAAATATTTACCACTTTTTAATATGGATGAGATGTAAAATTAGTATTGAGTGTGGTCAAAATGGATGATATTTAAATAGAATGATCAGTATCTTTAGGTCAAATGATATTTATGTTTGTAGTACAATACATAGACTTACAAGACATCTGTCCTTTTGGTTTAATAAGGCTTCAGTTGGCCGGACGGTCGACAATCACACCCATTGAAGTTGTGGGTTCAAGTTTCAGGACTTAAATTTTACTTTAGTTCTTTAGATATTTGAGTTTCGCTTTGTTTGATAAAGTAAACTTGGTGCAGAGCCTGGAGGAAATGACAAAATCTGGGACGGGATCTCCCTGGGGAAACCAGTTTGGATTTTTACAGCTGTCGGTTCCTATGAAAGAGTTGGAGAACCCTCTGGAGTATGTCCGACGGGCAAAGCATATGATAGAAAAGAAGAAAATGTCGCGGGCATTAATTCTAACCACCAAAGTGATGAGCTATATTACAAGATTCAGAGGCCCTAAGGTAGGTACTGTACTTTATAGATCCGTATCCACACTAAAGACGCAGCCCCTGATAGTAAAAGAAACACGATCCTACTCTTTCATTTGTTTATTGACACAGGTTACATCTAAGGCTCTGTACAATATGGTGGCCAATACTACGCTTACCGTAACGAATATGAATGGCCCTGCAGAGAAGATGATCTTGGCAGGATACGAAGTTAAAAGTGGGTTTTTTTCGGTGTCTGGCTTTCCTCAGGTGAAGTGATCGTATAACAACTAAGCTTACTAGAAGTTAAACCTTTATTTATTTTCAACAGAGGTATTAATACACAGGTGTCTTTCATCTCCAGACTATTCTTGTGACCTGTATGAGGTACGCAGACAATATTAGAATGCAAGTGATCGCAACAAAGGGTTACGTGGACGCAAACAAGCTTTCTAAATGTTTTGAGGAAGCATTTGTGGAGATGAGAGATGCCTAGGATGAGAAAATCTTGATGAATATTTACTTTTTGTTTTTTGTTTGTATTATGGTAAAAAATGTTTTGATTAGGATAAGGTGGTTTTGAAATCACCATAAAGTTTAAACTCTTTATATATTACTTCAAAATTGCCTTAAAATTGTTACAACTTGATGAGACAGTCAATTAACAATTTAATTTTTTCTAAGTATTACAAGTTTATATAAATAAAAATAATAAATAAACCAGTTTATTCTCTAGAGTAAGTGTTATTATTTTGAGGAAAGTTGAATTTCCAATATATTAATAATTATATGCATAATTACATATTAAAATTTGTATTTATTTGCTATAGTTATCCGTCATGTTACTAATTGGTTTGGGTACAATTAGCCAATAGATTTTTTAAATGCGCTTCCAGCCTGCCAGTATAAAAATAAAAAATTATATTTGTTTTATGTGGTAAAAAAATTATATTTATTTTAATGTATTCTTATCCAACATGCATGTTTGAGTGTTGTTATTTGTATGGTATAATAACTAGTATATTTATATTTAAAAAATATATCTAAAATACGCCGAGGTATATCTTTTTTCCATATTTTCTTTGATTTTCTCTTACAATTTTTTTTTTAATTTTTATTTTTTAATTTTTTCATTTTCTTTTTTGGTTCCTCCAACAGTTTCCATTTTTTTTTTTTAGTTTTTTTTTTTTTTTTTCCAATTTCTTTTTTTTTTCTTTTTTTTTTCCCAATTTCTTTTTTAGGTTTTTTTCCAATTTCTTTTTTGGTTCCATAGTTTTTGTGATTTAGTTTTTTCTCCTTCAACGGTTTTTAATTTTTTTTTTTGATTTTCTTAAGTTTTATTTTTAATTCCTTTTTGGTATTTTAATTTTATTTCTTATAAATTTAGGCAGAAAAAATGAGTGCTCTCATCCCCACTATATTTATATTTAAAAAAATATATCTAAAATACGCCAAGGTATATCTTTTTTCTATAATTTCTTTGATTTTCTCTTACAATTTCTTTTTTGGTTTTTATTTTTTAATTTTTCCAATTTCTTTTTTGGTTCCATAGTTTTTGTGATTTTCTCCAATTTTTCCTCCTTCCAATAGTTTCCAATTTCTTTTTGGGTTTTTATTTTTTATTTTTTCCAATTTCTTTTTTAGTTTTTATTTTTTTATTTTTTCCAATTTCTTTTTTGGTTCCATAGTTTTTGTGATTTAGCTTTTTCTCCTTCAACGGTTTTTAATTTCTTTTTTAGTTTTTTTTCTTTGATTTTCTTAAGTTTTATTTTTTATTTCCTTTTTGGTATTTTAATTTTTTTTCTTATAAATTTAGGCAGAAAAAATGAATGCTCTCATCCCCACCTCGACGTGACTGTCTAACGCCTCTCGGCGTAAATAGTAATACCAGTACATATATCTTTAATACTTTCTAAAATACTTATATTAAATTTGACATATGTGTGAAATAAAACACATAACTTTTCCAATTACTTAATTTTTATTTGAAGAGCTTTTTTTTCTATTTTTTCAAAATGTTAAATGAAAAAAAAAATATTTACTTTCTATGTTTAACTTATTAAGTAGATAGCTTTTTTTATTAATAAAAAGTATAAAAATTTATGAAAAAAATCTAAAATGACGAATACAAAATAAGAATTAGTAATTTTGTTTTTCTATATAAATATTAAATGGTAATATCTATTTAAACTACTACAAATACACAATTAGATAAGTAAATAGATCAAAAAGACAGAGTTATTTTATTTGCATCTGAACTATTTTATTTACTACATACATACATAAACAATATATTTGTTTTACATTTGTATGTAACTTTTGGAAAAACCATCTTTTATTATTTTGATAGTTCTTTTGTTTTGTTTTTATTTTCAAAAGCATGGTAAATCTTATATACTTAATATGTTACTTTTTAATAGTTTCATTTGTAGGTTACATCTCTAGACATAATTTTAACACAGAAGACTAAATTTTTTGTTGGCATTAATTGCTTGAGTGGGGCTCAAATTTCATGTCATTTTATTTGTATGGGAAAGTGTGCATGCATTCGTTTAAGTTCTTTGGAATGCACTCCAAATCTCTTGGAATGAATTTGAACATTACACATCAAAAAAATTGAGCTCTTATAGTGAACACTAATAACACATTCATTGAGTGAGATTTTGAATGATAACTACACAATAAAATCTAGAAATATATAGTCAATTTGCAATTTTAATTCACATGAAACCATGATTGATTAAATCCCAACTTCTAAATTATATTTAAATGCAACTCAAATTTTAGTCATTTTGAAGTAGGGTTTTTTCCTCTATTTTTAGTACAAGGACTCAAATGAAAGGCACTTACAAATTTATAATAGAAAGACTGCCAAATGGGTCTAAGTTGTAATTATTAATCAGTTGTCTTTCAAGTACCAACAACATATATTTTTTAATGTTATTGCATTTAAACTATCATCCAAGCAAAAGGATATTACAATCATAATTAGTGGAAAAATTGATTGGAATTTATGAAAATTTTTCCTTAATATTTTTGTTTCATAGTATAAAATTTTTTTTAAAAAAATTTGTTCTCATTTGTTTGTAGGGATTTTCCTCTATTTTTAGTACAAGGACTCAAATCAAAGGCACTTACAAATTTACAATAGAAAGACCACCAAATGAGTTTAATTTGTAGTCTACATTTGTAATTATTAATTGGTTGTCTTTCAAGTATCAACAACATATATTTTTTAATGTTACTGCATTTAAACTATCATCTAAGTAAAAGGCTATTACACCCATAATTAATGGAAAAATTGATTGGAATTTATGACAAGTTTTCCTTAATGTTTTTGTTCCATAGTATAAAAAGTTAAAATGTTTTTTTATATTCTCATTTGTTTGTATGGATTTTCCTCTATGTTTAGTACAAGGAATCAAATCAAAGGCATTTACAAATCTACAATAGAAAGACCATTAAATGGGTCTAATTCATAGTCTACATTTGTAATTATGAATTGATTCTCTTTCAAGTACCAACAACATATATTTTTTAATGCTACTGTATTTAAACTATCATCTAAGAAAAAGACTATTACAACCATAATTAGTGGAAAATTTGATTGGAATTTATGGCAATTTTTTCTTTAATGATTTTGTTTCATAGTATAAAAAGTTAAAATGTTTTTTATATTTTCATTTGTTTGTAGGGCTTTTCCAATACTTTAGTACAAGGACTCAAATCAAAGGCACTTACAAATTTACAATAGAAAGACCATTAAAGGGGTCTAATTTGTAGTCTACATTTATAATTATTAATTGGTTGTCTTTCAAGTACCAACAACATATTTTTTTAATGCTATTGCATTTAAACTATCATTTAATAATTTAATAAAAAGGCTATTACAACCATAATTGGTGGAAAAATTGATTGAAATTTATGGAATGTTTTCCTTGATGTTTTTGTTTCATAGTATAAAAATTTAAATTTTTTTTATATTCTCATTTGTTTGTAGGGCTTCTCCTCTATTTTAGTACAAAGACTCAAATAAAATGCACTTACAAATTTACAATAGAAAGACCGTTAATTGGGTCTAATTTGTATTCTACATTTGTAATTATTAATTGATTGTCTTTCAAGTACCAAAAACATATTTTTTTAAATGCTAATGCATTTAAACTATCATCTAAGAAAAAGGGTATTACAACCATAATTAGTGGAAAAGTTAATTAGAATTTATGGCACTTTTTCTTTAATGTTTTTGTTTAAAAATTTAAAATGTTTTTAATAGTCTCATTTGTTTGTATAAGGGCTATTACAACCATAATTTCATAGTATAAAAAGTTAAAATGTTTTTAATATTCTCATTTGTTTGTATAAAGGCTATTGCAACCATAATTAGTAGAAAAATTCATTGGATTCATGGCAATTTTTCCTTGGTGTTTTTGTTTCCTAATATAAAAAGTTAAAATGTTTTTTATATTCTCATTTGTTTGTATAAATACCCATATATCTTGTTATTTATATTCTCATTTGTTTGTATAAATACCCATATATCTTGTTACATTTTATGGAGATATTTTTGTATGTTTTAATTAATTTTTTAAAATTTAACTCTTCTATCTTCTTTATTAGTATTTTCCTATCTTGTTTTATTAGTACTTGCATTTTCAAGTATATTATTGCAATTAAAATTATTTAACTGGTTATCACTATGTATGTATTTGTGAATTAATTATATGTTAGTATTTTTTATGTAAAACAAATATTTATCTTTTACAAAGTTTATATACAAGTTTTTGAACAAATAATATTCAAAAAATAAATTATCAACAACAATCTGATTGACTAATATCTTTTAGATTTTATTTTGATTGGCTAATATTTTTAGTTGTTGTACCAACCTTCACATAAATCGAGAAGAAAAGGTAATCATTGTGGTAATTATATCGTCTATAATACAATATTTGTACAATGTATATAAAATATTTGTACAAATATCAATTAAAAGATCTTATATCAAAATTAAGGACTAATTCTTTGCTACGTGGAAGAATGAGAATTTCCAAAACTATCCATCATGCTTTATGTTGGAGCTCAAAATCACAAGTCCACAATCCTAGAGTATTATCCTACCTTCAAAGCTAGGGAATTATCATCAAGAGAGTAAGACATGGTCTCACCAATAGATTATGGATGATTAAGGCCAACTATTGTGAGTGGGTAGATTCGCCTTCATCTTTAGGCTTTGATATTACAAGAGGATTTTCCTCAAGGTCATGTCAACATGACAATTAAAGAGAAATAAAACATTAGAATCAAGGCCTCTAAGAAGCCATACCCAATATGCTATAAACCCCAAGGTTTTTTATTAGGTTCATGTTAGCATTAACTACATACAAACCTACAAGACTTTCAACAAGTAGATGGTAAATCACTCTTGCCATGCAACAAAAGATAATCATTAGTGATATATCCCTGAGATAATCTAACACACACATACAAACTCAAAACACAAGGAAAGATGTAAATGAACATTCTTAGTTATCACAAACAGATCAATAATATCCCACATGTAGCAAAGAGAGACCATTACCAAATAGTTTGCAATGAATTATAATGTTGTGACATTAATATACACTTCATTACATTAGGCCAGCAAATATGGCAAAAGAGAACCAACAACTAGGTTTGAAGATTCTTTTGAAACATTACAACCTGCCATGGAGATATTCACTTATAGGAAAAACCCTACTAAACTACCCCTTCCCTTAATTTGCAAACATATGCCATCATTTTGGATGAATGTTCCAAAACGATGGCATATGTTTGCAAATTAAGGGAAGGGGTAGTCTAGTAGGGTTTTCCCATAAGTGAATATCTCCATTGCAGGTTATAATGTTTCAAGGGAATCTTCAAACCTAATTGTTCGTTCTCTCTTGCCATATTTGTTGGCCTAATGTGCCTCCTAAGAAACTCCAAAAAAAAAATTTCTCTCATATAATAGAATTAAATAAATATAAATTATTTAACTACATGAGTTATGTGGGGTCACATATTTCTATTATTATTCTGTTAAAACTGAAGTTCACTTTTCTTTTTATATTATTTCTCTTCTTGATTTATTTTCTATTTTCTATTTTATTTTTAAGTTATATTTTAAAAGATACACTTTCTAAATTAAAACTCAAGTTCACTTTTATTTGTATATTATTTCTTTTCTTGATTTATTTTCTATTTTCTATTTTATTTTTAAGTTGTATTTTAAAAGATACACTTTCTAAATTAAAACTCAAGTTCACTTTTCTTTTTATATTATTTCTTTTTTTGATTTATTTTCTATTTTCTATTTTATTTTTGAGTTATATTTTAAAACATACACTTTCTAAATTAAAAGTCAACTTCACTTTTCTTTTTATATTATTTCTTTTATTGATTTATTTTCTATTTTCTATTTTATTTTTAAGTTATATTTTAAAAGATACAATTTCTAATTCCATACTTTAAATTCAAGTTTTACTTAAAGAATGTACTAAAAAGTAGTTTAAATTTTTTAAATGTATATAAAAAATAAAATTGAATATTTTAAATAATTTTTTATTTTCCTCTCTAAAATATAAATAAATATTTGTTAGCTTTTTATCTTCCTATTACATTTCCTTATAAAACTCTAGTTTACTTTTCTTTTTATATTATTTCTTTTCTTAATTTATTTTTTCTTTGAAATTCTTTTATCTTTATATTTTTAAAATTTACACTTTTTAAGAAAAGATTTGTTGAAATATTTTTGAAATGCTTTTTAGAGATTTTTCCTAAAGAATGAAAGTATATTTTTTAGAAAATATAATAATTTCTATAACAGAACTTAAGAATATAAATCTAAAAACAAAAAGAAACTTTATTATTTAGAAAGATGATTGAGATAAAATAGGATACATGTAGAGTTTAATTAACCATCATGAGTTAATTCAAAGGATTTTAGAGAGTTTAATTTTATAAAATAAATAATTTTATTTTTATTTTGGATGATGTCACCGTAACAGTTGATGTCATCTCTTAGTTAATTTTTGATAGCTCAATATTTTGATGATGTCATCCTTCGGAGGCCCATTTTTATGTAAATTTCCCCTAATGGATGCCCTAGACAACCTTGAGACACTTACAATTGGTAAATTGGCTCAATGACCAACCCCTGTTACAAATTTAAATCTTCTATTTATAACATTTTAAAATTATGTCATCCTGCAACCCATTAGGGTTCAGGGAATTCTTCTACTAGTTGAGGCACTTAATATGCTAGCACACTCTCCTATAGTAAGATTGGCTTTAGATCCACTACTTGATGATTTGGGATAGCCAGAACATCCTCCTACGCTAAGAGAGTAGCTTGGGACCTATATGTAGATGTGTGGTGGCCAAGGTTTGCATTTATGGCATTACAATGCTCATGCCCATTTTTAAACTCTTCACATGAACTTGCATGTGGATCTATGCCATTGATGGGCTTAATGCAATTTTGGTAGGATTCAAGGAAGTGTACGTGTTGATTACATCCAATTCTGATCATCAATGGTGTCTCTAAAAGTGTAGGAGTAGGTAGGATTTCCAGCTTGAACATCAAGGTTCTATGTTTTCTTATGCCTGAAGAATGTGTTGTGGTAAAAAATGCCTCAAAAATCTAATGACAAGGGTTATGGGGAATTGCATGCTTGGATGCCAAAGATAATCAAGATTAGAGAATTAGAAAGTTCGCACATAGCTTGAATGTGGAGGAGGAAAATCATGGACCCAAAGAAATGAATGGAAGGAAATGCATGATTTAAGGTTTGGGCCTACTACATGTTAATTTTATTTTGGGGAAGGTGGTATTAGGAACCCTGGGTATGTGCAGGATCATGATGGGCCAAACTATACCTCTAAGTGGCAATGAAAATATAAAAAATAGACTTTATCAAGTTCATGTGAAATTTTGAATGGATTATCTATACAATTTTAAAAAGATGTAAGAATGAAATTTGTAGAGAATTGAATCTAGTTTATAGGCTACTATTTAAAAAAAAAAAAAACTAAATTTACTTAGTGAAAATTGAATATTTCAATGAACAGCTATTAAATTTTTCAGAAAAAATAAAAAGTGGGTGTCTGTCCAGCCAACCTAACTATGAGTAAAAATATATATATTTTTTTGAAACTTTCAAAATAAGTAGAGGACTCATGTCTGGATGTGATGCATATTTATTTGAAATTTTTTTCTAATAAAATAATTAGTTATGATTTTTTTACTTTGACTTTTTTTAAAATATAAAAAGTAATTTTCCAGCCAACCTAACTCGATAAAAAAAAATCAAAATTCAAATTTTTTTTTTAACCTATAGCCAGAAATGTTGGCAAGAGACACTATATGGATTCATGGTTGTTGTCATTGATGGCAACAAAGGTCATCCCACATATCCGCAAGTCATGATGTGTCTCTACCGGAAGTCAGAATAAAGAATGTTGTGGTCCGGTGAACAAGAACAGAGCATGTGGCAAGGTCTGACAGATTGGTCCGGATCTCTCAGAGGAAGTGTCTTGGTGCAGTGCGGATTTGGGGAAGTCAAGAGGACTACCTTGAGTGGTATATTCCAAGGATTTAGCCTCCAGTGATGAACAAGGAAAAAGATATGAATAGTTGAGTACCGGATTCCTGAGAGACAGTGAAAACAGAGGAAGAACTGACTGACAGAGTATCAGACTACTTTCCGGATGTGTTACTGTTGATGATAGAGGTTGTGAAGGCATGAATCATGTTTGGCCGACATGATTAATGATATCTACAAGTATATGCTTGATCCGCATTACTTGGTGAGGAAGGATTCAGCCGACAGAACAAGAGTTTGTAAGAAACTAGACTGTTCCGGATGCCGACTAGAAAGGTGATGAAATTACTTGTGCGGATATATATATAGAGGATGGATTTAGTTGTGAAGTGTGTGATGGTATGAAGATATATGCGAATAAGTCCAGAACAGAGCAGAAGTAGCAAAAAGGATCCGGTATGTGAAAGATAGCAGAATAAAGAACAGAGGAAAGATGAAGTGCAGCAGATCAGTGTACTGAGCCTAACCGGAACTGAACTCCAGCATATGCAGATGCTTCCAATCAGTTCAAGACTGTGATTCTTATCACTTTGTAGACAGTGTGTCTTCTTGTAGGCAGTGGGCTTCTTGTGAGCAGTGTGCTCGGGCAGTGAGCCCTAATTGGCAAGTGCCATTTTTTTTGTAATCTCCTATTCTTCTAACAGAGAATAATTTTGGGTTAATCACCCCGTGGTTTTCTCCCTTAACAGGGTTTCCACGTCAAAAATACTGTGTTATGTGTTTCTTATTTCATGTTAATGTTTTAGTGTTTGATTCAATGCTGCATCAATTAATAAGAAAGTTCAATAAGGGAAATAATTAGGATAACTGATTCACCCCCCCCCTCTTAGTTATCAACAATTGGTATCAGAGCCAAGTTCCTCCTAATAGAGCCTAACAGCTTGAGGAAGATCTGGGAGTTCAAATGGATGCATATGGTTTAAGGGAGCAACTCAAGACTGCTCTTGAGGATCTTGAACAGTCAAATTCTGAAGTCAGTGAATTAAAGGAAAGACTCAAACAGGCTGATGAATTCATGAGAGAATTAAAAGACAAATTAAGTCTCTCTATGAAAAAGAGAAAGGAGCTGCTCCAACAGTTGGCAAGACAAAGTGAAGAAAGCAATACAAATGAAGAATTGACTGAGCAAACCAAGTTATGTGAAAAGTTATCAAAAGAAGTCATTATGTTAAGACATGAAATGGAATCAGGAACTATAAAGTTTACTCAAGAGATTGAAGAAAAAAGAAAGGCTGAAGACAATCTAAGACAATCTCTTAAAGAAAAATCAGAAGAATGCCACCAGATGGACAGGATTATCAGACATCTTGAATCTGATCTTGAAGATGCCAAAGATAATGAAGAAAAACTTGAGGATCAAATTGCCTCTCTCAAAAGAGACCTTCAAACAGCAAATGAATATAAAGAGAAATTCAAGATAAGTTCTGCTCAACTTGAAGTTCTTCTTGGAAGTCAAAAGAGGACAGATGACAAGTATGGTTTGGGATATGAGAAAGGAGAAAGCTCCGGATCCGGTCAGAAGAATCTTGGATCAGAAAATCCAAGGAGCAGGCCTAGAAGACCTCCGGTAAGATAGCCAAATGCTCAAAGATATCCATCCTTCAATGGATACTGCCACAGCTGCAACCACTTTGGTCACAAAGCTAATCAGTGCAGAATGAGAATGAATCAGATTAATTCATCCTTTTCCGGACAGTGCTTCAACTGCAAAAGGTATGGACACAAAACCCATGAATGCAGAATTATGCAAGTAAACAAATCATTCAAAGGTAGATGCTTTACATGCAATAGAGTAGGTCATATGGCTAATCAATGCAGATCAAGAGGATATCAGTCAAATATGCAAAGAAATGTTATTTGCCAAATCTGCAATAGGTCCGGTCATAATGCTAAAGTCTGCAGAAACAAGTATCAGGACAAAAGAGGTCCGGTGTATAATCAGAATCAAGACAAGGGTAAACAAAAGATGAATGCGGATGAAGTTAGGAATCAGATGAGCAAGATTTGGGTGAAGAAAAGTTCAGAGAATGTAGAGGTTGGATCCGCACCAGACTCTGGTGCTGATATTTCCTCCGGAAATTAAAAAGTGAGCTCAGGCTCAGGGGGAGACTCAAAGAAAATCCTGTTCCCCCAGCCAAACAAGTGGTGCCGAATGTGGCACAAGATGCGGATTAAAGGGTTTGCAGATATGAGTCTTGAGATGCTTCAGTCAAGTTTTCAGAGGTCCGCATGGAGTCATGAAGAAGCTGTGATCGATCAAATAAGACATGTTCAGGGAGATGCTCCGGTATGACAAAGGATTACAAAAAGGTTCGAAGAGATCCGGAAGTGCACTATCTTGTTCTGCGGATTGGACAGAGTGTTTGGGATGTTCTTGTAATATGTTACCTCGATTTATTCATGATTGAAAGATCCGGATGATATTCGCAGATCAGGACTAATCCGGGATACTCCAAGCTATCCAGACAAGGCAAACCGGAATAATGTAGGTGAAGCATTTATTGCAGACAGATATTAGGGTTCGCGGAGCAATATAAGGGATTTCTCAAAAGTCATTTGCTCATTCTGCACTCAAGAAGAAGCGAATAGTGGAGCTCTGCAACAAGATTCATCAAGCACACCAAGGATCTCCTGCCGAAGTCATTGCATAAAGAAATCAATCCAATCACTCCGTGCAAGTCGAAGGCGCATAAGGTATTCTCCGTTTTTCATTACCTCACTGCAAATCTTTGAAGAATGGCTACTCCAAACATAGTTAAGATCTCTGATAGACCTCGCCCCTCATTCAAGAAACATCCTTACAAATCATTGGAGGTAGATCCACTAGGAGCCTTCTCTAGTGTTCCTCATGGTGTATTGCATACGGAAGATATTAGGGTTTACATCCATGCGAATCTTGAAGACTTTGGAGAATCAAAACTAATGGACATCTATCACAAACAATTGATAGATGACTCCTTTGAGATCAAACCTCAGTATAAAGCCATCCAGGACAAACACTTTGCACAGTGCATTCATTTCCCCTGTTTTGAAGAAGATGAATGGGTCCGGTATGTACTAAGTAGAGTACATGACAACTTCCTATGGTTGAACAAGCCCTTCAAGATCACCAAGGACGCAATTAGGGCTGTAACCGGTCTGCACTCATCCGGTGGATTACCTGTTCTCAAATCTGTCAAAAATCAGACAGTCAGTGATGCAACCGGATCCAAGTTTGACAAGAGAGCTATGACAGTTGATGATATCATTGAACCGGATGTCAAATTTGCAGCTATAATAATTGGTTACAAAATCTATCACTCCAGTAGGGAAAACTCAGTACCGGGAACTGCAATCTACACAGCCTATCAGATGTTAAAGGAGAATGCAGACTATGACTTGTGCGAGCTTCTAGTAAACCAACTCTTTGAAAATCTGCAGAAGATTAAGAAGGACAAGAAAAACTCCTTCAAATATGGCAATCTGATCCTGTGTCTCTTCTTTTACTACATGAATGAGCTTCCCGGATCCAGTGGATGGATATGGCAGAATGACAGACCGGTTGCCATTCAAATCAGAGACTATTTGCATGAACTTGGGGATGCAAAAGCAAGAAATACAGCTCTATGGGGTTACTTCAAGAACTTCCAAAGCATGATGCATGCAAGAGAAAGAATACCCCAATCCCTTGTTGAAAAATACAAAGACACAGTATGCTTCATGGTAGAAACAGATCAGTGTCTGATGGAGGCAGTGGAGCCTAGGACTGTCTGGATCATGCCTATGGGGTATGAAGTGGATGAACAGATAGTAGAGCTGCATGTTCAACACATGCTAAGCCAGCCCAAAGATCCTAAGGCAGAAAGGTTTGGAACCTTTGAGGAACTGAGTGTAAAGTTATATGTAGAACTCAGGGAACCGGAGATAAAGAGGAAGGTAAGAAAAGAAGTTGAGCATATTGCTCAAGGCCTAGGCATCTCAAAAGAGGCACTTGATGCCAGCCGGGAAAAGAGGAGGAAGGCTGAGGAAGAAGAGAAAAGTAAAGAAAGTGTTCCGGTTGAAACTCCCACCCGGACCAGATCATCAAAAAGATCTGCACCTCCCTCAACCAAAAGTTCAAAACTGGAAGTCCAGGCATCCGGTAAAAGATCCAAGACAAAAGCCACAAGGGCTTATAAAAGCCAAAAGGATGAAGAGGAAACAGAGTCAGATGAGGGAGTAAAAGAAATAAAGAAGCAGAAGAAGAAAGGATCCGGTAAACTCTCCTCAGGACAAGACAAGGATGAAATGGCAGAGGTATCTGTTGAAAAGCCCACTCTATCTCTAGAGAGCATAATCAAGTCGGTCACGGTGGATGGAAACCTTCAACCAATGACTGAATCTTATGATGACTTCAGTGAGGCCGACCAAAAGACTCTGCAGGAAGCCACAATCAAATATCTTAACATATATAATAAGGCTTTCATTGAGATCATATCTCTTATTCCTAAAAGCCTAGAAAAGGAATTGGAAGTAAGAAAGAACAATGCTCATGCAAAAGATCTTGAGATCCGGGAGCAGATAGCTATTCAGCTATATCCTCAAATTGATCCCAAGACAATGAACATAATCTTCAAGGACTGCAAAGATGAGTTTAGAAGTAAAGCCAGGATGAATCAACTCATGCTTGGTGAGACTGACAAAGTGGCCCAAGAGACAGAAGAGATCCTCCGGAAGGCCTTCAAAAGGTTCAATCTTCCTGTTGTAGAGGACTTAGGTGCAGAAACAGCTGCGGATTTGGAATCAACTGTTCCGGAAGAAGTGGGCCCTGAACATACAAGCATCTCTCCTCCGGTTTCCCCTACAGTCTCCGGGTCCAAAGAAGAAGAGCAATTACAGGAGAAGGAAGCAGTGGTGAAAGACAAAGAGGTTGACAGTTCCGAGACTGCAGAAGAAAAGAAACATCTGTCTCCGGCAAGAGACACTGCACAAGCTGTTCAACAATTTTTGAGCAAAGAAACTTTAGAGATTGATGAACCGGAGCTTCTAAAAGGCCCATTCGACTTTGACTCTCTCTCTCCGGTACAAACAATGAAGATAGCTTCATTTGCAAATGCCAAGGCAAATGAAAAACTCCTGAAGTCTCATATGGAAGACTGTGAGTTGATAGAGGCTGCTTCCGGAGTACTTGTAAAGATTATGCCATCAATCCAGATAGATCCGACAGCCTCCTCTTCCAGTAATTTAAAAACCTTAGTCAGCAGTGTTGATACACATTTTGATTCTCTAGAAAAATCAGCTGAAGAAAAGGTCCGGAAGGAATTTTTGGATAAGAGATTTTCAGAAATATTAGAATTAATCTCTAAAGATAGGAAGATTGTGAGCATTGGAATAAAGAGCTTAGAGAATGCTCTTAAGGATGGCGGTGACATCTACAAATTTTGTATATCCTGGTCAAAGGCAACAGCAGCAATTGATAAGAAAATAAAAGAGGAACAGGACAAGCTACAAAGCTTATCCCAAAGTTTTGATCCTATCTCTTCCTCCATAATAAATCAAGAATGTCAGACTATTGCAGTCTTGAATGAAATAAAGAATCTTGAGAAGGAAAGGAAGAACATCACTAACCGGATGGGAGAACTTAGAAGGATTATAATCCCTAAGTTGGAAACTATGCATGAGGCCATCAGTGATGCTCAGACCACCGCCCAAACAAAAGATCCGACAGATCTCAAGCGGGCAGAAGCTTTTACATTTTTGTTGAGTGGTCACATTTCAATTTTGGACAGAATGAAGTAAAGTTGGGCTACAGAAATGATCCAATTGCAGACATCCTTTGCAGACATTCTTCAGTATATGTGAGTATGTAAATATGCGGCTATGTATAGAAAATTTTTGAAAATTTTGGTGTGCGGACCCCACCCTTTGCCATTGATGTCAAAGGGGGAGTGAGGAGCAGTGAAAAATGAGGAATCCAACTAAGGGGGAGTTCTAGAAATTGTATATAAAGACAGAGCATCAGCAAAGGGGGAGCATAGTGAAAACACTTAGTCATTTTTCACTAAGTGTTGCCATCAATGCCAAAGGAGGAGATTGTTGGCAAGAGACACTATATGGATTCATGGTTGTTGTCATTGATGGAAACAAAGGTCATCCCACATATCCGCAAGTCATGATGTGTCTCTACCGGAAGTTAGAATAAAGAATGTTGTGGTCCGGTGAACAAGAACAGAGCATGTGGCAAGGTCCGACAGATTGGTCCGGATCTCTCAGAGGAAGTGTCTTGGTGCAGTGCGGATTTGGGGAAGTCAAGAGGACTACCTTGAGTGGTATATTCCAAGGATTTAGCCTCCGGTGATGAACAAGGAAAAAGATATGAATAGTTGAGTACCGGATTCCTGAGAGACAGTGAAAACAGAGGAAGAACTGACTGACAGAGTATCAGACTACTTTCCGGATGTGTTACTGTTGATGATAGAGGTTGTGAAGGCATGAATCATGTTTGGCCGACATGATTAATGATATCTACAAGTATATGCTTGATCCGCATTGCTTGGTGAGGAAGGATTCAGCCGACAGAACAAGAGTTTGTAAGAAACTAGACTGTTCCGGATGCCGACTAGAAAGGTGATGAAATTACTTGTGCGGATATATATATAGAGGATGGATTTAGTTGTGAAGTGTGTGATGGTATGAAGATATATGCGAATAAGTCCAGAACAAAGCAGAAGTAGCAAAAAGGATCCGGTATGTGAAAGATAGCAGAATAAAGAACAGAGGAAAGATGAAGTGCAGCAGATCAGTGTACTGAGCCTAACCGGAACTGAACTCCAGCATATGCAGATGCTTCCAATCAGTTCAAGACTGTGATTCTTATCACTTTGTAGACAGTGTGTCTTCTTGTAGGCAGTGGGCCTCTTGTGAGCAGTGTGCTCGGGTAGTGAGCCCTAATTAGCAAGTGCCATTTTTTTTGTAATCTCCTATTCTTCTAACAGAGAATAATTTTGGGTTAATCACCCCGTGGTTTTCTCCCTTAACAGGGTTTCCACGTCAAAAATACTGTGTTATGTGTTTCTTATTTCATGTTAATGTTTTAGTGTTTGATTCAATGTTGCATCAATTAATAAGAAAGTTCAATAAGGGAAATAATTAGGATAACTGATTCACCCCCCCCCCCTCTCAGTTATCAACAAGAAAAGCATAGAGTGTGAAGCAGGTTTCGGATCTCAAAAAGGTGAAATGGTTTGAAAGTTATGGATTTTTTTAATCAGTGTGTCCATCAGGATTTCAGAGACACGGTATATTGAAAATTATTAATAATTATTTAATAAAATGATAACCAAATAAATCTTATATTTTTAGAAAGCTAACAATTTTTTCTATAAACCCTTTTGTTTTTACAATTTTGCATTAAAAAAAAGTCATCAGCACGAAGGGTGAAGTTCGAAGAAGAGACTGAAACATTAAAACACGTTACAATCCATAAAAAGTCAACAATCAAAACGGATATCCGTCTTGCTTTGTACCAAAGCAAGACAAATATCAATTTTGCTTCAGTAAAAGCAACTGAAAACGGATATCCGTTCTGAAAACGGATACTCGTTCTGAAAACGGATATCCGTTTTGTTGATCTATGAAAAATTTTGTGCCATTGGTTTTGGATGAAGAGAAGCAACATATTTTGTACCATTGGTATTGTTTCACCGAAGATACAATCCATGGGTATATCATTTATGTATGCGTGGATATTTTGTGTATATCCTGCTATCGTTTATCGTGGTTGTAAATGGTGAATGTACATGTCAAAGGATACAAAGGCTAACCGGCCATATCAAAAAAATTGGGAAAAGATATGTTAGTCAACCGGTTATAACAAGTCATGTTATGTATAGGTTAAATCGAAGACATCGGACTGACAATAGTTATCGGAGAGACAAAGTTCCATTGAGCCGACAACATTGATCTCACCGATCAAGTCATATCAGGGTGACAATCATTAAGTGTCACCGATGGGTTATTTATCGGCACATCAGAAGAACGGTTGAGAACTACACCGATGAGAGGGAGTCACACTGACAGAAGGAACATCAGAAAGAGATGGACTCTCAGAGGCGAGAAGAAAAGTGTCACTGATAGAGACGGTCTAGCCGATGGTGTAGTTCGGTGTTTATTGTTTCGGTGTGAGATACGATATCAAAAATTGAAGAGAATGTCTGACCGATGTAGAAGTCTTACCGATGACTAATGGATGGTAAACACATCGAGGAGAGTTATAACATCGAAATGCAAGTAAAAAGTCTCACCGAGGGTATTGGTCTTACCGATAGACAAGGGTGGTGAATCTCACATCGGAGTAAGTGTGTATATATCCTGCAATCATCTTATTCCATGAGACCACATTTCTTTGAGGCATTTTTTCAAACAGTTCATGTGTCTTGTCTATGCTTCCACACTTTTCGTACATGTCTACCAGAGCATTTCCAACTAGAATATCTACAAAAATCCCACTTCCATTATGCTTTGATGAATGTCCATACCCTATTCCAAAGCTCCCATTTTGGTAGAGGTAGAGAGGATGCTGACAAAGGTTGCAGAATCTAGCTTTACACTTGCCAATTGCATTTGCTTGAAATTTTCTAAAGCCTTTTCAACAAACCCGTTTATGCATATCCTACAATAATAGTAGTCAAGGAGACCACATTTCTCCAACTAGACTTCTACCAATTCAGAAAATGTGTGCTTCTGGACCAGTGTTTGGTACAAGAAACAT
Source organism: Cunninghamia lanceolata (assembly GCA_027924645.1). Taxonomy (NCBI): domain Eukaryota; kingdom Viridiplantae; phylum Streptophyta; class Pinopsida; order Cupressales; family Cupressaceae; genus Cunninghamia; species Cunninghamia lanceolata. The sequence continues at coordinate 223,335 of BSBN01001895.1, read as the reverse complement.
CCAATAGAGTGGTGGCCATAATTCTCCCTCAATTGGAATTAAAAGGTACCCTTTTTCCATCCGAAGGAGGTCTCTCCTTGTTATGCACTTTAAATCTCTCTTTTAGTTCTTTCAAGGGAAGGATTCCACCTTGGTTTGACCAGTTGAAAGCGTTGAAGATACTTGACTTAAGAAGAAATGGACTAGAGGGTTCTATTCCCAAATCTCTTGCCAATTACTCACAACTTCACTGGAAAAGAATTTCACACAACAACTTGAAGGGGAGCATACTTGCAGAATTTGGTGGTCTGGGGAAGTTAGAACATCTTTGTTTGTCCTACAATCGCCTGAGCGGAAGCGTTCCAAATTCTCTAGGAAATTGCATGTCTCTACTTGATTTGTCCCTTTACAATAACCATCTCACAAGTGCTCTATTCTCATGTCTTTACTTTGAAGGGAGCATGCTAATTACTTTGATATGTCCTCTTATACATATCGGAGAACAACGGAGGAGTCACACCGATAGCATAAGCATAAGCGATGGATTCTACACATCGGCGAGAGGTCCCACATCGGGCTAACAAATTTGAAGGCTACCGATAATGATAAGTCTGGCCGACAATAGAGAAAGGAAGAACATGTGAAGCATAGTTCGATGCGACATTAGAAATGTCTTGCCGATAGTAAAGAAAGAGTGTATTTCGGTCTTGTTTGGACCTTGGGAAGGATATTTTAAAAGCTATTTGAGCAATTGGTGGGTTAATGGGTATTTTACACCCTGTTTGTAAGCTTTTGCTGTGTTGCTCTGCATCACTTGTCTACAACATACAAAGTTTACCTTTCTCACCCATACCTTTAGTATATAAAGGACATTAATAGGGAATTTTTAATTTCCACTCAGTCAGTGCAACCTAGGAGAGGATAGATTGTCTAAAGTTGTGATCTATTTCCATTTACACTTGCAATAACTACAAATGCTTAGTGTTTATTGTCAACCCTGGTAAATGAATAAAATGTGACCTATTGTTCTTATAGGCCTATAGGGACAAAGAGGTGATAAAGCCTTTAATTTTAAACATGACATGGTTTTGATAACTTCCCATATTGGTAAGGTCCTGGATGACAATCCTTTGATGCACCTAATTATAATAGGTGTTATGATAGTCCTTGGTATCTTTTCATTTCTTTCTTGAATGGCCTACAAATAAGACATAAGACATATTAGATCCTTCATAAATAAGAATTCTCATACATTACATTTAAACTTAAACTCCCTAAACATCCATCAATCCATCCATTAATATCAAAATGCCATGAATATCCTATGATCAACCATTCTAATTCCTAGGATAGTCATATATTGCAATTTTGCTTCTCTATACTAAAATAGCCCAAGGAATATCTAACCATGAATTTGTATTTTAACAATCTAATGTCTTTACAAATAACATTGAGCCTTCTTTTGGGACAACATTTTTGCCTTTAGAAGCTCCTCATTTGATGATAGTCTAAAATCAAATAATGGCTTATATCCAGAGCTTTATTAAATTGATACCTAGGTGGATTAGTGTGTAAACATTGAAATTAGATGTTAATTCACAAGTTTATTGAATAATACAATGAATCCCTAGTCTAGAATCCAAATGTACATAATAAAACAAATATCTGTTTTGTAGTAGGCATATGGACGTTGCAAGTGTCTGTTGCAAAGAATTGGGTTTTCCAAAACGGATATCCATTTTCAAAACAGATATCTATTTTGTAAAAGCAGAAAAAAGACAAAAGGAATATTGTTGGGCCCGACTTCCGCAACCAGAGACCCTCTGCTGTCAAAATACTCGTGATTTCTGGCTATGACAGTGAAAGGAATATTTTTATGCACTTTTGGAGACACAATTTTCTTGTTACAATCATAAGAGTGATATTTTTGTTCCCCTAATGGGGAGCAACAGTCGTCGTAAAGCAAAAAGGAGGAGGAAAGTTACATTGAAGGAAATTGAAGCAATTAGGAAAAAAGATAGGGAAAGGAAGAGGATGGGAAGGGTGGGTTTAGCGGATGCTCATCAAGGTGAATCTTCTTCTTTACCATCTAATGACATGCAAATTGAAGATGTTAATTTTGATTATAATGAAATGTTAGATAAGAATGAAATTCACCATGATATTGCAAATGAAAATATTGAAAAATGTTATGAAACACCTATTCATAATAGCAATACCATGGACAAAGAAGAAGAAGAAGAAAAATGAAGACGTGCACTTGAAGAAAGTGGATATGAACATCATGATGTTGAAATTGCACTCCATAATCCATTTGTTGATAAAATTGATGAGGTTGATAACATAGATGAAACAAGAACAATCAATGTATCTCCAAATTTCATAAGAAGAGAGGACATTTGTCAAGAAGAGAATAACCGTGATGAAATTGGAAAACACCCAAAAACCCCAAAATGGTTACTTGAAATTGATGAGAGCATAATGGAAAAACTTGAAGGCCAGAGGTCATCACGAACGGTTCGGTTGTGGGCTACAAAACTCTTCAATGAATACTTTGAGAAGAAAACATTAACCAAACAATGCCAAATTTTTGTGCAATTATTAAAGATGTATAAAATGAGACCTTTACTAAAGAAATTAAAGATTCGGTTAAACAAAGTGTCTAATCAGAATAAAATTATTGTAAGAAGCCTTTTCAATGCACTCAATTCTATTGAAAAGACTAGCAAGGAAAAAGATAAAAGAGCTGCCCGTATAGTAATAACAACCTCAATAGTAAGCAAACAATTAAGAAATGCCCGATTAATGAGGCAAACTTGTGTTGACTTAAGATTGAATCATAAAACATTGTCAAAAGCACTAGCATTAAGATCAAGGCTAGATAGTTCTGTTGCCAATGATACTTGGGCTTTCAGTGGTAGGCTTCCACGAGTTGACAAGAAGTTAATTGATAGCACAAAGGAAGAAATTGAACAATTTTGGCACACTAACTCTAGGGTATCACCGAATGCAAAAGATGTTGTAAACTTAAGAATTGGTGATAAAGACCACACACCACATCCTAAACATTACTTGGAATGTAGCCAAACAACATTGTACAAACAATATTGTGAAACTCACCCAGGTATGACAATCTCACAAAGAGCATTTGGATCTCTTAAGCCATTTTATTGTGTTCCTCTTAAAGTTCGTAATACATGTTGTTGCAAATACCATGTAGAATTTTCTATGTACCATGAATTATTATGCAATATTCGTTCTACTTTGCACACTAACGAAATGTTACAGGAGTGTGGTGCAATTCAACTACCAAAGTCATCTAGGGACTTATTGGATTTATTTCTATGTATTAGAGATGATGGTTGCATGTTCTACAAGAATGATTGTTTAAATAAAAAGTGTTTACAATGTGGTGGGTTATCAAAGTTTGTATCATGTTTTCATGAGGGCAACGAGCATGATTTTGGAAAGAGAATGGTTGAGAAAAAGAGATATGAAACAGTGAAATACAATTTGAAAAGTGGAGGTGAAGGTTCTAGATGTGAGTTGATTGTAAGAGAGGTAAGTATTGCTGATTTTATTGATGATTTTAAGAAAAATCTTTTCTACAAGTATGTCAGACATAGCCACAGGTCTCGATGGTTAGATCAACAATTCAAGATGTGTAAAGACTCTTTCCTGATTGGAACTATTGTCTCTGTAGTTGATTTTGCAGAAAACTATACATTGCAACCCCAAAATGAAGTTCAATCCGAGTACTACAATTCTATTCAGATTGCTATTTTTGTTCACATCACATACAGACATGCCCCCGAGAGTACAGAAGAGAATAGGAAGATTGTCAGAGAATACCATTTTTACATGAGTGATGATCGATCTCATTCAACAGAGTTTGTGCAATATTGTTTTCAACAATTTTATGGGTTCTTGCAAGAAAAAGATATTAGAATAGATCAACATCTCATTTGGTCAAATAATTGCACTGGTCAATTCAAGAATGCTTGTAATTTCTATTGGTTGAGCAAAATGCATGTAGAGAAGGGTATACCTCATATTTAGAATTTTTTTGAAGTCGGGCACGGAAAAGGTGAACATGATGGAGCAGGTGCATGCATGAAGAGAGCTCTTTTTAAAGAACAACTAAATATTAGAGGTGGTGCTACATTCAGTGATGCAGATTCCATTGTTAAGTGGTGTAACTATGCATTGTCACGAGGAGTGGCTTTTGATTCTGAAGTGCACAGGTTCTTTTGGTTGGTTGATGATGGGATAGCGATAGAGAAATTGGAATGTCAGAGAATTAGTGAATCATCAAAGATGCATTCATTTCAAAGCTCAAATGCAAGTACATGGACTATTTGGACACGAGAATTAGCTTGTTTTTGTCAGTGTTGTATTAAATGTGATTGGAACAATTGTGAGTCAAGTGAGTGGGTAGATGCATGGATTCCACAATATTTAATCCCTTTATATGAAGGTCAATTATCTTCCGTCAATGACATGGAGAGCTCATTTGACTATGAACATCTTTCAGACCTTATATAGCCAGGTCATGTTTATGCAGTTGTTGCACCGCATGGAAATAAAGAGAGGTCAAACTATTGGTTGGCACAATGTGTACAGGGAAAACAAAAGCTAACACAACCTATGACAGATGATGATGGGTTCACATATCCTACAAGATCAGTTGTTATTGCTGGGACTTGGTTACAAACATATATGGTTAAAAAGAATGGCATCCCGGCCTTTGAAGACTTTGAGAAGCATAAAACCATATTGATGTATTCTCACCTAGTTGTAGCAACAAATGTCAAGTTACTAAAGCATTGTGGAAAAGCAAAATCAAAAGAACTATGGACAATTAGTAATGCTGATCATGAAGTAATATTGGATACTTTGAAGGTAAGAGATGACCCCTCAGGTACGCTTGACTAGCATTTAAACTTCCAGATGGACAGGTATGACATTTTTTATCTTAACTTGTTCTTGTTTTTTCTATTTTTTAGAATTGTTTTATTAAAAATCTTGTTACTTTAATAACTATAATGCATGCTTTTGACTATACAGGACTACGAATAAAGTTATTTTACATGGCATCGTAGATTATTTTGCATGGCATCGTAAATTATTTTGTATGGCATCGTAGGTTATTTTGACTATACTCGAGGTATGATTTTTAGTTCTCATTTGTATTTCTTAATATTGCACATTTGTAGCTTTTTCTACATAAGGCATTCCATGAGATGACATGTATTTGATGTCTTTTGCCAAATAGTTCATGTGCCTTGTCTATGCTTTCACATATTACATACATGTGTCACATAGCAATTGCAACTACAACATCTGACAAAATTCTCATTTCTTTGAGGTATTCCACCAAACAGTTCATGTGCCTTGCCTATGCTTCCTTACTTTGCATTCTTATAAAAGTCCTATAACAGTCATAATTAATCTTCATACTAATCTTGATAGTAATCTTGCCATCATTGTATTCCATGAGATGACAGTCCTATAACAGTCCTATACATGTCTACTAGGATAGTTTTAACTACAAGAGTCCTACAATAGTCCTAAAATAGTACTAGAACAGTCCTATAATAAGCGCAGCATTTAATGTACATATTTATGATATTCATGTTTACTTTTAAATCTGCTTGTTCATGCTTCTCATAGGACGTCACCTCCCCTACCCATCCAGCTCTATAGAAGAAGAGAGACAACAAATGATCAAAAGGGATCACTAATTGGTGGTAAGTGATTGATTACTTATGTCATGTTATATATTTTGAATATTAAATTCTATATTAATGTGCACGTTGTTTGATTTTATTAATATGTGGAAATTCAAAAATCTCTATCGAGGAGGTCTAGTCGATGAGCGATAGAAGATAAGTCATTGACTAGTTCACCATCTTCATGGCCTAGCAAGAGCCATAGATTATTTGATAGCAATCCATAGGAGATTTGATTTTGGGACATTTTGTTACATATGTGTATTTGGCTTTGTAAACATACTTTTGTATGTTATCGATGTATATCATTGTATATACCCATATGGTTTTATTTGTACATGCCTATATGGCTTGATATATACACTATACATTATTTTCATGACATTATGTGCATATATGTATATATAAGATCCTAATTTGGCACAAGTAGGGAGAATGCTTGCACAGGTTATGGAATTTGGTTTTAAACGTTCCAATTGTATTTGCTTCAAAGTTTCTAAAGCCTTTTCAAAAAATCCATTTTGTGCATATCTTGCAATCATTGCATTCCATGAGATAGCATCTCTTTGAGGTGTCATGCCAAACCATTCACATGCCTTGTCTATGCTTCCACACTTTAGATTTACACCCGCCAATTGCATTTTCTTAACATTTCCTTTCAATCCTTATCAAAAATTCCGTTTTGTGCACATATTGCAATCATTGCATTCCTTCATTTACAACACATGATTAAATAAGAAGATGCATATTTACAACACTTAAGACCTTCATGAAATGATACATTGGTTTCTTGATATTCAATCATGCATTGGAGATCTTCAAAGTGTTAAATATGTTTGAAGTGATGAAGAAACTTGTTATTTTGATGTATTTCAACTCCAAACTTTCGCCTAGAAATGAAGGCGCTAATCCTTTATCAAACTAATCTAAAAGTGCGCCTTGGTACTTAGGGCACTAGATTATGATTGATCAACCTAAAATGTGCGCCTAAGGCTAGATAGTGAATAGGAAGGATAAAATGCATCATCAAAGGAGTTTATAGTTATTGAAGGCATCAAATGATGACTTGGGCGCACATCTACCTCTCTACACCATATGTGACTAGTGCCAATTATTGAATAAACAACCTAGAATGAGTGCCTTACTATTTGAGGTGCTAGTTCATGCTTCTAGAACACCAAAAGTGTGCCTCAATGTTGAGGCGCTAGCTCTTGCTCAAGCAACCTTGAAAGTGCGCTTTCACAAGGAGGTTAAAATGTATTATCAAAGGATTAAGTTGAATCAAGGAATCATCATTGAAGACAAGTAAAACATGACTGTGAATGAGGCACACTTTTCATCATCTCTAACCTCACATTTGCGCCTTCCATTGGAAGCTCATATTGTGCCTAAAGGAATAGTACTGAGATATCATCCATGTCAATGATTGAGAATGTGTCAACTGGAACAATATTTTTTCTTCTTCTCATCGTGGGGTCGAACGGACTACGCCAACGCGTCGGGGTGGGTGGGTAAATGCTATTGGAGGTCTCGTTTCGTGCGCCAAGCGTCCCAGTCATTCCGGGCAAGAGGCTACTGACAAAGTCCGTTAAGATCCCTGAGACCAAAAAACTGCCAAATTTTGATGGGGCAATTCTCAGAATTTGTGATAGTTGGGAATGTTCTGTTTGGACCTACAAGTGCACGTGGCATCCTTCCACAATAACCTCTCTCATTTTTGGTCAACTCCATTCCGTTTGACCGTGCTAAAATCAAACGCATTGTTGCAAAATGCTTCAATTTGATGCAGTGGAAAGGTGCTAGGTGCGATATTTTTCATTCCATAGCTTGTGGGGTCGAACGAACTGTGCCAACGCATCGGGGTGGGTGAGTAAATGCTAGTGGAGGTCTCGTTTCGTGCGCCAAGCGTCCCAGTCATTCTGGGCAAGAGGCTACCGGCAAAGTCCCTTAAGATCCCTGAGACCAAAAAACTACCAAACTTTGACGGGGCAGTTCTCAAAATTCGTGATAGTTGGGAATGTTCTGTTTGGACCTACAGGTGCACGTGGCATCCTTCCACAATAACCTCTCTCATTTTTGGTCAACTCCATTCCGTTTGTCCGTGCCGAAATCAAACGCATTGTTGCAAAATGCTTCAATTTGATGCAGTGGAAAGGTGCTAGGTGTGACATTTTTCATTCCATAGCTCGTGGGGTCGAACAGACTACGCCAATGCATCGGGGTGGGCAAGTAAATGCTAGTGGAGGTCTCGTTTCGTGCACCAAGCGTCCTAGTCATTCCGGGCAAGAGGCTACCGGTAAAGTCCCTTAAGATCCCTGAGACCAAAAAATTGCCAAACTTTGACGGGGCAGTTCTTGAAATTCGTGATAGTTGGGAATGTTCTGTTTGGACCTACAGGTGTACGTGGCATCCTTCCACAATAACCTCTCTCATTTTTGGTCAACTCCATTCCGTTTGACCGTGCTGAAATCAAACGCATTATTGCAAAATGCTTCAATTTGATGTAGTGGAAAGGTGCTAGGTGCGACATTTTTCATTCCATATCTCGTGGGGTCGAATGGACTGCACCAACACGTCGGGGTGGGTGGGTAAATGCTAGTGGAGGTCTCGTTTTGTGCGCCAAGCGTCCCAGTCATTCCGAGCAAGAGGCTACCGGTAAAGTCCCTTAAGATCCTTGAGACCAAAAAACTACCAAACTTTGACCGGGTAGTTCTCAGAATTCATGATAATTGGGAATGCTCTGTTTGGACCTACATGTGCACGTGGCATCCTTCCACAATAACCTCTCTCATTTTTGGTCAACTCCATTTCGTTTGACCGTGCTGAAATCAAACGCATTGGCGCAAAATACTTCAATTTGATGTAGTGGAAAGGTGCTAGGTGTGACATTTTTCATTTCATAGCTCGTGGGGTCGAACAAACTATGCCAATGTGTCGGGGTGGGTGGGTAAATGCTAGTGGAGGTCTCGTTTCGTGCGCCAAGCGTCCCAGTCGTTCTGAGCTGTAAGCTACTGACAAAGTCAAAAGTTGCTAGGATTGAAATTTTGCATTCCACAAGTCCTGGGGCCGAACGGTTTGCTCCAACACGTCAGGGTGGGCGATTAAATGCTAGGGGAGGTCTTGTTTTGTGTGCAAAGCATCCCAGTCCTTCCGAGCTGTAAGCTACTGGCAAAGTCAAAAGTTGCTAGGATTGAAATTTTGCATTCCAGAGGTCCTGGAGCTGAACGGTTTGCTCCAACACGTCAGGGTGGGCAAGTAAATGCTAGGGGAGGTCTTGTTTTGTGTGCAAAGCATCCTAGTCATTTCGAGCTGTAAGCTACCGGCAAAGTCAAAAGTTGCTAGGATTAAAATTTTGCATTCCACAGGTCCTGGGGCCGAACGGTTTGTGCCAACACGTCGGGGTGGACAAGTAAATGCTAGGGGAGGTCTCGTTTTGTGTGCAAAGCATCCCAGTCCACCCCTAGGTAGCTTACAGCTCGGAAGGACTGGGATGCTTTGCACACAAAACGAGACCTCCCCTAGCATTTACTCGTCCACCCCGATGTGTTGGCACAAACCATTCGGCCCCAGGACCTGTGGAATGCAAAATTTCAATCCTAGCAACTTTTGACTTTACCGGTAGCTTACAGCTCGGAACGACTGGGACGCTTAGCGCACAAAATGAGACATCCACTAGTATTTACCCACCCACCCCGACGCGTTGGCACAGTCCGTTCGACCCCACGAGCTATGGAATGAAAAATATCACACCTAGCACCTTTCCACTGCATCAAATTGAAGCATTTTGCAACAATGCATTTGATTTCGGCATGGTCAAACGGAATGGAGTTGACCAAAAATGAGAGAGGTTATTGTGGAAGGATGCCACGTACACCTGTAGGTCCAAACAGAGCATTCCCAACTATCATGAATTCTAAGAACTGCCCAGTCAAAGTTTGGCAGTTTTTTGGTCTCAGGGATCTTAAGGGACTTTGCCGGTAGCGTCTTGCCCGGAATGACTGGGACGTTTGGCGCGCGAAATGAGACCTCCACTAGCATTTACCCGCCTACCCTGACGCGTTAGCGCAGTCTGTTCGACTCCATGAGCTATGGAATGAAAAATGTCGCACCTAGCACCTTTCCACTGCATCAAATTGAAGCATTTTGCAACAATGTGTTTGATTTCGGCACGGTCAAACGGAATGGAGTTGACCAAAAATGAGAGAGGTTATTGTGGAAGGATGTCACGTGCACCTATAGGTTGAAACAGAACATTCCCAACTGTCACGAATTCTGAGAACTACCCTGTCAAAGTTTGGTAGTTTTTTGGTCTCAAGGATCTTAAGGGACTTTGCCGGTAGCCTCTTGCCCGGAATGACTGGGACGCTTGGCGCACAAAATGAGACCTTAACTAGCATTTACCTGCCCACCCCGACGCATTGTTGTAGTCCATTCGACCCCACGAGCTATGGAATGAAAAATGTCGCACCTAGCACCTTTCCACTGCATCAAATTGAAGCATTTTGCAACAATGCATTTGATTTCGGCACAGTCAAACGGAATGGAGTTGACCAAAAATGAGAGAGGTTATTGTGGAAGGATGCCACGTGCACCTATAGGTCTAAACAAAACATTCCCAACTGTCACAAATTTTGAGAACCGCCCCATCAAAGTTTGGCAGTTTTTTGGTCTCAAGGATCTTAAGGGACTTTGCCGGTAGCCTCTTGCCCAGAATGACTGGGATGCTTGGCACACGAAACAAGACCTCCACTAGCATTTACCTGCCCACCCCGATGCGTTAGCACAGTCCGTTCGACCCCACGAGCTATGGAATGAAAAATGTCGCACCTAGCACCTTTCCACTACATCAAATTGAAGCATTTTGCAACAATGCGTTTGATTTCGGCACGGTCAAACAGAATGGAGTTGACCAAAAACGAGAGAGGTTATTGTGGAAGGATGTCACGTGCACCTATAGGTCCAAACAGAGTGTTCCCAACTGTCACAAATTTTGAGAACTGCCCGGTCAAAGTTTAGCAGTTTTTTGGTCTCAGGAAGCTTAAGGGACTTTGCCGGTAGCCTCTTGCCCGAAATGACTAGGATGCTTGGTGCACAAAACGAGACCTCCCCTAGCATTTACCCCCCCACCTTGACGCATTGGCGCAGTCCATTCAACCCCATGATGAGCAGAACAAAAAATATGGCACCTGGCAAGGTTTTTGCTCTTAGGATCTTAAGTGACTTTGCTCTTACGAAACAATGTATCGGCAAAGACCCTAGATTTCATAAGAGGAGACGTGATTTTAAGAGGTTTTTGGGAATGTGACTTTAGCCTTCCACTCCTTATCTAATGACGAGTTTATTCTTAGAGTTTGATGGCTTTTATGAGCATATACACGATGTTGTTTTAGGATAGTCATACTCTAATGTGTAAATAATAGTAAATAGAGAGCTTCTTGGCCATAAATGGGATTTGCATACACACACACACACCCAACTAAAATAGTATCCTTATTGGCCTTATTGGCACCTCCCCCCAAGATGTAAGTTTTTTATGTTTGTAATGTGCCCCCAGTGTCCTTGACATAGAGTTTCTTGACATTAATTTCATTCAAACATGTCTTCAATTCATCTTCAAAATGTTTTCAATACATCTCCAATGTCTTTTCCACGAAGGTTTATGCATATTTATACATGATTTGAGGGAAACCAATAGTCTCCAACTGACTCTTGAGTACTTGACTATCCATCTTCCGTACTTCTGCATTTTTTTTACATTTTTCATATGACAACTTTGACATATTTACAAAATTTGACAAGATGAAGACTAAATACATGATGAAATGGTTTATCATGACCTTATTTGATTAGGGCATATATAAGGAATTTTTTCATATTGATTCTATTGATCTAAAACCATTCTCTTGATCTAAAACCATTCTCAATGCTAAACATATCATCAATGGACTAAAGAACTATCATCATAATGTATGGCATCATGGGAAGTATCATGACTTGCACATAAGGAATTTAAATTATATTGTATATCAAGGTGTATATACATTAAAATCTAGTCCATAATGGTAGACATATACAAAAAATTGGCAAATATGCCAACTCAAAATATTTTTTACAAAATGTGGCATATGCCATGTCTCAAAATCTATATACAATCTACATGCCAAATAGCTACATCAAATACTACAAGTCCACTTGACCCTCAATCTGTGATGGATCCACAATCTGTGATTGATCCTGAAAAAGTGTCCTCTTTGTACCAAAATGTCTAGTAATTGATGAAGGTGAAGTTTCCTGCATTAACAAGTCAAAACACAAATTTGATTAATCTCTTCAATGGTAAATAAAAATAAGTTAAAGTTAGTAAATAGATTCTTATCTACTACAATTAAGAAATTTCATTTATTAACATACATCTAAATCACTACAATCAACTATAAGACCACTAGATAAACTATCAATTATTTAGAAAAATTCAATTCAATTACCTCCACTCTATGTTGTTGTTCGGACAATTGTTCTGCAAATGATTTTCTCTTAAGACGATCAGGTGTCCTAGTGAAGCATGATGGCAAAGGTGGCACATCACTCACATTCTCAACAGACTACATAAAAGCAAAGTAACATTAAAATAAATTAATATATAATTATTAAACAAAATAGGAAATGCACTACACAAAAACTTATCTACTAGAAAACAAGCACATACCACCATCTAGGCCTCTTGCATCAATTAAGAAGGACAAGAATGTAAGACTCTAAATGACTGTAATCAAATATTTAAGTTTTCTAAATTATCAGTTAAAGTACAATTCAATCAAATTACCTCCATCTTTTGTTGGCGTTGAGAAAGCCATTCTGCAAATGATAGTCCCTTGGGTCGATCAGAAGTTTGAGAAAAGACTATTGGCAAAGATGCCACATCATTCACATTTTCAATTGACTATAAAATAAAATTAACATCAAGATATAAATTAATATATAATTCCTCACAAAGAAATAAATGCATAAAAAAGAAGTTAATGTGTACAACAAATTATACCGGCAAGTCCAAGCCAAATTGGATGGTAGACAAAGTTCCATGATGAACTTCTGTCAACTCCTCTGTCATCAACTATTATCCCACTTAGATACATTAGTACTAATAAAGTTGTTTATATATTTAAATGGAATAGACCATAAAATTTAACTTTAAATTTTACCTGCATAAAAGATTGCTCATGCATTTCTCCTTCTCTAATGTTTACTGATCCAGTAGCTTCTACTCTTGTCCCTGACCCCTCAGCTTGAGTTCTGGACCCCATTGCCTCATCTCGTGAATGGAGATCATACTCTGATGTGTTCAACGGTGGCTCACTACTCTCCATAATAGGACCCAAGCATAAATGATTGCAAGAAATGCAATGATGGGGCACACATATATGTCTAGACAACGACGGTCTAGTAATACCAGGTGATCCAATATCATCACCTTCATCATGTGCTTGTGCAAATTGAGATGTCTGTATAATCAAATGCTCAGTCAAAGAGTGTATGGCACTAAGGCCCTGTTGTGTTGCATTTGCAACAACGTCTGGGTGCTGCATTGGGGGTGGAGAAGGGATAGCAGGAGGGGGAATATAGGGACCTTGTACTTGTCTAATTTCCCCAGGTCTATCTTGAGGCATTCCTCTGCCCACTCCTTGAAACTCTCTAAAATCAAAATAATTAACATGTTGACCTATGACGAACTCTGCATAGAGTTTACGGAGGAAATACAAAGGCACATCTAAATTGTTGTTGGGTGGTTTATCAAAACCCATCCACCAACAATCCCAAAAGTTTTGACTAATGCCCTCATGAATACACCATTTGATTGAAAATTTGGGCTTACAAACATCAACATGCAATCCGATTTTAGGATTGACAAAGTGTTGGGCTAACATAGTTTTTGTAATCTCTAAATCTTTGACTTCCTCATATGACAAACCATCAGCATATTCGGCCTTCTTGGCTTCTCGCCATTGCCGAAATGATTCGTGTTGGGTTGACAAGGTTTGAATATGATTAATGATTCCCTCTAAATTCGATGTCATTATAGACAATCGAGGGTGGCGGCGATACATTTCTATGATCCTGCTTATATGATCAATATTTCTTTGAATATTCTATTCTATTGTTGGAGGGGGAGGGTTTGGTGGTGGAGGGTTTGGGTTTTCATTTCGTGCATCCATTTTACCTAATTAAATTATAAAACATACCCACTTAGCATAAAAACCAAAAAAATTGCTTGAAAATACAAAACAAACAAAAAAAATGCATGAAATCTTACCTCTTTGGATCGGATATCCGTTCCTCAACTCTAATATCCGTTTTTTGAAGATGAGACTGCGTTTTTGCAAGCCGCGGGTTTGCAAAAACACAGTCTTTTTTTGCATTTTATGATCTCCAAAACGGATATCCGTTTTCTTTTTCCCTATTGTATTCATTGTTTTTTATTTTATTATTTTAGCATTGCATACATTTTAAGTATTTAGGCATTTTAGCTATAAAATACAAGCAAATTTATAAAGGAGTATGATGATATTTAAGCATTTTAGCTATAAAATACAAGTAAATTTATAAAGGATTATGATGATATTTAGGCATTTTAGCTATAAAATACAAGAAAATTTATAAAGGATTATGATGATATTTAGGCATTTTAGCTATAAAATACTATCAAAATTTATATAGGATTATGATGATATATATATTTGATTTTTATATGATTTACTTATACTAAGGTATCTCATAGTATTTTAAAGGCACTTTTAAATAGATACAGGAGAGAGATAGATGCGGGTTAGGGGTTAGGGATTAGGGCCATTATTTAGGGTTTACGGATTTAGAGAGAGAGAGAGACTACTTTTGACATGAAATCGTAAACCCTAAATAATACCCCTAAACCCTAAACCCAAGTAACCCTAAATAATTCTTCCAAATACTAAACCCTAACCCCTAAACCATAAACCCTAAATAATTCCCCTAAACCCTAAACCTGAGAAAAGTAGTCCTAGTTTTCTTGTTTCCATTGCTTCGTCGATAAGGGAGAGGGAAAGATAGAGGGGAGAGATAGGATATATAGGAATGATAGGGGAATGACTGGTGTTGACATTTCTTCTGAATCAGCATTAGGGTTTGCCACTTCTAATGCACAGGCAGATTCAGGCCAACTGAATACAGGAGGTTGCGTGAGCTCCTCCCCTTCACTTCTGGTTCTGCCGCACCAAGGGGGGTATCCCTATAACTCAAGATATAACCTTGACTAGCTCAAAGATAGAAGGATCTAACTTGACAGCAATAGGCAGAATACTCTCATGTATGGACCAAGATCTGCATGATAGATCACAAGGCTGGCAACATTCTTGGACATGATGTCTGGTTGGGTATGAGAGCATGCAGGGGGTTCCTAATCCTACTCCTACAACTAACAGGTGGAGGTGTGAAATGGTTTGATATGAATTTGGATGCAAAGCTGGACATGGTGTATAACACAAGAACACAGCATGATTGGTGCCTATCCAGGGCTTGGAGTCGGTAGACATACACCTGTGAATGATCAGCATAAATAGCTAAAACTGGATTTCAGGGGGATACACATGATATCTGCCTTACAGATATCTCCCAATATAGAGTGTTGAGCTATCTCTACTTATGGCATCCCTACTGCAGTATACCCTTCCCAATGTTCAACCTGAAAACAGTTTAATCTGCCCCTTGAGCAGAGGTCAAAAGATCAGACATTCAACATAGGAATTCTATGCTCTAGAATCTAAACATAAGCAAACATCCAGATCCAGAAGAAGGATACATGCAATACTGGAGACATAATTAACACAACACATGCTAAACAGCATTACTCATATAAGATCAACCATGAAACCAGTGGATTCATGCCAAGTCCTACAACAGGAGATACATAAACTCACAAGAAAAACTGTACAGAGCAACCAGATCAGCTGGTTTTGGATTACAGAGCCAAAAATCTACAACTTTCAACAACCACAAATGAACAACACAACCTGCTTATAACAGCCAGGTAGGTGCTCAGCAATTAATTACAATGTTGACCAGAATTTCGCCAGATACACAGTATCATGAAAATGGCGCTCAAACACAACCGGATTGGCGCCCAAACTTGAATGCAGTAGGTGGGGGGAGGAGACAGGAAGATTTCTCGAGCCTTGCGCCGCCGCCTAGGGATTCAGATCTTCAATCAGGTACAACATTCGTCCACGCCATCGCCCATACCTCTGCAACAATCGCCATTGATGGCGCACCAACCCGCGGCCTCGGGAAGAACATCAGACAAACAGTCGCAACCGCTTCCCGCCGAGATTCATCATCATGATGTTTCGAAAATGCAGGATAACATTATCCCACATGCACCCCGCAGCAACCTCCTTTGCACTTTATATACTAGGTCATGAGCATATATCATGTCGGTGCTTTTGCTCCTGACGACACTAGTATAGACTTCATCATCATCATCTTCCAGCAGCATGATATCCTGTTGTTCGAAATATCACCCTGACGTCATCATGATATTTGAAATATAACCTTCATGATAATCGGCACAACCTGATCCTTCGGAGGAACATCCTCCTGCTGAGCTTATAACAAAAGTCTGGCCGATGAACATCCTGATGACGTCATCATCATATCCTGCTGACGTCATCATCATATCTGCCTACTGCACACCTCCTCATATCCGGATGACGTCATCATCATGTTTGCAAATATCAGGAGGTCTCTTCAAGATGATCAGTGTTAGAAATATGACCCCCGCGGGACCTTGATGACGTCATCATCATATTAACATCATCATGATATTCGGAAGACAACCGGATATTTGGAAATATCCTCCTGATGTTCAAATATCAGGTTGCACTGTAGCTCCTCTGTAAGATCGGGGCGAAAACTGAATATGATGATGCTGCTTGAAAAGATCACCCCCAGTAGATAATGCGCGAAGCCAGCAGGCGGATATCTCCCTGATATCAGCATCATCATGATGCTCGAGCAAACATATATCCGGGTGATATGAAAATATCACCCCCTCCTTCGGAATATCATGATGCAGATAGGCAGAAAGAAAAATATCACCCTGATATACGGATGACGTCAGCATCATCAGGATGAGAAACAAAGAACAAGAAGTGATACAACATCATCAGGATGATATTGACTAAGATCATCCTGACGTTCGAAATATGATGACCCTAGTGAATATCGGGTCGCACTTAAAACTCTTCAACATCATCATCAGGATGATCATAACCAAGATCACCCGATGATAGAAATATCACCCCGGCGAAATATCATGAAGGCAGAAAATATGATGACCTCCACAAGCAGCAGGATGACAACTGAAAAAATGATGATGATGACGACCCTTAGGATAAAACAAGTTAGGTCGAGCAACTCAAAGAATAAGCAACATCATCATCATGCTCGCGCAAGGTGATAAATGGAAGATCACCGGAGACTTTGAAACATCACCCTCGCAAGCAGATAAGGGCGCACTGTAGCTCGTCAGCATCATCAGGATAAAACCCGAACATCACCCGACAGCGAAATATGATGATGACGATGAGAAACCGGTCGACGAAGAACATGATGATGCTGACCCTCATGGAAACAAACATGATGATGATGACCTCCTCCTCAAGAAAATATGATGATGCAGCTGAAAAATACTGAGGAGGTCCGTTACTTAGAGCATTTTTTGGATACTTAGGGAGAGTGCCTGAATGAAAATTGCTCAGAAAACCACCAGTCAATTCAGGCGTCAACAACTGGGATGCATGATTAAACCTAACCCCTAACCCCTAACCCCTCTTTCCTAACCCCTAAACCCTAAACTTGAGAAACCATAAACCCCTAAATCCTAAACACTAAACCCAGGAAACCCTAAACCTCTATCGAGCTCTATCTCCCTATCTCACTATCTCCCCATCACTATCATTCCTCTACCTCTCAATCTCTCTCCCTATGCTTTAGCCATGTCCCTCACTCTATATCTCCCTATTGGTCCTCTCTCTCTAAACCTCTAAACCTTAACCCCTAAACCCTAAACATGAGCAACCCTAAACTCTATCTCCTATCTCTCCCTTATCTCCCTATCTCTATCGTCCTTCTACCTCTCAATCCTTCTCCCTATTTCTCTAGACATATCGCTCACTCTCTATCTCCCTATCTCTCCCCTTTGTCACCTCTATCTCTCCCTATCTGTCTCCTCTCTCTTTTTATCTAGCTATCTCCAAAACTGAGAAACCCTAAACCCAGGTACACCCTAAATCCAATCAACTCTAAACCTATATCTCCCTATCTCTCCCCTATCTCCCTATCTCTATCATCCCTCTACCTCTCTTGATCTCTCTCCCTATGTCCCTGGCCATGTGCCTCACTCTCTATCTCCTTATCTCTCTCCTCCATCTCCTCTCTCTATCTCCCTATAATTCCTCTCTATAAACCCTAAATCCAAAACCCTAAACCTCTAAACCTAACCCCCAACCCCTAAACAATTTAAATCCTAAACCCTAAATAATGCCCCTAAACCCTAACCCCTGACCCCTAAACCTGAGAAACCCTAAACCCCTAAACCTTAAACCCCAAACCCTTAAACCCTAAACCCAAGTAACCCTAAACCACTATCTCCCTATCTCTCCCCTATCTCCCTACCACCTATGTCCCTCTACCTCTCAATCTCTCTCCCTATGTCTCTAGCCATGTCCCTCACTCTCTATCTCCCTATCCCTCCCCTCAGACTCCTCTATATCTCCCTATCATTCCTCTCTCTCTATAAACCCTAAATCCAAAACCCTAAACCTCTAAACCTAACCCCTAACCCCTAAACAATAAATCCTAAACCCTAAATTATAATGCCCCTAAACCCGAACCCCTAACCCCTAAACCTGAGAAACCCTAAACCCCAAACCCCTAAACCCTAAACCCAAGTAACCATAAACCACTATCTCCCTATCTCTCCCCTATCTCCCTATCACCTTTGTCCCTCTACCTCTCAATCTCTCTCCCTGTGTCTCTTGCCATGTCCCTCACTCTTTATATCCCTATCTCTCCCCTCAGACTCCTCTATATCTCCCTATTGGTCCTTTATCTCTCTCTAAACCCTAAACCCTAAACCTCTAAACCTTAACCCCTAACCCCAAAACCATAAACCCGAAACCCTAAATAATGCCCCTAAACCCAAGCAACCCTAAACCTCTCTCTCTCTCTCTCTCTCTCTCTCTCTCTCTCTCTCTATGTCTTTGGACATGTCTCTCACTCTCTATCTCCTATCTCTCACCTTTGTCTCCTCTATCTCTCCCAAACTCTATCAGTCCCCTCTCTCTATCTCTCTTTAAACTGTAAGCCCTAAACCCCTAAACCCGAGCAACCCTAAACCTATAAACCCTAAATAATTCCCCTAACCAACCTCTAAACCACTTCTCTATATAGGTGCAACTAATACCACTTTTTCATTGTTTTCCACATTTAATTATATTCTTTTCCATTTTCCAAGTCCTACATGTGTCCAAGTTGTATTGTTTGTCAAGTTTTTAGTCTAATTGTTAGTCCCAGCTCTCATGGTTATTAAAATGTTAGTATATTATAGTTAGATTTATCCTTCAGTAACATTAATTTACACATTGTTGCACAAACAACCACACTGAAACATAACCTTACCTAATTAAGGTTAACCTTTTAAAAGGTTCTTTCATAAATGGCGAGCTTAACAAATCCAACTAGTTCAATGTTCTTATAGTCCATGCTTACCCTTCCAAGAGAGTTCATGCCATGTTAACTTTGCATTATGTCCTAACATATCACATGAAGGATATCATCATCACAAGGAATAACAATGTCATGAAGGATTAACGAAGGTGTAGCTTCACCACATAAAGTATCATTCATAATTTTATCACTAGAGGGTAAGGGTATATCATGTGTATCCTTCTCAAACCATGTATCATGAATCAAATCATATGAAGGATTGCGTAAAGCAATTTAGGGCATGAAATCCAAAACGCCCCAAAACACAACCCCTACTGCCCCACCATTCCTATCCCTAAAATATTGGAACATAGTCTAGAAAAATGATTATTTCACCTGATGAACAAAATTGAATATTTTATTATTGATTATTTGAGTAATTCATTAGTAATGATTCTTAGTGTTTAACAAATCCTTATGGATCAATGTGTAAAGAAGCTACCAATGTTAATTTGCCCTCCTCCTTCACTAGAAACGGTCTTTAAGGAGGTTCATATATTGATGGGAGATCCAAGATTTAAGAGGTATATTTTCAAAAAGAGTAAAAAGCCTCCCCTCTTACCCCATCATGATTTCCTTCACTCTTAGTCGATTTCTCTTCCCCATCCTCCCCTCTTACCCCTCCCCTCTCTTTCCTGACCTGATCTTGTTAGCTCCCCTCTCCCTTCTCCTATCTTTGTCCTTTTTTCCCCTCTTTACCGGTTCTTGCTTCCGCCCCCCCTCTGTCCCCTCCTTGTCCCCTTTTGTGGGATTGAGTCTTTGCCCCTCCTCTTTTGCCCTCATCTTATCCCCTTTTCCTCTCCCCCCTTTCCCTTTGCTCCTTGTCCTCCCTCCTCTTTACCCTCCTTGGCCCGTTCTCACCTTTTTATTTCTCATACTCTTGTCCCCTAGCTTAACCTCCCGTCTCCAACCTCTGGATCTCGTTGCCCCCTTCTCCCTCTTTAATTTCTAGGTTTTTAACTGTATCCTTCGTTTCTTGTTGCCCCCTGGTGCTCTGTTTGTGGCTTGGAGTTTGTTGTGAATATATATTTATATATATTATTTGGTCGTTGTAGCTTGTCTTCCCTTTTATGATTTACTCTTCTCTCTTATGCTTTCTCCCAGTTAGTTTCTTTCCTCCTTTGGATAGTTATTGGCTTACCTTTCTTTTTTGTTAGCCCCCCCCCCTCCTTTGCCTTCGTAGTTCACCCCTCTCTCTCTTTTAACTTGGAGCCCTCTCTTGTTCTTTATATGTAGCTTTTCCCAATCTATCCCTCACATTTTAACCTCTTCGGTTGTCCCCCCCCCTTTTTATTATTTATTAAATTATTTAATTATCTTATCTCTTTCATCCTTGGTTTGTTCTTTATGGTTGATTGTATTACAGTTATTCCTCTTTTTGCTCCCTTCTAATTTGTGGCCTTGCTCCTTTGTTTGCTTTTTTAATTTTCTTTACTTGGGTCTTCCTCTCATCCTAGTTAGTCTTTGTTTGTTTGTTTTGTCTTAGTATGCCTAGATGTCCCCCACTCCTCTTTGTCCCTCACTTCACTAGGTTTGATAGGCAGCTATCCTTCTCCCTTAATTGATCTTGGTTTCCGCCTCACATCTCTCTCTCCTTTTAAGTGGTCTTAAGTCTGCATACTGTCATTCATGTTCTCTCTTCTCTTGCTTGCTATCTTTCTCCTGATGATGGATCACTGTGTGTGATTCGAAATGTTGAGGAAAATAATAATACACAGTCAAATCCAGAAGCATTTCAAACTCAACATCATGGACTGTGGAAAATTGATGACTACCACTAAAAAGCCTTTTTCCCAAAAAATTTTCGAAAACGGATATCCATTTTGGTTTGGTATCCAAACCAGAACAGATATCCATTTCAAAGTCAAACTTTGCCAAGTCACGAATTTGGCTAAGTAAAAATGCAATTTTTTTCCTATTGCCACTGTTTGGCCCGCGATGATCCTACACATACCCCCCTAGGATTCTGAATAGGGAAGGAAATGAAATGTGTGGGGATTAGGGAACACATATATTTGATACCAGCAGGAATAGGGAAAATGTTAAGAGTAACACTGAGTTTCTATCATGGGAAAGCAATGAAGGAGATTTGTGGATCAAGGTTCGGGCATACTAAGTGCAAGATGCAGTTTTGGGAGGGGGACGGGAAAGTCTGAAAGTCCAAACCATATGACAATGCAGGAAGTAGGCTTCAAGCACACCAAATATTGTGGTCGAGTGAAGATGGGATGGAGAGGCAACATGAGTGGAAGTGATCAGGGATTAGGGAAAAGCAATACCCAATTCCAAAGGAAGAGAAAGTGGGATTGAGGCCAGGAGGAACTTGATACCAATAGTGTGGAGGAAAATGCAAAAGAAAGGGGAACCCATTGGGGATTGGGGGAGCGAGGATGCTAGATACAACATATCTTTTAGGTATGATGATAGGGAGAAGTCTATAGTTATGGGACCTAGGACTTAGAGGAAAGGAGTTGGTGGGGTTTTAGGGAATGAAGGGAAAGCATGTAGGTAGAAGAAAGATTAAAATCCTGAAAAAGCCCAGACACAAGAGTTAACAACCTTATACTTAGAAAATTTTAGATTTCTTGCAATTTGGGTACATGGTTGAAGTATAAAGGCAGGAAAAACACTAGGCATAAATTTTACCAAGGAGGACCCATTAAAGATTTCTTACATTGGTTATAAATTATGGAAAAAATAGGGCTAACACAATAAGGGAGCACTAGACTTAGGTAAATTTGCACTTGTTAAACTAGGCCCCAACATTATCTCTATTTGGGGATGTGTGCCTCTTGCATGCATAATGAGAATTCGCACATAATCTTCAAGAGTAGACCAGAAAGCTAAAAAGGAAGTGGAGGGAGGGGAAACCAAAACAAACCTAGTATGTACAAGGAAAGGCATGATGAGGAAGGTATATACAAGGAAAAACAACTACCTACAACCATTGACATGAAAGAACAACTTGACATGGACATTGTATGGTTGTAAATAGAACTGGGGCTATGTGTTAATTGCTTTGTTAGTCTTGGCAGAGTTGAGCTTTGCAAGCTTTATAATCTTTGACCACAAGTGAGAGGAGGTAATTCCAATTAATAAAACTAGAGATTTTGACATGATCAATGAATTTTTGGAAAAACATTTGAAGATTGTCAAATGGGTTTCTCTTGGAGTAGTTATATTACAGGTTTTTGCTATGATATTAGCATTGGCAATTAAATCAGTCACTGTCAGTCCAGGAGATTATGATAGTGATGACATGAATACATTGCTCCGAGATCTGGTATGCGTCAACCTCTACTCAACCGTCATGGAACTCAAGTTGCGGCTATCTCAACTCCTGTTCCTAAGCACTAGGCTACTCGAAACGATGCTTCGAGCACTCGAATGAGAGAGAAGTATGGTTTAGATACATCAGAGTTACATACAATCCAACAAACTCTAATAGGTAGGCGCAACTGCCTCCACCACAACCAGAGGAGAGAAGTCAGTGCACTATCATGTAGGTTGTGAAGTCATTGAAATTTTTGAAGTGAATGCACATGTATTAAACATTTTACCACATTGTGAGGATTTTAAAGTGGATTAAATAATGATGCATTATACCATGCCTTTGCCTTTTGAATAAAATCAACATATATATAAGATGCAATGAGGAGAAATTATGTGGGTGGTCAAATAGAAAGAGAGCATCGAATAGCAAGAGAGAAAAAGGAGTTTCGGCGTTAAAATGTGGAAAAGACGGTCACAGGGGATAGTTGAACCATTCCTTATATGCCATGACAAAAAGAAAATGCGATGGGGTGAAAAAAAGGCGTTCCACCCAAGCTTTGAAGTGATAATGTTTTAATAAAATAGAAAACAAAAGAAAGGGAACTTTAAAAAAACTCTCCACAAGGGAAAAGAATCGCTGCATAGGTATGAGGAGGAAGTGGAAACACTTGAGGAGAGGAGGCAAAGGCATGGCTTTTGGAAGAGATTAAACCAAAAAAAAAAGCTCGTTGCCTAAAGATAGAAGGTACAACAGATAAATAATAAGAGGGAGGTTGATTTGGTGGGATTCGACTGTAGTCAGAATGATGGAGGAGAATTGATGATGATGATCATAGATTGATATCACAGAGGAGATTTAGAAGGCCTCATTTGTAGAACAAAGTATATGCAAGGAGCTAGGTAGGAGCTATGCAAAGTAAAGACCAAGTAGAGTATATATGTGTAGTTTGAGGAAGAAGAACTGGCCACAATATGGAGATGTGGAAGGGCTTGACATAGCTTGAGTTTGAAAAGATAATGATGCAGATTTAAAGGAGAAAAGTGCAGACATTGGAGAGCCAAGTTGTTGCTAGGGAGTTACAAATGTGAAGAGGTTGTAGAAGGCCTGAATTGTACATTAAATTTTAAATTTGATTCGACTAAATAAATCTAAATTGTGTTGCAATCTTCATTGTTTTGAGGTACAGTGTTGCCTTTGTAATTCTGCGTGCTTGAGAATTTGTGATTTGTCTGTGTTGGTAGAGGGGAGTTTACCCTCTTGCATCAAATGGTATCAGAGTAGGTTATCCTAAGCATGGAGAGGATCTAGCAGGACCTCCGGGTAGAGAAGAGTGAGAAAACGGTAGAGAACAAGCTCGTGTGAGGGTTGTTGTAAATAGGGGAAGTCCTGAGAAGCGAGAGAACTTGAAGTCGCGAAAAGATTGAGAGTGTGATGTGGATTGCAGATTGAGGTGAGATCGGTGGAGAATGAATGGTTGGCGAAGATTGTAGTGGTTGACGGTGAAAAAACAAGCATCGCAGTGAAGGAAATAAAAGTTAATGATGCAGCCCATGGTGAATTTGTAGTAGCGAATGAAGAGGTGACCCTTGTTGCATTTTTGGATGATGCTTTTGTACTTCTATTTAATGTAGTTAAGGTTAAAGAGTGTGGAGAAGAACCTATGGAAATCTTCAATTTCCATAAGGTATTCGATGAAGATTTATATGTTGTAGGTTGTGATATGAGTGACATGAGAGTTTGGTGGAGGAGGTCGGTTACTAGTGGGTTGGATCCCACGAAGGAGAGGAGAGGAGAGATAATTTGGCAGAGGAGAATGGCATATGGTGGATGTGAATCCATAAGAGGAGAAAGGAATGATGAATGGAGTTGTGGGAGGAGGATGACAATTGTGCCAACTAGATGTTGGAAAAAGAGGAAGAAGAAATAACCCTGTGCACATTTCACAGCGATGAAATTCGTTACAAGTTGGTTGCAACTTGAAAGGGTAGTTCGACTACTCAACTCCACCTTTGTGAGCCTATGCTTACAAACTTTCTACCTGACATATCTGATGCAGGAGCATCCGAGTGAATGAGCTATCCTGCATTGACCAAAAAGATTTGATGTTTTGGCTTTGGTTGTTTTGTGCATTTTGACTTTTGTCGCAACTGGTTGGGTTGTATTGAAAATCTTCATGCATCTGAAGTTATGGGAATGATAAAGGTGGGATAATGGCAAATGTCAATGCAATGTTGGGACGAAGCATGTTCGTCAATGTTTTCGACCTTCTTTTTGCCTCAAGAAAAAAATGTAACTTTTCAAGCCCATTAAAATCTTTGGCCCATGTCAATATCCTTTAACTATGTAGATTTTTGGGACAATAGTTGCACCAGAGGATCTAGATGTTTGGATTGAGACATAATCTAATTATCGGCTGCTCTTCAATGAAGTAAATAATCTTTTAGTTGGTGGTGGAGGTAGAAATGATGGAAGAGGAGAGAAATGGTGGGGACAGTCTTGCAAAATCAATAAAACAAATCCATGTAGACATGGTCAAATGGCAGTTATGTTTGAATCAATCAACAATCTTTGGGTCAGCAACATAAAACAGTTAAAAATTTCATCTCACATTTCAAAATTGTGTTATCTAAGAATCTCAACTCCTAAATACAGTCCTAATACTGATGGCATTCATATTAGTCGATCCAGCTATGTGATGGTTAGAACACCCTCATTGGTACCAGGGATGACTACATTTGTATATTTTGGTTTGAACACTCACGTGAGGATTTAGGCCATGTTATGCAGTGCCTTAAGGGAATATAAACAGCAGAGGGGTCGCTCATGCCAAGAGTCTCTCATGAGACTTTGGAACAAGGAATTCAACACCCAAATTATGGGAATGTAAAGCACCACAATGGCATAGATATTCTCATGCTACATTTTGGGCAAAACACACCGCTGTGGCTGATATTGATGACACAACCATGGGTCTTCGAATCCTTAAGCTCCATGGATATTTAATGTATCTTCAGACGCTCTGAAAGGTTTTAGAGATAAGAATGGAGAGTTATTTTGCTTAATGGGTCAGACCCAAAGAGGAGTTACGGATATGTTAAACATTCATCATTGTTCTCATGTCGCATTTCCCGAAGAAAAGATAATGGAAGAAGCAAGACTCTGCACCCACAGATACTAGACAAATGCTCTTCAAAATGTGGGTGTTTTTTGACAAATGGGCTCTTAAAAAGGATCTTCAAGGAGAGGTGGAAAATGTTCTCAAATATCCATGGCACAAAAGTATGCCAAGGTTGAGGCTGGAGCTATGAGAATCAACACAAAGGTTCTAGTTGTGCCTTTAGCAGAAGTAGCAACAGTGAAAGTTATTGAACAAGATTGTAAAATGTTGAATATTGCAAAGGCTGGGGACAACGTAGATATTAGTCTTCAAGGAATTAATTCTTCTATTTTACTGCTTCGGGGAGTCATTTATCATCCTGATTTTCGTGTTCCACTAGCAAGACTCATCGAACTGAAGGTTGCTGTTTGGACATCAGAAGGCAAAATGTAGGAGAACGTAGGTAAAATGCCATGGTGGAGATTCAAAGATTTGTTTTCATTCTCATAAAACATATGATTGTAAATATTAAGTATTGATCCTTATTATTGGTCATTGAGTGTCCTGTGGGGCCGCATGCTTGGAGTGGAAAAGAACACAAATTCAAATTGAAGATTTGAATTAAGATAAAAGACTCTTCACCTTCTATAGGAGTTTGTTTATTTCTATAAGAGCCAGGACTAAGGTAGTGGAGAGGTTGCTGCCCAGAAAGTGAATAGGGATCGGCCAAAAGAAAGAGTTGCAGGCCCGAATGCAGGGTAGAACAGAGAATTGTTAAAAGGGGAAAAACACGAGAGTATGTGGAGATTGTAGAGTGAAGAAGAGCTGTAGAGAGAGGGTAAATTGGCCAGAGAACTTGAGAGGCCATTAATGGTTGAGAATGAAAAAAATGTTGTATTGCAGATTTACAGTTTGGTTGTGAGTGAAATTGAATAAAATAAATAAAAAATTGAGTAGTTTTGTTGCAATCTATATTTGTGTTTGCATTTTGAGAAATTGTGTGTTGTTGTAGTAGAGAGGGTAGTTTCCTTCTTGCATTATTACATGTTAGACCCTGCAAAGAAGATCCATGGCACAAGGGCATGAAAAAATTTCCACAAATCACTTGCCTCTATTAAGGATAAGCATTATGAAGGACTTAATTTCCTCAAGCTAAAAATGGATCCACCAACAAGTTGCAACATATGATGTTTCTTACATGAGTGCACTATATTATAGACAATGCCTGGGAGATGAATATGAACTCCACCAAAGTCACCATTACAATTCAACCACAAATATTAAGTGCATAACCCTTGCCACACCTCAATACCACACACATCATGCACATTCATAGAAGCATAGTATGAATTAGCAAAAAACAAGTCAACAACAATTCATGTGGATGAAAGTAGACATCCTCCGTTAATATCCATAACATTACTATGCCTACTAACCTCTTCATGTGAACTAAGGTTCTAATTCATATACTTGACTATGCCCTTGGTGAACACAAGAAAGAATATCTCCATGCATTCCAAACTAGAATACCACAAGCTAGGGGACATACCATCACGCTGGGATGCGACATATTGATCTTCAAGTTCATACATGTGTTGCAACTCAAAACCACTTTCAATTGTATGCTAGACCCACAAAAAAGATTCTAACTTTGGTGCATCACTATCATCCATAGCAATAGAAACCTAGAACGGCCCTTTGCCCCCACCACAACAACAAAAGAGACCCAAGCATCATCTGGAGACACACCGTCAACAACGACATCAGGGAATAATGTGGCAAGGGAAAAGCCTGCAGCAGAAACGCCCACGAGCCCATGTGCGGGCATACCCACCAGGAGATCAGAGGAGATGATCACGGAAGTAACTATTGCACAGGCAGGAGAGGGAGCGGCCAGAGGCATTTTGAAAATTCCAAAAGCTTGATGTTAACACTGATGACTATGAGGCTTTCCTTTGTAATGAAGGTTAAGTTTCTATTGCTATGGATGATGGTGATGCACCAAAGTTAGAAACTTTTTTGTGGGTCTAGCATACAAGTGAAAGTGGTGTTGAGTTGCAACACATGTATGAACTTGAAGATCAATATGTCGCATCCCAACTTAATAGTATGTGCCCGAGCTTGTGGAATTCTAGTTTGGAATGCATGGAGATATTCTTTCTTGTGTTTACCAAGGGCGTAGTCAAGTATATGAAGAACCTCCCCCTTCTCGCCCTCTTTCGTGCTCCCGTACCTCCCCTGTGGTGGTATGTGGAGAGGAAGTCTCTGAGAATGAAGAACACTACAACAAACTTGCTTTGATCGGCATATTTTATGGTCTTTGACCATCCCTCCTGGACCTGAACAAGTGGATTTATGAATCTTGGAGTCCCCTGGTTTAGGGTAATATTAACATTTTCCCCTGTGCAAGGGGTTTTTTCATTGTTGTCATTTATTCTGCAGAGGCTAGGGATCCTGTGCTTGATGGTAGGGTGTGGTTGTGGGGTGAGCATTCCCTCCTGCTCAAACCTTGGACTCCTGAGTTCAATCTCATCTCTGAATAACTTAATATCAGGTCTGATTAGGTCAGGTTGCCTAATCTTCCCCTTCATTTCTGGAAGGTTTCCTACTATGAGGCGATTGGCAACTCTATTGGTCGATTCCTCATGGTGGACAAATCTATAATTTCAATGGGACTCTGCACCTATGCTCGCATTCTTGTGGCTATTGATATTTCCAAGCCTCTGTCTAGTGAGGTTGTCTGGTTGGTGGGTGATCATTCTCGATCCCAACTACCGGATTATGAGGGTTTGCCCTTTCGTTGTCATCGATGCTTCACGGTTGGACACCTGGCTTCGAACTGCCATCACTCCCGTTGTAAGGCTTCGTTGTGGTGGTGGGATGCTCGTTTCTAACATTTGCTTGTTTCTAACCCAGAGGTTGGGTCGGTTGAGGAGTCCTTGGTGGATTCTTCTCCTTCGCATACCCCTGTGGCCTCAGGACCCCCGATGGGGACTCCTGTTCTGGGTGTGCCTAGGGGTGGTTTGGAGGTTGTTGCCCCTTTGTCTTATGTTGTGGTTCCTCCAAACTGCGATCTGATTGCTCCGTCTACTCATGTTGTTTCTCCTGTGGATTATGCGGTTGCGGCTTCAGCTGAGGACTCCCCCCTCTCGCCTTGCTTTGAGGATTGACTCAGAGTTTTCTTGGACGGTTGTCCAATGTAGGAAGAAAGGGCTACCCAAATCTGTGCCGGCTCTACGCCCTAGGGCGAAGGTAGTACATTTTGCTGGGCCTTGTTTTGGGGTTGTGTAGCTGGTCTTTTCTTTCAGCATGTCGTTGTTGGTGTGCTATTAGAGCGTTGTGGCTGGCCTGTTTGAGGCCTATTTTTGTCTTTTACCCTACCTTTTGGGCTAGCTTGTAAAGGGTTCTGAACCCTCTTCTCCAACTGAATTAATCAAAAACATCAAGCTCTTGGACAACATGTGGCCAACATAATCACTTTCACATGAGTTGATATACTTTTCAATATCTGAATCATAAGTATGATTCAAGCCACAATTCAAACTATTAACACAAAATTCAACATCATAAGACACTTCAAGAGACTTGAACCAATTTCTTTAATTTGTCCCACTGTTTCAAACTCATTTTGGCAACTTGTCCCATGTTGACTGAGCATTGAAATTAGAATTATAACACAATCCTCTTCTTCCTCATTCACCCTGACAACACTTGCCTACAACCTTCTTGAAGCACAATTAGGATGGGGAAGACCACATCTTTCACTAAAGAAATAGGCTCTCATATGCATCCACATGATCACCATCTGTACAATCATTAAAAGAAAGGTATTCAAACTGAAAATCAACATCATCACACTTATTTATATTAGCAATTTCATCATTAAGTGCTAGTACACTCACACCATCCTCATGAAATCCATTATGTGCATAAATTCCAACATTAGCATCCTCATAAACATCAACAGGAACAAAGGAGGGAAATAGATGGAAAAAGAAACTAGTTTCTTGCTCATCCTTATCATCACATGCATATACACAATTGTCATAATCAACCTCACATGCCAATTCAATTGGTTTTTCATTTGTGTATAAACTCTAGACTTTGTCCATGGGGCTCTCACAAATTGAAAGGCTACAGACCTCAACTTCAAGTTGGCAATCAACTTGTATCAAAGTTATCATCTCCAGAAAGTGACTAATTGAACTAAAGGTATGTATATACAATATATTCATCATCTACATAGCTATCATATGATGTAACATCATCCTTCTCCATCCCCTCAACATTGATCCAAGTAACATCAATTTCATATGAATCCTATCAACATTTGAGACTCCAAGATATGGCCTAGAACCTTAGGTTTGAACTCTAGTGGACAAAGGCTATCACCAAGATGAAATGCATCACAAAACAACTTAATGAACTTGTTCTCATTTGTCTTGTAACAGTCAGGTATGCAAGGCAAAGAAGTTATAAACCTTTGCAAAAACTAGCAACCAACTTACCCTCTTGACTTTTGATGCTCACAAGTTCATGGACAAGAGAAAAAGGATCAACACTAAGTGCACACCACTCCTCAAAGGATGCAACTAAACTATCCCAAGAAAAATAATAGTAATTCAAAAAATTGCATAGCCATTTCTTTACATCTTCATTTAAAGATTTAGCTAAAAAATCTCATCCACATATCTTGATTAAAATCAAAAAATTCTTGGACAAGTGCCTCTCCTTAAGATAAATCAAACTTGGGAAACTATAGCTAAATCTCATTTCTCATACATTTAAAATCATAATTTACCCATGACAAGTCTAGTTTTTCATATACATCAACAAGAGGAATGTTGGGAAGTCTAATTCTTAAAGACTTGGTTACATTGTTCTTCACAGAAGTAGACTCAAGTATACTGATTTGAATTTCAAACTTCAAACTACCAGTAAACTCCATTAGATAAAGGGCTCAGGTCTACCGATCATAAAGCTATCGACATTCTAGATGCAAGCCATCGACTACAGTCTGAACTAGAAAGTTTTCGGGTCGGCCACTCGCACCAGACTTGAATACTTGACATTCTTGGATGCGAGGTTGCTGCTGGATTCTGCTACATGAAGAATTCAGGTTCGTTGCCCATGGGAAACACAGATGCGAAAACACTATGAATGCAGTTCAATATAAAATTTAAGTCCGCAAGATTTCAAACCAAGATAAAATTATCCCCGACGGACATGAGAACATGGATAAAACATGGCCTATGACATTCTCGAGGCTAGGAACTAAGAACACAGTAGCAAAGCATGAAGCGCGTAGAAAAACAATTATAGAATGAAATAAGCAAGTATAAGGCATTAAACTAGGCTTCCACGATTGAAACAACGAAGCTCAGACTAAGGATACAGACATGGAAGTCCACCAAGAAGCCGGGAAACAAGTAGAAATTTTTGAATATTTGAAGCTCTCTATGCATAAATATGAGACCAAAGGAAAGTCAAGGTAGAGCAAGTTCAGGGATCTATTGACACAAGGCCATGAGTGAGAACCCACAACATATAAGAAGCTTGGGTTTAGAAGCAAAGAACATAGGAATATGAGAATTCTTCCATGGGAAAACAAGACTTAACCTGAATAAGCATATAGTCACTGTGAAAAATCTATTGCAGCTACTGATTATTAATTTCCTATCTTAAGTAGATTATTTGGCTGCCGAAAAATAACTTACATCAAATATTAATTAATAACACAACTACAATTTCACGGAAAAATCATGGAGACAGAAAAATAAAATCAACACAATATTTTGGACAAATTGTCCCTGGAAAAACCCCAAAGGGAAAACCAGTACTGCAGATGAGGAATTTTATTAAACCAAATCAAGAGATACATAAACTGCTTGCCTCTTACTGGCAGAGCTCCAGCATTATTCTTCTCCGGAAATTCTTCTCCCAATTTCTCCTATAGAAATTCCACTACTACTGTCTCGAACGCTATATATGCGCCCTTGCTCTCACTGCAAATCAATTTGCTATTACTGCAAATTTATTTATTTGCTATCACTGAAAATACTTCTCGGATCTATTTTCTCCAAATGCCTATTGATCCTCTTTTATAATTCTCTCATTGAAAACCAATGGACATGATTTAATCTAAATCAATGGCTAGGATTAATTAGACTCTAACAAACCCTAATATCTAAAAGTCTCTCGAGAAATCAATTTTCTAGGTATAGAGAAAAATATTCTGACTGTGTTTCCAGCCTCGTAATCACCACCCGAGACTAGAACACCTGTCCAAGCTACATTTAAAATTAACACTCCCTCTTAGCAAGGAAGGTGTTCTGCATAACACCCAACTTATCTCTGAAGAAGATGAATTTTGCCTTCCCCAATGCCTTTGTCAAAATGTCTGCTACCTGCTGATCTGTAGGTATATACTGTAGCTGAACAATCCTCCGCTGTACATAATCCCTGATGAAATGATACCTGATGTCTATATGCCTAGACCTATCATGAAACACTGGATTCTTTGATAATCTGATGCAACTCTGATTATCACAGTGTATCACGGTAGTCTCAACCCTCTGACCAAACAAGGCTACCAGCAACTTTCAAAGCCATATAGCCTCACACGTTGCCATGCTAGCTGCTATGTATTCTGCTTTTGCAGAACTTAGAGCCACGGACTTTTGCTTCCTGCTGTACCAAGAGACAACTCCTGATCCCAAACTAAAGCAGCACCCTGAAGTGCTTTTCATGTCCACTGCACTACCTGCCCAATCTGCATCAGTATAGCCTATCAACTTGATACCATCAACTTGATACCATCACCTCGAGCATATCTGATCCCATACTCGATTGTACCACGCAAATACCGCAACACATGCTTTGCCGCTATCCACTGCACTCTCTTCGGCTCAACCATGAACTGACTAAGAGAGTTTATTGCAAAAGGATATATCTGGCCTAGTGTTGACCAAATACATGAGAGATCCAATCAACATCCTGTATAAGGTGGGGTCTACATCCTTTTCTTTGAATGCGTCTACCTTCTTTCAATTCATGATCATAGGTGTAGACATGGCTCTGCAATCTTGCCTCTCAAACCTCTTCAAGATTTCAATGCAGTATTTCCCTTGTCCAAGGAAAATCTCTCCATCTGTCTGCCACACTTCCATGCCTAGAAAGTAGTGCATAAGCCCCAAATCCTTCATCTCGAACTCTGTTGCAAGGTCCCTCTTGCACTCCTCTATGAGGCCCAGTGAACCTGTTAAAAACAAGTCATCCACATATAGAACAAGAATGAGAACTTCACCCCCAACCATCAAGTAGTAGAGGTTAGCATCCGCCTCACTCTTCACAAAGCCTATTCCCTGCAAGTATCTATCAATGCGCTCATACCACGCCCTGGGAGCCTGCTTGAGTCCATACAAAGCTCTCTTCAATCTGCACACGTGGGTTTTGCTGCTATGCGCTACAAAGCCTTCTGATTGTTCTATGTATACCTCCTCTAACAATTCACCATTAAGAAATGCTGTCTTGACATCCATTTGATGGATCTGCCATCCCATATGCGCTGCAAGTGAGATTACGGCTTGTATAGAAGTATACCTGGCCACTGGAGCGAATGTCTCCTCATAGTCTATTCCCTCCTTTTGAGAGAACCCCTTGGCCACGAACCTTGCCTTGTATTTCTCGATGCTACCATCTGCACCATGCTTAATCTTATAGATCCAGCGTGATCCAACCACTACCCTATCTGTCGGTCTAGGCACAACCTCCCACACATCATTTTGCATTATTGAGGTATATTCCTCAACCATCGCATCTTGCCACACTTGTTGCTGTGCAGCCTCCTGATAGCTAGAAGGCTCACTATCTACCAACTGACTAACCAATGCCACATAGTCATTATACCTAGCTGGTTGTTTCCACTGTCTACTACTCGTCCTAGGAGCTCCCACAAACTCCTGAGTATCCCTATGTGTCTGTTGAACCTCACGGTTCCTCCTGCCAACTATAGAGGATGAAATATCAAACTCCATATCTTCTTGATGCATCTCTTGGATTTGCTGTATCTGTTGCTCCATATTCTACGAACTCTCAGCACCTAAGCCTGTGCTTGTACTAGTAACTGTACTCATGCTTTGCTGCCCCTGTTCTGGTTGAACAATCCTTGGAGCTTCTGTTGGCTGCTCATTCTGATCATCTGCTGGCAAATCTCTGGACCTCCTATATGCCTTGTCCTCCATGAATTTGACATCACGCCTGACTATAATCCTCCTGGTCCCTGGAATAAATATCCGATATGCCTTTGAGGTTTCGCTGTACCCCACAAAGTACCCTCTCTCTGCAGTCTGATCTAACTTGGAACGTGTAGCCCCTGGAATGTGACAAAATGCCAAACTCCCAAATATCTTAAAGTGACTGACATCTGGCTTCTTCCCTGAAAATGCCTCCTCTGGTGTCATCTTGCCCAATACCTTATGTGGAACCCTATTTTGTATGTATACTACTGTACTGCATGCCTCTGCCCATAAGTAATGTGGCATATCTTGGTCATACAACATAGCCCTTGCTGCCTCCGATATAGAACAATTCTTCCTCTCAGCAACCCCATTTTGCTGCGGGTTGTAAGGAACGGTCCACTCTCTCTTGATTCCTTCCCTAGTACAGAACTCCTGGAACTCTTTCCCTTTGTACTCGCCTCCATTGTCTGACCGAAGAACCTTTACCTTCCTGCCTGTCGAATTCTCCACAAGAGCTTTGAACTCTTGGAAGTGACTGAAGACCTCATCCTTGGTCTTCAAGAAGTATATCCAGGTCTTCCTGGAGAAATCATCAATAAAAGTAACAAAGTACTCATATCCTCTGAGAGACTTCGTTGACATTGGTCCACATATATCTGAATGTACTAGATCAAGAACCCACTTTGATCTGGTGTCACTCCTTGGAAAAGCTGCTTTCACAAACTTCCCCAATACACATCCCTTACATACATCATCATGCTCTGTGCTCACCTCTGGAACACCTGTCACTATCTCACGAAGCAATTTAAGTGCTCCATGATGTATATGGCCCATTCTCCTATGCCATAGCTCTCCTTGATCTCTAGGATTACTGCTACTCACTAGTGCCTTAGGAGTATCAAACTGCAACCTGTAAAGTCGGCCGCTCCTAACTCCAATAGCTATGGGTGATTTCCAATCCTTATGCTTGAAATCTATTGCAGCTACTGATTATTAATTTCCTATCTTAAGTAGATTATTTGGCTACTGAAAAATAACTTACAGCAAATATTAATTAATAACACAGCTGCAATTTCATGGAAAAATCATGGAGACAGAAAAATAAAATCAACACAATATTTTGGACAAATTGTCCCTAGAAAAACCCCAAAGGGAAAACCAGTACTGCAGATGAGGAATTTTATTAAACCAAATCAAGAGATCCATAAACTGCTTGCCTCTTACTGGTAGAGCTCCGACAATGTTCTCCTCCGGAAATTCTTCTCCCAATTTCTCCTATAGAAATTCTACTACTGTTGTCTCGAACGCTATCGCTGCGCCCTTGCTCTCACTGCAAATCAATTTGCTATTGCTACAAATTTATTTATTTGCTATCACTGCAAATACTTCTCGGATCTATTTTCTACAAATGCCTATTGATCCTCTTTTATAATTCTCTCATTGAAAACCAATGGCCATGATTTAATCTAAATCAATGGCTACGATTAATTAGACTCTAACAAACCCTAATATCTAGAAGTCTCTCGAGAAATCAATTTTCTAGGTATAGAGAAAAATATTCCGGCTGTGTTTCCAGCCTTGTAATCACCACCCGAGACTAGAACACTTGTCCAAGCTACATTTAAAATTAACAGTCACCAAAAATATTTTAACAAGCCTACATTGATTGAGATATGTAGTTTGATACAAGTGCACCATAGAGAAATAAAATAGGGAGTCTAGGGCACAAATATAGAGGCATGACCGTAGCACTTGATCCTTTAAGGTTCAGGGTTTCAAGTTTAGAGTTTTACGGTTTAGAATTTTAGGGTTTGTGGTTTATAGTTTTAGGTTTAGAGTTCAATCATTCAAATAAGTTCTCTTTGTTGTACACACTCAATGCATAACACTAGTATAGGCCACACCTAGCTTATGTAATAAGTGGCTCCAATATCAAAGTAAACTAATTTACGAATTTAGGGTTTAGTGTTTACGGTTTAATGTTGAGGTTTTAGTGTTTACAATTTAGGGTTTAGGGTTTAGGATTTACGATTTAAGATCATGAAAAAACAACTAAATATGTATCTAAAAACAAGTAAATATGAATTTAGGGTTTCAAATGAAATGTAAACTAAAACAAGACAAATAAACAATAAAAAACAACAAACCACCTACCTCCAACAGCTGACAATTAGTCCGCAGAAGGCGAGGAGGTCCTAGAGGCATGTGGTGGGGGTCAAACGACGCAGGTACCCATTTTTTATTTCTATTTTCGTCTCTCCTCACGGTTTGTGGCTATTAAAATGAGTTTGCGTGTTTGTTTTAAAAAATAAATACTTTTAGAAAACGGGTGCCTGTTTTAGAAACAAGCACCCGTTCCTTTTACAGGCACCCGTTTTACAACGAGAGCCCATTTGGCTTTGGGAGCCCAATCCTAAATGAGAGCTCGTTCCTTAACAGGAACTCGTTTAGGCTTGAGCTTCCATTCCTAAATGGGCGCCCATTATTTTCAAAGCGAGTGCCCATTCTAGTCATGTTTTTCCTTGATCCAAAAAATTCCGCGAAATGTAGACCCATCTTTGTGCTTTTACCCTTCATCTACATTACATGCTTAGGGCTTTAGTTTGTGCAAGACTATTTTCCATTGTAATAGAAAATTACCAAGTCAAGGCAAACTCAAATAGATTATACTTGTATATGGAATAGTAGAATTGGGAAAGTTCCAAAGTGGTAGATGTAATGATTGCATGTTTAAAGTGTAGGGCTAGACATATTCCAAAGTCCCTCTAATAAAAATTATGTCATTACATCCCGACAAACTACAATCTTAACTTTTGCAGGATCTAATTGAGATAAAACAAAGTGTAAGAGACTTGCAAGGTGGACTGCAAGAGTTGACATCTATTATAGAGAGGAGTTGTCATTATACATGTTGACAAGATCTTATATGACATGCTCCATCAAAAGGATTTGTGTGGCCCTTTAAAAGTGGGAAGTTTAATTATTGACTTGGGGAGGCCACCACAATCAGACAAACATATACCAACCTCACATTTAATTTAAATTTTGAATGCAAGTAATAATCTATTCAATTTTGACCAATCAATTGATATATACATAAAATATAACCAATCAAAACATTCCTCTCCTATATATATATGTGCCCAAAAGCATGACCATCCATTACAAATTGAATAACTGAAAACCAAAATCTTACATACAACTTAAGCATACCTACCACCAGTCTATGAAAGACCACAATTATACATCCCTGATTATCTTACATACTATTTTGGTCTCTCGTTTTTAGAAACATGAAAAAACACCATCAAACATTACAGTTGTGGAAGATAGGAAGGTATTGACATTTCGTATACCTTTATGGTGCTATAGGATATATAGGAAAATAAAGTGAAAAAGAGAAAATAATATGTATACATAGCTTATATCCATTAAAAACATTATATATATACAAAATATACATGTGTAATCTTGTAATAGTGGCATAGAGAAGTTGTTGACAACATTTTATAGAGAACATCTTAAAAGTCTTCTACCCAAACTAAACACCAATCCCAAAAAAATTGAGAATATCCAACATTTTGAAGGATACAAAATTAAAAAGAAAAACATTGTTGCTATTACCCCTAGTGTCTAAACTAATAGGGTAAAATTCCTTTGAACAAAACTGTTGTTATATCTTAAAATATTTGTGCTAAAACAATGAGAAAAATATAAAACAAAAAGAGAAAACCTTGTTGCTGCTATTAGCATTGGTTTCTCAATTAAGAGTATGATAAAGTTCTTTTAAACAAAACTGCTATTCGATGGTTGGATTTTAATTTTTTTGGGTAAGACATCTATGCTAAAACATTGGTCTTACAGTGGTTTATATTGCAATGTAGATTGTTAAATTTTTAATTTTTTATTGATCAATGCATGAGTACAAAGAATATCAATTGTCAAAACAACTAGTTTTTTATTGATTAATGCAATCTATGCTT
Source organism: Cunninghamia lanceolata (assembly GCA_027924645.1). Lineage (NCBI taxonomy): Eukaryota > Viridiplantae > Streptophyta > Pinopsida > Cupressales > Cupressaceae > Cunninghamia > Cunninghamia lanceolata. The sequence continues at coordinate 185,236 of BSBN01001895.1, read as the reverse complement.
GAAAATTCATAAAGCATAGAACAAAAGCCTTACAACCAATCTATGTTTTTTTTTAGGCACATGAACAAAAGCCTCACAGCCAAAAACCCTTAATGCAAAACATAAGGTTTCTTACCTATCCACACTTCATAAGGAGTAGAATCAAGAGCCTTGCAAGGATCTATCTATTTACCGAGTAACATGTGGTGCTCACATCTTATGTCCAAAAGCATTTATCCAACTGTGCATCACTCAACATACTTCTAGTTCTTTCCATAAGTGTTTAGTTCATCCTTTTTGCAACACCATTTTGTTGTGATGTATATGGAGTTATCTTTTTTCTTATGATACCTGCATACTTGCAAAACTCATCGAATTCCTTAGCGCAATATTCCCCTTCATTATCAAATCTCAATAATTTTATTTTCAATCCTTATTCGTTTATTACTAAGACTTTAAAATCCTTAAACTTAGTGAAAACTTCATATTTATGCTTCATAAAGTAAATCCAAGTAAATCTAGATACATCATCAATGAAGGTAGAAAAATATCAAGTGACTTTCCAATTGAATCATTATCCATAGGACCAAACACATCCGTAAGAATAATTTCTAATTTTCCCTTTACCTAAGTATTACTTCCTAAAGGAAATGATGCTCTGGTTTGTTTACCAAATACACAATGCTCATCAGAATTAGAAAAACCATCCAACAACTTTTTATTGATAATAGTTCTAAAACATTTTTACTTATATGGATCAATCTACGGTGCCACAACATACATGTATTTTAGATTTTTCCATTATATAAGTGGATTTCAAAATAGTAGTGGCATCAAGCCTAAATAAAATTCACATTCTTGTTCCCCTTACTACCACCAAGCTTGCTCTCACCAATCTGCAACCATGCTTATTAAATGTTACATGCATTTCTAAATCATTCAACTTTGAAACAGAAATAAGATTTCTAGCCAATCTAAGAATATGTAAAACACCAGGGAGGGTTTTAATCGTCCCATCACTGAAATACAACAATACTTTCCCCGTCGAACTATCGGATATATGTAGTGTTGTCCCCAAGGTAGACATTACCTCCATCATATTTCTCATTTGTAAAGAACTATTCCTTATGTTGAGTCATATGATATGAGCATCCTGAGTCAATCAACCACTATACGTTAGACATAACATTACATGCAAAAAGTAAAAACCCAAAATTCCCACATGGAGGCTTGTAAAGTGGTGGCAAGGGTGCAATGGTGGAATGTTGTGATGAGATGCTCTAGTGGTGGGGAAAAGTGGCAACAACGGTGTAGGGAGACTCCTTAGGCGGAGGTGGCAACATAAGGCACATTTGAGTAGAATAATTATTGGCAGCAGAGGCGACGTAGTGGTGGTGGCATTTTTGGCGGGTGGTGGCAATGGCGATATTTATGGACTCTTCCTTTGCAAATTGTCATAGTGCCACTCTTGTATTTCTCAAAGCCTATAAACAACCACCATGAGCAACCACAAACTAGTACCTTGAACTCACCGCATCTTTCATATAACTCTTATGTGCTTTACATCTTGCTACTATTTCTTCATTCCCCACTCTATAGATTGCATTGTAGATTGTTATGATCTGTCAGTAAAATTTATCACAAAGATTATAAAATATTTTAACAATATTTTATAGCAATAAATAAAACTTAACGTGGCATTGATCTATTTGATCAAGTGATTGTTTGGGGTTGCGTAGATTTCTCTCCAATAGGTTATTCCACCAAAATTCCCTCAGCTTTATAAAATGTTTGTACAAGTTAACAATTTGTCTTTTCAAGTGCATTTTTTTCTTTCAACTTGAATGAGTGTATAGGCAATGAAGATCCCTTAAAATCTATGGACAAAACTTTGTTTTGCTTGTCTTTTAAAGTTATGTACTTGTATAGGTGGTGAAAGAATTCTATCAGATGAATTACAAAAGTAAGGTGACAGAAAATAAAACAAGCATTTGACAAGTTTTCAAGCCATTTTGGACTTACTCTCACACTAAATAGCCTATGGGCTAATTACCTAACAAATTTTTAGCTAATTATATGGGAAATATTTCATAGGCAATTGCACTCGGAGGCACACCCTCAAACAGATTCGTGTCTCATCTATCCATAAATATGCTTGTATGATAACTCGCTCTTTTTTCTTTTTAACTACAAAGCAAAATATAGGGCTTTCCCCACCCATTGTGTTCACCACACAAATAAGGAATGGAAATGTCATGAAATTGATAGCTATAATGCATAAAGTAGTAACATGTGGCCACTTCTTGAACAACCACTCCCACCTATTAAACTACCAACTATCAATATGCATTCACCACTTGTCAGTAAATTGTCCACCATAACTACCATCTGTCAACAATTTCTACCACTTGTGATTTTCTCTTTCTTCACCGTAGCATACAAGTTAAAACTTTAATATTTTTCATCTTTTGTTTTAGTTGTTGTTGGGTGCATTATTTTTTCCTCTAACTTGTTCCCTATTTTGGAGGGGTAAATATTCTTTGTTGGCTGCTATATTTTCTCTTCCAACTGCTACATTCACATTTTGGAGCTGCATGACCTAGAAGCTTTCTATTTTGCACAACATGTATATTTAAACCATATGTATCATATTTGATAAAAGATTAAAAAAAAATTGTTGCAACAACTTGGGTATTCAGTTGTGATTGTAAATACTTGCAATTACTAAGTTGCGCTTGCACCAAACAACAAATCTTCCATTTTTAATTTGTTGGTGTTCAGAGCATATATTTTGATTCCTTTTAAACAAAATAGACATACACATGCACAAATGTTGCCATCACTATGACAACACTAGCACAAACATTGATACACATGAAAGAGATGTGTAGGTGGCACATAAAAGAGAGAGACATTCCATCATCTCAAAATGGTAAGAATGGTAAGCATCCAATGTGACACTAGCACATAAAAAAACAAAAGACTAACTCAAGGAGTAAAACACGTGATTCATTCATTAAATTCTTTAGATCAACATAAGATACATTCAATGCTAAATCACGTATCATTTCCTCAACCTTCTTAAGATGACACGTGGTATGTATGTTCAAGCAAAACAATCAAACATAAGTGAATAATACTGCAACATGCTTATTAGTCCCAAACAATTCCTTTTAACATGATAAGGATGTTTAATATATTTAATAATAAAAAACTCATGAATCTAGCCTATTCATTCTAGATTCATATTTCAATTACTTAGTTTATGCATTAAATCTCCTAAATGTAGGTTTCAACTAGATACCAATTAGTTTAGTTCATATCTTTTTAGGCAACAGTGCTAGAGAAAGATATATAGTTTGTTAAATGACACAAAGTGAAGTAATGTCTCCATGTACTCATGTTGTCATTCCCAAATGACAATGCATACATGATGCATCCACCATGTGAGGAAAACATGGGGATGGATAAAAAGAGGTATAACATAGTAGAAGTCATTAAAATGCTCACAACCAAGGTTTATATGAGTGCAATATCACTAGCCCTCAAGTTAAAAAATACTTGTTCAACTAGTTTAAAGAACCGCACAAAATCTAAAATTCCTAAATTATTTTTTTAAGCCAATTAGATAAGGCAAGTATAGCCTAAAAATAGAGAGATTAAAACCAATCCCCTATCTCAATCTCAAGCCAAGCATTAATTTACATTTTGAAAGCATATTAATTGAATTTCAAATGAATATTAATTTAATTATGTAACAACATTAAATTAACTTTTTTAATAGCATTACTTTGATTATAAATTAAATATTTATTTAGTTTTGTAAATCTAGTGAATAGGAATGCAAATTGTGTAGTAATATAAATGCACGCTAATTGTTCAACAAAAAGCCTCAAGGAAATTTAAAATATATGGAAGATAGCTAAATACAGTCACTACAATAGTCATAACTTTCTTTTTTTAACGAAATTTAGCATTTCAAAAAGGTCTGAAAAACTAACACATAGGACTAAAAAACCTTTAAAAATTTTGAAAAACTTTATTAAGATGGATGAGTAGTTTTAGGCAGAACAACCGACATACAAACTGTTTAGTAAAATGTTTTAAAATAATAATACAATTTTATGGAATAATATGTTTAGCAAGATAGTTGTTTGATAAAATATCTTGAAGACACAATGTAAATATTAAACGTATGTTGCAAACCATTTGTCAAAAATACTTGGGAGAAAATAGTGCAAAAGGGTGAACATACAACTTGCACACAAATTTGACAAAATAAAAGTAGTTTTAATGGGAATGGGAACAAACCCACCAATGAATGAATAATCAACAAAAACACATGCCCATTAACATAGAAATTTCAAACCTCATTACTATTGTTAGTCATCTCATAAAAGGTATTCCAAATAGCAGAGTAATGACAGCAAAAACGAACATATATGGAACTCAAAACAACATTAAAAAGGCACATGAAACCAAGCATTAATGGTGTCCAAACTAGCTGTATTATGGCGCCTAAAACTAGCATAAATGGTGCCTAAATGAGCAGATATTATGGAATTAAAATAATCATAAATATGTCACCTAGATTAGCTTTAAACGCTCAAAGAAAATAACCGTCATTTAATAATAAAAAATTACTGCCAAGGCAATGACATCCAGCACGAAGGAAAAATACCTAAAGATTAATGGAAACAATCAGCATGCTAGGTATTTGTTTGGTAAAAAAATGTCATTTGAGGCTTTCATTGATTTCTACGGAAAAATAGTCATCTACAGTAGTTATATGCAGACTGTTCGACGAAATGCCATTCTATTCTGAAGCAACATGTTACTATTCTTTTTTTGAACAAACAGCAATATAAATTTCTTCCAAAGCATGAATAAATGGTGTTCGAACAACAATTTAGACTAACAAATCAGGGCTCAAAAAGGCATAACATTAATGATTTTAATTGCATTACGTACGAAGTGAAAATTAATGATAATGTCTATTATTTAATATTTCAATCAGCAATATAAAGTGAACAATTTTATTCGCATAAAGGTATAATTTTGAATGATATTGATCTCAATAGTGCTACAAATTATTCATTTTTTACATGGCCTACCAAAAGTATAAATATGCTATAATTTCAAATTTGCAAAACAAGAATGAAACCACTAAAGACTCAAACTCTATGGAGGGGTTGCAATCTTCAAGCTCTCTTTTAAGCCAATGGAAAAAAGTTTCATCGCCCAACCATGCAATATTTCAAGAATATTGCCCCACCTTGTTAAAAGAGAGGCAAGTGAAAACCTACAACACTCATACATTCAAGTTGGGCTACATTTACATACAACACAACCATCATATGTTTTTCACAAAACATATAATGGCTTCATCAAAACCCATCAAATAAGGTAGCCATTCAAAACTACCCACTAGTTGAGATCAAACAATCGTTGGCAAAGTTATTACTCTAAGGGAATTCTAAGCACTCATGGCAAGACTATTACCATTACTAGGTAATCCTACACACTATTAGAATGCTATCTCAACAAAAACGCTACAAATTTGTTAAAGAAAAATGCTATACACTTAACAAGGCTATTTCATTACTAGGTAATCCTAGAAACACATTAGCAAGGCTCTTACTACTAGCATGGTAATCATAAACAGTCTTGGCGTGATTCCCTTAAAACGGTAATACAAATCAACAACCTATAGTCATTCTTCAATTAAAAAATATAAGGTAAACAGGGGTTTAAGCATTAAATCCCTTTCTAAAACAACAATAAACAAGAGGAAATATATGTCCAACAATGGGAGCAATAATCATAAAAAATGCCTCAATGACAACATATATCTACTTCTTCAAAAATCAACAAGTACCCATTAGGGAAACACTATCAAACTCAACCAAGACCTCATACAAAACAATGCAAAAAGGAGAGAAGTCACAATACCCATAATCAAAAACAATGCAAAAAGGAGAAAAGTCATAAAGTTTTAAGAACTCCAATAATAGAGATTTTCCATACAAATTTCAAGCTAATAAGAGTGCATAGGGATAAAAATAATTCTTTCCACAAATTTCATACACATTCAAGTATTGTGCTCATATACAATTTTACACATAATGGAAAAATTACAAGCAAACTTATCCAAGCTTGATGCTCCAATGGAGGTTGGTTCCAAATCTCTTTCAAGCTTACTTTGAAATCCTCAATTCCTTGCAAATTTTCTTTAAACTCTCTTCTAACCCCCAAACTTTCTTTCCTCCTCTTCCCTCTTTCACCCTTCCCCAATGCCACAAAATGAACTCTTCACATGAGAACCCCCCTTCCCTATTTCCAAGCTTGGTTAACATAACTCGCCTTTTAGGGTTGAAATTAAACCATAAGATTTGTTTCTTAAAAAAAATTGTTGCATCACAAATACATTCTTTTATTTCTAAATTCCAAACTCCTTTGAAATCCACACAAGATTCACTTGGAATGGCATTTCATCCTTCCCAAATGGATCTCTAATAATCATCCAAGTGTCATCCAAATTCCCTACAAGTGTCTTCCAAATGTTCTTTATTGATTTCCAAGAATCTCTATTAAAACTTGTGACTCACCATCTTTCTTTGCCACCTATGAGCTCTTGGAAGGTCCCAAAAGATAACCCAAGCATACATATCCACTAACAATGCAAATTTTATGTTATAAAAGTTATGTGCTTTAGCTTCATTTGGACTACTCAAAAATTCATGTGAAGATCACACATTCTAAACCACTTTTAAATTAATTAATAAAGGCATACATGAGTCACATTCACTTTAAAACATATGGAATAAAATAATCATTCATCTACTTTCAAATTAATTAATAAAGGCATACATGAGTCACATTTTTAATAAAATAATCATTCATATTAAAACATAATATATTAATATTAGGAGACTAAGTAATAGAAATTACTAGCCTAGTCATAAAAAATATACAAACTAATGCATAAGAAAATAACATTGTGCTTCATGCACTGCATTTACTAGTCATGCACAAGGATATCTCGAATTTTCATACGACTCATACAAACAACTAATAGGAAAACACATAGATACGTCTACTTGTGCAACAGGTAGACTAAGGTATGGGTAAAATGGTCACACTTACCTTTTTCAAATTAACTTCCATTGGTTTATTCTTGTGTCTTACACACTCATTGCATACATCAAACACATTGAGAAAACAACTGAAACAATGAAAGCTAAGGAATACACTCACACACGTTAAATACCCAACATCACAAGTATTCTAATATGTATGAAATTTTTCTTAATAAAATTTACCTATTCGTAGAAATGAATTCATAATTTCAGGTAATAAACAATATATATGTAATGCACATACATCTAATTAAATTCATATTTATCCACAATAATAATATGCGACAATCACAAAATTAATAAATCATGAATATTATCATACATCCATATTTATCTTCTCAACACATCATATAAGAATCAAGAATCAATGAATACTTCTACTAATCATGTAATGTAAATTAGTTTTTAATCTCGCATATAATATATCATAAAGGTGGATCAAGTATATTATTATTGAAAGTACTCCAATAAAAAGGTGTAAGGATAACGACAAAGGTGGCTTTATACCTTAAAGTCGAGCTCCTCATAATATTTATTTTTGCTACAGGCTTTATGACATAACAATCTAATTTTCTTTGGAATAATAAAGACATAAAACATGTTTTATGCAGAATAAGAAAACAAAAGATGCATACAGTACAATAGCACAGGGTACTAACCAAAGAGGTTACCACTTATGTGCAAAGACGCCATTCTTTCTCAGACCATTCACTACACGGAGACACTCATCATCATCATTCCTGCATACCACATAAAGCTCGTCGACGACACACATTACTCCGCTGTCCATCAAGTCCCTGGCATATGGAAACCCTGCCTTCACAACAACAAAATCCTTCTCGCTCATATTCCTTTTCATCCACTCTGCAATTTTGCTCTGCTTCACTCGCACCGCTTCGACTCCGCTCAGATTGGCAGTGGAAGCAGGGGCTGCTTTATCCACGCCTACTGCATACATATTAAACGCCTTGTTTTGCTTCGGATAAGCCCTCACGAACCACCCGCTTATACTGCTCTCACTGTCATTAACCCCAATCTCAACATAAACATGGCGGTTCAGGTTGCTTATGTCCACAACACTCGACAAATAAACGGCCTTATTGTGGTTCTCCGTTAAAGGCTCCGCGAGCTCGACTAAGCTCCTGTTGTGCTTCAGGGGAGAGCACTGCTGAAAGGGCTTGGATGCCAAAGCAAGTTTGCGTAGCGCAATTATTGAAGAATTCCCCGCCATGGTCACATGAACGACGTCGGAGTTTCTGAAGAGGGCAGCTGTGGGGATCAGAGAATGTAGGGGGTTTGAACCTTCGACCGCCCGCCTGGGCGACACAACTATAATTGCGACCCCGCCGGGTTTAAGGGTTCGTTCGATCTCGACGACAAACAGAGCAGGAGCCCGGGCTCGAAGGACCGACCCTGATAATACAAAGTCGAATGAATTATCTGCAAATGGCAGCCGTTTTAGTTTGCCTTTGCACGACCCGCGATCGATTCCCGTGGCGTCAGGTATTCCGTTTTCCCTCAATGCCAACACTGCGTGGGCAGCGTGACAACCGACGCAGAGGCCTTTCAGACCAGGCCGCAGGAGATCTTGCTTCAACAGGTCGCTGTAAATGCCCGAGTAGAATTTTACTGTCGGCATCAGCGCCCAGATCTTCGTGGGGGTAGGGGATTCGATCCCTAGACCTCCAGGGCCGTAGAAGGGTTCGGAGCCATCCGAGAGGTCACATGGATCGGCGTCCTGGACAATGTAGAGAACCGGCATCAAGGCCAGGACCATTGAAAAACAAATGCTTGGAAACATTAGCCGCTTGGCCACGGAGCCGTACATGAGCTCCAGCTTCGTCAGTTTTACAACCATAGAGCTAAGATAAGCGCTTAAACGAAAAGAAAATCGCCAAACGAGTTTCGAAATAAAGGAACAGCCCTAACACGATTTAGCCCAAAGCAGGGCTCGGGTAGAGCAGGGTTTGTTGTTTGCAGGATTAGATCAAGCAAAACAAAGAGATTTACCAGCAAGCAGATTCGAACTTCAGATCTATCGCGCGCAAAATCTGGCAGCGGTGTGATTTCCACCCACCAGGAGCCTATGCATCTTCTTCATTGCAAACAATAGCTTCTCTACATGCTTGGGCAGCGTTTCCGGTTGATTTCCCATCATTTTGAACGCTGCAAATCCTGATCTTGAGCACTTCGCAGACCTATTTCCATTCTAAAATTCGCAGACCTATTTCCATTCTAAAACCGCCATTTTTGGCTTCGAATCGACTGGACGATGGACCTCACGGCAGCGGATCACAAGCTTCTTATGTAGGGATAAGGCTGCCAGTGTCTCTATCCGGCATGCTGAATGCCCTTTTTACAGAAACAATAATTAAATAAAATTGGAAAGCATTTCAAATGAATTTAACATATTAATTATTATTTTGTAATAAGTGCATCCATCATGCCGGGTAGATGAGATGTTGCCTAGAAGCCCACGCTCCGCGTCTGCATCGAAAGGCATAAAGACTTATCCCATCTGCTTAAAAAGCAAACTGAGTAAAATTTATATCACCATTGTAAGTAACTTGTTTCTGTAGGATAAGACTACCTTGAATTATTGGGTTGCAGGCAATCGACAAGTAAATTTGCCGAGAACTGCCACGCCATGTACGTTCCATGTTAGACATGTGAGAACCGCCACGCCATGGGAAAACTGAGAACTGCCACGCTATGTACGTTTCACATCACTTGGAATGAGCCAATAAACAGAGTGAAAAGGGAGGAACGGGGTAAAAAAATGGTGAATGAATGGTGTCGATTCATTCCATATCGTACGGAACAAATCTGCATAGCCAAGAAATAAGAGGGGAGAATGTCAAATCACTTCTCCACAGACGAAATTAAGATAATACCAGAGCGAATTGTCTATCCAACCCTCTGGATGCACATTTGACCGTATTTATTAATTAATTGAATTCTCCCGTCGGGGAAAAACTCGTGTCAAAATAAGTCTCATGTCGTTTAAATGTCAATAAGACTCAAAAATATCTCTGCCGAAAAAAAAACTTTTTATTTGCCCACTGATATTATAATTGTTATTCCATAATTCTATTTTTCTTTCTTAAGTTTGAAGGAAAGGGATGTCGGTTATTTTGATTATTATAATATAATAACAAAAAAAGGTATGTTCTATAAAAGTAATTGTATTTATATATTTAGAATATATTATATATTTATTAATATTTTATATCATTAAATTATATTTATTTTATATATTAAATATATAATATACTTATATTTATTATTAGATATTATATTTTATATATTGTAAATTATTAAATTTATTTTTAATATTATATTATTAGATATAATCATATATTAAAAATATAATTTACGTTTAATGTTTATATATAGAAAAGAGACGAAGAGAGAGGGGGAGGGGTGAAGATGATAGAGATAAAGGAGATAGAAATAGGGAGAGATAGAGATATAGAGTTATAAATACAAAGAGAGAGAGTGGGGGGGGGGAGGATGAGAGGAGAGAGAGGTAGAGAGATGGAGAGATAAAAAGGAAGAGGGAAAGATAGAGAGAAGGGGAGATACATAAGGCCATCATGGATATCACAGCATTGGATAAACCAATGGGATACTACCATTAGTGTTGATGAAAGATAACAAAACTTATTTAATTGGCCTTTGGCATTAGCATGCATGTGCCATGATTGTGACCCCACTACATGGCCATGCAGTTCTTAGCATATAAAATCTAACCTACAACCAATCTAATTTTTTTAGTTTTAAATGGGGCATCAAGCACTGACTTTGGATCCATGACTTTCAGTCCACAAACCATAGATCCTATCTAATATGCTCACTCAAATATATCCTTAGCTAGCAAACATATGCCCCTCCTTCACACAAAAGTGTTAATGATTACCTATACACAACCATTGATGGAATGCCTCAAACAAACTATAGTTAATGCAATTTTCAATGTAACATATATTGTTGCAACTCAAGCTTACATGTGTGTCAAAGGAATCCATCATATAGTATCAATAAAATACTAATCAAAATAATGTACAAATACTTAGCAACGATGCAAGATACCTAAACAAACATAAAGAATGCATTATTAATGTCACATCGAGCAATGACTCATAAGTGATTGAAATCAACAAATTAGCATCTCGACACACAAACTCGAAGAAGCACACTCATGGTTTACTAGCATTCCAGTCCATTTTCATTTTTACAAAAAAAATGCATCAATAATTAGATTATGAATATTGCAACAATGGGTGGTATGGAATTTTATAATTTTATTAATTTGTAATGGAAGGTTTAACTCTACTATTATGTGTGATCAATTTGATTATAATTAAGAGAGCTTGACTCTTATGAGATCAACTTAGTTGAACCTATTATGAGTAGAGATAAGGGGTTCAAAAAATATGTTGGCTCTTTGCAACTAAATTCAAGAGCAAATGTATTGGCCCTTTTCTTGCCATTTTGAACATATGACCTCTTAAATGTGGTAATCATATAAAACTCTTTTTTTCTTCTACATGTACTATGTGATGCATGAATTTTTAAAATGACAGAACAAAGAAAAAGAAAATGTGACATCTACAATAAACATGCATCTTCTCCTCAAAAGAATAACTTGGAGCTATTTTCATGACCACTACTTGCTTAAGATTTTATTTGATATCAATAATTTGTGATTTGTGCACATTATGTATATCATGAATAGATAATAATTATTCTAATACATATCTATCAACATGCCAATGGACTAGAACATAGCTTAACAACAAATATGCTTTGGAAAAATCAAGTCAACAGAATGCCTTACAATATTCTATGAAGATTAGCATTTCTCTCTACCTTGTTGCATGTACTTCATCCATTAATGTATGATTCCCTTTCCCATTGATTGGATGCATTTCATCATTTAGAATAAAAATGAGTCAATATTGTTTCCATAAATGTTATTCCTACACATTAAAATTACTTAGAGGCTATCAATTATAGTTTAAGACACTCTCAAAACAATGGAAGCAACTAGACAAATACACTAGAAATCAAGCGTGGTCAACCATATAATGCAATTGTGTTCTCTATCTTTCTAAAACTTCAAATTGGAACCATTTAGAGAAGAATAATGATTTCACTATATAGTTAAAGTTTCATTAATGCTTCCCACTCTTTGACAAACATGGGGCTAAGAATCTAATCCAAAACATACGAATCCAAAGGAAATGTACAAATGTCAAGTCTTCTTAGACTTCTAATCTTGGTGAGAATGCAAAATGACTTCAAGTAAACACAGGGATAGGTATAGATGAATAATAGTACCAAAAAACTGAACAAAAGAAACACATAAATACTAAGAAGCCATAGTGAAAAACCAACAATTATGCTCAAATTTGGTTAATTTATGTCATAATTAATAATACTAATATTTATAAATAATAAAACTCAATTCAAAATGGCTTTCACTAAAGCTTATAAATCTACTTTATGCTAAAGGGAAATTACACACAACAAAGAAATAATTGAGAAAAGTGATATTATTGGACAATAGTGTCATTCTCAGTTCCATCTGTTCAAGTGGTAATGCAAACTTTCCTTTGAAAAATAAAAATATACATCTCCACATTAAACATCCCTTTGTTTTATGCTTTGAGCCCTCAAATACATCTTTTATCTTGAGAAGGAGAAGGGAATTGAAGGATAGTGCATATCTTCCTCTAAAAAATCAAGACAAGGACATGCATGTTGATTACAAATAATTCATTATTTGATTAACACTATTAGTATTAGTTCAAGATTTATCAAAGGTATAGCCACCATACCTAGGTGTTGACCTACATTAACATCCTTATTAGTGCATTGACTACATTTTGGTCCATGTATCTCCACATGGATATATGGAGAGAGAAATAAAGAGAGATGGTGAGAGAGAGAGAGAGAGTGGTAGACCAAAAGAGATAAAGAGGCAAATAGATATATAGGTAGAGAAAGAGAGATGGTAATAAATAAGAAAGAAGAGAGATTAAGCTCGAGAATGAGAGAGAGAGAGAGAGGAAACAAAGGGAGATAGAGACATGGACATATAGAGAGGAAGCAAAGAGAAATAAACCATGGTTAACATGACTAATCAAACTAATATCTCTGTTCTGTTCCTCTATCTCTCTTCCTTTCTCTATCTCCTCTCTCTGTCTCTCTATCTTTTTCTATCTCTCTTACCATCTCTCTTTCTCTCTTCCACTTTACTCTCTAAATCTCTACCTCTCTATCTCTCTTTCTCTAGCTCTCTATCTTTGTTTGTCTCCTCTCTCCATCTATCCATCTTTCTCTATGTCCCTCTCTTACCATCTCTCTCTATCCCTCTCTATTTAATTCTCTCCTTAGTGTGCAATGGGTATGTTGGTGTCATCTACCTCCCAAGAGCATCATCTACAGAAAATAACCTTCACAGAAAATGAGAGAGGCAACACAAGGCCATTTCACCAAATAAGAGTGAATAAATTGAGATGAATAATTTACATATTGTACAGCCTTTTAAAGGCAAGAAAATATATGACAGGTAATCTTTTAACGGAAAAAACTACCCTAATGGGAATACCTTCCCAAACTAATTGTTTAAGCCTAAGTAAAACTTAAGTAAGGTAAAATCTATTTACCCTAACACCCCCACTTAAGTGCAACTTAGGGAGAATTATTATGCAAAATCAACATGCAATATGGGTCCCGGCTACACAACCATGTTAGGTACCCATTTACAATGCAAAAAAGAAATCTCTCACAACCAGAGAAAAGGAGAAAAACCCTGTGGAAAAAAACCCCTCCCCAAAAGAGAGAAAGAAAACAAAAAATGATGCATGGATGGAGGACTCAATCACATCCCCCCAAATACTACATACATCATGTATATAATCAATGCCCCCCCAAAAGAGGGAAAGAGAGAGACTATGTGGCCCCCCTACAATGTGTAATTACCTACAAAAATGGTAAGTGTCTGAAGACAGAACATGATCCAATGTTAACAAACAACTTGTCTCCCTTTTGGAAGAAATAAAACCAAGTACAAATGCAGGTATGCTTTCCACTCTAGATAGGAATTGAAAGAAAGAAGCATGAAAATGTATGATGATGTCTCTGAAATCTGCTCATGTGTCGCCAAGACCTTGGAAAATGATTGCACGAAACAATCAGGAACATGCCCAATCACAATAGAAGGTGACAAACAAGGTACTATTGGAAACTGATTTTGAACATTCTCCAAAGACAAAGATGGAGTGACAACAGTTGTACCACAACTATCATCAAATAGGAGGGATATACCCTCAAATGTGTCTTCCAAGTCAGAAATATGAGATTCTACGAACAAGGAACTAATGTCTGACAAATACGAATCGCAATCAGGAAGACAATGAGATACTATTTGTGATGAATCACTAGATGTGCTCAATGAATCACCACCAAAAGATGAATGGTCCTGCTGAACAGGAATGATAGGAGCCTCAATCAATGACTTTGCACAATGAATCACTGAAGGTGAACATACATCAACTGTCCCTGATGGAGAAGAAGGAACATCTGAAGAACCCTCTTTATCCTCATCTAAAGAGTCAAAGTTTTCCAAAACTTCAAACTCCTGCATAGTAACATGATCATAGGGTATCCTGTCTGAAAAATGAAGAGGCGCAAGAAAATCTAAAACATGATCATCTAGGAATAACTAAGTATCAGGATCTCCATGTATTTCCCAAATTTTAGTCCAAAGAATATGAGGACACTCAAAATGATCAATAGCATTCAAAGTGGCATCATCAATATGCATTGCAATAACTCCTAAGACATGATCCCTTTTGCAATTCCATGCAAATTTCTTACTATCAGTACCAGGAAGGGGAAATAGATTATACAAATGTGGCAACAAATGAAGCCATCTAAGATGTTTTAAGATACCATCTCTCCATTGTTTATAATTTCCCCATTTCAACATAATCACAGCAGGATGAACTGAAAACCCCATAATGAACTATGACAAATCTCTAAAATTACAAAGACATTAACCTTCAACAACAAAAATAGAAACTCCCAAATACTGCAAATAAAGCCTTCAAATCAACAAAATTAGGTGTATTTACCTATACCATTGCGATCTTGACAAAGTCATCTTTCCGATGATATGCGGAATGCTAAAAACAGACTCCGGATGCCCAAGATATGCTCCGTGGAAGAAAAGTCACCTATAAGGGCTCAATGCATGGATGTGGGGGTTGGATTAAGCCCTAGAGCGGATTAGCTCTTGGTCATCCATGTGACCACCTGCTGCAAAGGAGCGAAAAGACAGCAACATGATGTGTTGCAAAAAAAGGTCAGCTGTGCCAACCAATCAACCTCTCAAATCTGGATCACCAAGCCAAGCATGTAAACCATACTGCCCATGAGCCTTGCAGGGACACCAAGCCTTGACAACACAATACAACATTGGCATAGGGTATGTGCAGGATCATGATGGGCCAAACTATACCTCTAAGTGGCAATGAAAATACAAAAAATCAGACTTTATCAAGTTCATGTGAAATTTTGAATAGATTATCTATACAATTTGAAAAAGATGTAAGAATGAAATTTGTAGAGAATTGAATCTAGTTTATAGACTACTATTTTTTTAAAAAAAAAAACTAAATTTACTTAGTGAAAATTGAATATTTCAATGAACAGCTATTAAATTTTTCAAAAAAAAATAAAAAGTGGGTGTCTGTCCAGCCAACCTAACTATGAGTAAAAAAAAAAAAAATTTTGAAACTTTCAAAATAAGTAGAGGACTCATGTCCGGATGTGATGCATATTTATTTGAAATTTTTTTCTAATAAAATAATTAGTTATGATTTTTTTACTGTGACTTTTTTTTAAAAATAAAAAGTAATTTTCCAGCCAACCTAACTCGATAAAAAAAAATCAAAATTCAAAAATTTTTTTAACCTATAGCCAGAAAAGCATAGAGTGTGACGCAGGTTTCGAATCTCAAAAAGGTGAAATGATTTTTTCTATAAACCCTTTTCGTTTTATCAATTTTGCATAAAAAAAAGTCGTCAGCACGAAGGGTGAAGTTCGAAGAAGAGACTGAAATATTAAAACACGTTACAATCCATAAAAAGTCAACAATCAAAACGGATATCCGTCTTGCTTTGTACCAAAGCAAGATGAATATCAGTTTTGCTTTGGTAAAAGCAACTCGAAACGGATATCCATTTTGTTGATCTATGAAAAATTTTGTGCCATTGGTTTTGGATGAAGAGAAGCAACATATTTTGTACCATTGGTATTGTTTCACCGAAGATACAATCCATGGGTATATCATTTATGTATGCGTGGACATTTCATGTATATCCTGCTATCGTTTATCATGGTTGTAAATGGTAAATGTACATGTCAAAGGATACAAAGGTTGACCGGCCATATCGGGAAAATTGGGAAAAGATACGTTAGTTGACCCGTTATAACAAGTCATGTTATGTATAGGCTAAATCAAAGACATCAGACTGACAATAGTTATCGGAGAGACAAAGTTCCATTGAGCTGACAACATTGATCTCACCGATCAAGTCATATCAGGGTGACAATCATTAAGTGTCACCGATGGGTTATTTATCGGCACATCGGAAGAACGGTTGAGAACTACACCGATGAGAGGGAGTCACACCAACAGAAGGAACATCGGAAAGAGATGGACTCTCAGAGGCGAGAAGAAAAGTGTCACCGATAGAGGCGGTCTGGCCGATGGTGTAGTTCGGTGTTTATTGTTTCAGTGTGAGATACGATATCAGAAATCGAAGAGAATGTCTAACCGATGTAGAAGTCTTACCGATGACTAATGGATGGTAAACACATCGGGGAGAGTTATAACGTCGGAATGCAAGTAAAAAGTCTCACCGAGGGTATTTGTGTTACCGATAGACAAAGGTGGTGAATCTCACATCGGAGTAAGTGTGTATATATCCTGCAATCATCTTATTCCATGAGACCACATTTCTTTGAGGCATTTTTTCAAACAGTTCATGTGTCTTGTCTATGCTTCCACACTTTCCGTACATGTCTACCAAAGCATTTCCAACTAGAATATCTACAAAAATCCCACTTCCATTATGCTTTGAGAATGTCCATACCCTATTCCAAAGCTCCCATTTTGGTAGAGGTAGAGAGGATGCTGACAAAGGTTGCAGAATCTAGCTTTACACTTGCCAATTGCATTTGCTTGAAATTTTCTAAAACCTTTTCAACAAACCCGTTTATGCATATCCTACAATAATAGTAGTCGAGGAGGCCACATTTCTCCAACTAGACTTCTACCAATTCAGAAAATGTGTGCTTCTGGACCAGTGTTTGGTACAAGAAACATACCAATAGAGTGGTGGCCATAATTCTC
Source organism: Cunninghamia lanceolata (assembly GCA_027924645.1). Taxonomy (NCBI): domain Eukaryota; kingdom Viridiplantae; phylum Streptophyta; class Pinopsida; order Cupressales; family Cupressaceae; genus Cunninghamia; species Cunninghamia lanceolata. Next base: position 167,689 of record BSBN01001895.1, on the reverse strand, counting down.
CCTCAATTGGAATTAAAAGGTACCCTTTTTCGATCCGAAGGAGGTCTCTCCTTGTTATGCACTTTAAATCTCTCTTTTAGTTCTTTCAAGGGAAGGATTCCACCTTGGTTTGACCAGTTGAAAGCGTTGAAGATACTTGACTTAAGAAGAAATGGACTAGAGGGATCTATTCCCAAATCTCTTGCCAATTACTCACAACTTCACCGGAAAAAAATTTCACACAACAACTTGAAGGGGAGCATACTTGCAGAATTTGGTGGTCTGGGGAAGTTAGAACATCTTTGTTTGTCCTACAATCACCTGAGCGGAAGCATTCCAAATTCTCTAGGAAACTACATGTCTCTAATTGATTTGTCCCTTTACAATAACCATCTCACAAGTGCTCTATTATCATGTCTTTACTTTGAAGGGAGCATGCTAATTACTTTGATCCGTCCTCTTATACATATCGGAGAACAATGGAGGAGTCACACTGATAGCATAAGCCTGAGCAATGGATTCTACACATCGGCGAGAGGTCCCACATCGGGCTAACAAATTTGAAGGTTACCGATAATGATAAGTCTAGCTGACAATAGAGAAAGGAAGAACATGTGAAGCATAGTTCGATGAGACATTAGAAATGTCTTGCTAATAGTAAAGAAAGATTGTATTTCGGTCTCGTTTAGACCTTGGGAAGGATATTTTAAAAGCTATTTGAGCAATTGGTGGGTTAATGGGTATTTTACACCCTGTTTGTAAGCTTTTGCTGTGTTGCTCTGGATCACTTGTCTACAACATACAAAGTTTACCTTTCTCACCCATACCTTCAGTATATAAAGGACATTAACAGGGAATTTTTAATTTCCACTCAGTCAGTGCAATCTAGGAGAGGATAGATTGTCTAAATCTGTGATATATTTCCATTTACACTTGCCATAACTACAAATGCTTAGTGTTTATTCTCAACCCCGGTATATGAATAAAATGTGACGTGTTGTTCTAATAGGCTTATAGGGACAAAGAGGTGATAAAGCCTTTAATTTTAAACATGACATGGTTTTGATAACTTCCCATATTGGTAAGGTCCTGGATGACAATCCTTTGATGCACCTAATTATAATAGGTGTTATGATAGTCCTTGGTATCTTTTCATTTCTTTCTTGAATGGCCTGCAAATAAGACATAAGACATATTAGATCCTTCATAAATAAGAATTCTCATACATTACATTTAAACTTAAACTCCCTAAACATCCATCAATCCATCCATTAATATCAAAATGCCATGAATATCCTATGATCAACCATTCTAATTCCTAGGATAGTCATATATTGCAATTTTGCTTCTCTATACTAAAATAGCCCAAGGAATATCTAACCTTGAATTTGTATTTTAACAATCTAATGTCTTTACGAATAACATTGAGTCTTCTTTTCGGACAACATTTTTGCCTTTAGAAGCTCCTCATTTGATGATAGCCTAAAATCAAATAATGGCTTATATCCAGAGCTTTATTAAGTTGATACCTAGGTGGATTAGTGTGTAAACATTGAAATTAGATGGTAATTCACAAGTTTATTGAATAATACAATGAATCCCTAGTCTAGAATCCAAATGTACATAATAAAATGGATATCTATTTTGTAGTAGGCATATGGACATTGCAAGTGTCCGTTGCAAAGAATTGGGTTTTCCAAAACGGATATCCGTTTTGGAAAAGCAAAAAAAAGACAAAAGGAATATTGCTGGGCCCGACTTCCGCAACCAAAGACCCTCTGCTGTCGAAATACTTGTGATTTCTGGCTATGACAGTGAAAGGAATATTTTTATGCACTTTTGGACACACAATTTTCTTGTTACAATCATAAGGGTGATATTTTTGTTCCCCTAATGGGGAGCAACAGTTGTTGTAAAGCAAAAAGGAGGAGGAAAGTTACATTGGAGGAAATTGAAGCAATTAGGAAAAAAGATAGGGAAAGGAAGAGGATTGGAAGGGTGGGTTTGGCGGATGCTCATCAAGGTGAATCTTCTTCTTTACCATCTAATGACATGCAAATTGAAGATGTTAATTTTGATTATAATGAAATGTTAGATAAGAATGAAATTCACCATGATATTGCAAATGAAAATATTGAAAAATGTTATGAAACACCTATTCATAATAGCAATACCATGGACAAAGAAGAAGAAGAAAAATGAAGACGTGCACTTGAAGAAAGTGGATATGAACATCATGATGTTGAAATTGCACTCCATAATCCATTTGTTGATAAAATTGATGAGGTTGATAACATAGATGAAACAAGAACAATCAATGTATCTCCAAATTTCATAAGAAGAGAGGACATTTGTCAAGAAGAGAATAATCGTGATGAAATTGGAAAACACCCAAAAACCCCAAAATGGTTACTTGAAATTGATGAGAACATAATGGAAAAACTTGAAGGCAAGAGGTCATCACGAACGGTTCGGTTGTGGGCTACAAAACTCTTCAATGAATACTTTGAGAAGAAAATATTAACTGAACAATGCCAACTTTTTGTGTAATTATTAAAGATGTACAAAATGAGACCTTTACTAAAGAAATTAAAGATTCGGTTAAACAAAGTGTCCGATCGGAATAAAATTATTGTAAGAAGCCTTTTCAATGCACTCAATTCTATTGGAAAGACTAGCAAGGAGAAAGATAAAAGAGCTTCCCATAGAGTAATAACAACCTCAATAGTAAGCAAACAATTAAGAAATGCTCGATTAATGAGGCAAACTTGTGTTGACTTAAGATTGAATCATAAAACATTGTCAAAAGCACTAGCATTAAGATCAAGGCTAGATAGTCCTGTTGCCAATGATACTTGGGCTTTCAGTGGTAGGCTTCCATGAGTTGACAAGAAGCTAATTGATAGCACAAAGGAAGAAATTAAACAATTTTGGCACACTAACTCTAGGGTATCACCAAATGCAAAAGATGTTGTAAAGTTAAGAATTGGTGATAAAGACCGCACACCACATCCTAAACATTACTTGGAATGTAGCCAAACAACATTGTACAAACAATATTGTGAAACTCACCCAGGTATGACAATCTCACAAAGAGCATTTGAATCTCTTAAGCCATTTTATTGTGTTCCTCTTAAAGTTCGTAATACATGTTGTTGCAAATACCATGTAGAATTTTCTATGTACCATGAATTATTATGCAATATTCGTTCCACTTTGCACACTAACGAAATGTTACAGGAGTGTGGTGCAATTCAACTACCAAAGTCATCTAGGGACTTATTGGATTTATTTCTATGTATTAGAGATGATGGTTGCATGTTCTACAAGAATGATTGTTTAAATGAAAAATGTTTATAATGTGGTGGGTTATCAAAGTTTGTATCATGTTTTCATGAGGGCAATGAGCATGATTTTGGAAAGAGAATGGTTGAGAAAAAGAGATATGAGACAGTGAAATACAATTTGAAAAGTGGAGGTGAAGGTTCTAGATGTGAGTTGATTGTAAGAGAGGTAAGTATTGCTGATTTTATTGATGATTTTAAGAAAAATCTTTTCTACAAGTATGTCAGACATAGCCACAGGTCTTGATGGTTAGATCAACAGTTCAGGATGTGTAAAGACTCTTTCCCGATTGGAACTATTGTCTCTGTAGTTGATTTTGCAGAAAACTATACATTGCAACCCCAAAATGAAGTTCAATCCCAGTACTACAATTCTATTTAGATTGCTATTTTTTTTCACATCACATATAGACATGCCCCCAAGAGTACAGAAGAGGACAGGAAGATTGTCAGAGAATACCATTTTTACATGAGTGATGATCGATCTCATTCAACAGAGTTTGTGCAATATTGTTTTGAACAATTTTATGGGTTCTTGAAAGAAAAAGATATTAGAATAGATCAACATCTCATTTGGTTAAATAATTGCACTGCTCAATTCAAGAATGCTCGTAATTTCTATTGGTTGAGCAAAATGCATGTAGAGAAGGGTATACCTCATATTTGGAATTTTTTTGAAGCCGGGCACGGAAAAGGTGAACAAGATGGAGTAGGTGCATGCGTGAAGAGAGCTCTTTTTAAAGAACAACTAAAGATTAGAGGTGGTGCTACATTCAGTGATGCAGATTCCATTGTTAAGTGGTGTAACTATGCATTGTCACGAGGAGTGGCTCTTGATTTTGAAGTGCGCAAGTTCTTTTGGTTGGTTGATGATGGGATAGCGATAGAAAAATTGGAATGTCAGAGAATCAGTGAATCATCAAAGATGCATTCATTTCAAAGCTCAAATGCAAGTACATGGACTATTTGGACACGAGAATTAGCTTGTTTTTGTCAGAGTTGTATTAAATGTGATTGGAATAATTGTGAGTCAAGTGAGTGGGTAGATGCATGGATTCCACAATATTTAATCCCTTTATATGAAGGTCAATCATCTTCCGTCGATGACATGGAGAGCTCATTTGACTATGAACATCTTTCAGACCTTGTACAGCCAGGTCATGTTTATGCAGTTGTTGCACCGCATGGAAATGAAGAGAGGTCAGACTATTGGTTGGCACGATGTGTACAAGGAAAACAAAAGCTAACACAACCTATGACAGATGATGATGGGTTCACATATCCTACAGGATCAGTTGTTATTGCTGGGACTTGGTTACGAACATATATGGTTAAAAAGAATGGCATCCCGGCCTTTGAAGACTTTGAGAAGCATAAAACCATATTGATGTATTCTCACCTAGTTATAGCAACAAATGTTAAGTTACTAAAGCATCGTGGAAAACCAAAATCAAATGAACTATGGACAATTAGTAATGCTGACCATGAAGCAATATTGGATACTTTGAAGGTAAGAGATGACCCCTCAGGTACGCTTGACTAGCATTTAAACTTCCAGATGGACAGGTATGACATTTTTTATCTTAACTTGTTCTTTTTTTTCTATTTTTTAGAATTGTTTTATTAAAAATCTTGTTACTTTATCAACTATAATGCATGCTTTTGACTATACAGGACAACGAATAAAGTTATTTTAGATGGCATCGTAGATTATTTTGCATGGCATCGTAAATTATTTTGTATGGCATCATAGGTTATTTTGACTATACTCGAGGTATGATTTTTAGTTCTCATTTGTATTTCTTAATATTGCACATTTGTACCTTTTTCTACATAAGGCATTCCATGAGATGACATGTATTTGATGTCTTTTGCCAAATAGTTCATGTGCCTTGTCTATGCTTTCACATATTACATACATGTGTCACATGGCAATTGCAACTACAACATCTGACAAAATTCTCATTTCTTTAAGGTATTCCACCAAACAGTTCATGTGCCTTGCCTATGCTTCCTTACTTTGCATTCTTATAAAAGTCCTATAACAGTCATAATTAATCTTCATACTAATCTTGATAGTAATCTTGCCATCATTGTATTCCATGAGATGACAGTCCTATAACAGTCCTATACATGTCTACTAGGATAGTTTTAACTACAACAGTCCTACAACAGTCCTAAAATAGTACTAGAATAGTCCTATAATAAGCATAGCATTTAATGTACATATTTATGATATTCATGTTTACTTTTAAATCTGCTTGTTCATGCTTCTCACAGGACATCACCTCCCCTACCCATCCAGCTCTATAGAAGAAGAGAGACAACAAATGATCAAAAGGGATCACCAATTGGTGGTAAGTGATTGATTACTTATGTCATGTTATATATTTTAAATATTAAATTCTATATTAATGTGCACGTTGTTTAATTGTATTAATAGGTGGAAATTCAAAAATCTCTATCGAGGTCTAGTCGATGAGCGATGGAAGATGAGTCATTGACTGGTTCACCATCTTCATGGCCTAGCAAGAGCCATAGATTATTTGATAGCAATCCATAGGAGATTTGATTTTGGGACATTTTGTTACATATGTGTATTTGGCTTTGTAAACATACTTTTGTATGTTATCGATGTATATCATTGTATATACCCATATGGTTTTATTTGTACATGCCTATATGGCTTGATATATACACTATACATTATTTTCATGACATTATGTGCATATATGTATATATAAGATCCTAATTTGGCACAAGTAGGGAGAATGCTTGCACAGGTTATGGAATTTGGTTTTAAACGTTCCAATTGTATTTGCTTCAAAGTTTCTAAAGCCTTTTCAAAAAATCCATTTTGTGCATATCTTGCAATCATTGCATTCCATGAGATAGCATCTCTTTGAGGTGTCATGCCAAACTATTCACATGCCTTGTCTATGCTTCCACACTTTGGATTTACACCCGCCAATTGCATTTTCTTAACATTTCCTTTCAATCCTTATCAAAAATTCCGTTTTGTGCACATATTGCAATCATTGCATTCCTTCATTTACAACACATGATTAAATAAGAAGATGCATATTTACAACACTTAAGACCTTAATGAAATGATAAATTGGTTTCTTGATATTCAATCATGCATTGGAGATCTTCAAAGTGTTAAATATGTTTGAAGTGATGAAGAAACTTGTTATTTTGATGTATTTCAACTCCAAACTTCCGCCTAGAAATGAAGGCGCTAATCCTTTATCAAACTAATATAAAAGTGCGCCTTGGTACTTAGGGCACTAGATTATGATTGATCAACCGAAAATGTGCGCCTAAGGCTAGATATTGAATAGGAAGGATAAAATGCATCATCTAAGGAGTTTATAGTTATTGAAGGCATCAAATGATGACTTGGGCGCACATCTACCTCTCTACACCATATGTGACTAGTGCCAATTATTGAATAAACAATCTAGAATGAGTGCCTTACTATTTGAGGTGCTAGTTCATGCTTCTAGAACACCAAAAGTGCACCTCGATGTTGAGGTGCTAGCTCTTGCTCAAGCAACCTTGAAAGTGTGCTTTCACAAGGAGGTTAAAATGTATTATCAAAGGATTAAATTGAATCAAGGAATCATCATTGAAGACAAGTAAAACATGACTATGAATGAGGCACACTTTTCATCATCTCTAACCTCACAATTGCGCCTTCCATTGGAAGCTCATATTGTGCCTAAAGGAATAGTACTGAGATATCATCCATGTCAATGATTGAGAATGTGTCAACTGAAACAATATTTTTTGTTCTACTCATCGTGGGGTCGAACAGACTGCGCCAATGCGTCGGGGTGGGCGGGTAAATGCTAGTGGAGGTCTCGTTTTGTGCGCCAAGCGTCCCAGTCATTCCGGGCAAGAGGCTACTGGCAAAGTCCCTTAAGATCCCTGAGACCAAAAAACTGCCAAACTTTGATGGGGTAGTTCTCAGAATTCGTGACAGTTGGGAATGTTCTGTTTGGACCTACAGGTGCACGTGGTATTCTTCCACAATAACCTCTCTCATTTTTGGTCAACTCCATTCCGTTTGACCGTGCCGAAATCAAACGCATTGTTGCAAAATGCTTCAATTTGATGCAGTGGAAAGGTGCTAGGTGCGACATTTTTCATTCCATAGCTCGTGGGGTCGAACGGACTGCGCCAACGCGTCGGGGTGGGCGAGTAAATGCTAGTGAAGGTCTCATTTTGTGCACCAAGCGTCCCAGTCATTCCGGGCAAGAGGCTACCGGCAAAGTCCCTTAAGATACCTAAGACCAAAAAACTACCAAACTTTGACCGGGCAGTTCTCAGAATTCATGACAGTTGGGAATGCTCTATTTGGACCTACAGGTGCATGTGGCATCCTTCCACAATAACCTCTCTCATTTTTGGTCAACTCCATTCCCTTTGACCGTGTTGAAATCAAACGCATTGGCGCAAAATGCTTCAATTTGATGCAGTGGAAAGGTGCTAGGTGCAACATTTTTCATTTGATAGCTTGTGGGGTCAAACAGACTATGCCAACGCGTCGGGGTGGGTGGGTAAATGCTAGTGGAGGTCTTGTTTCATGCGCCAAGTGTTCCAGTCGTTCCGAGCAAGAGGCTACCAGCAAAGTCCCTTAAGATCCCTGAGACCAAAAAATTACCAAACTTTGACCGGGTAGTTCTCAGAATTCATGATAGTTGGGAATGCTCTGTTTGGACCTATAGGTGCACATGGCATCCTTCCACAATAACCTCTCTCATTTTTGGTCAACTCCATTCTGTTTGACCATGCCGAAATCAAACGCATTGGTGCAAAATGCTTCAATTTGATGCAGTGGAAAGGTGCTAGGTGCGACATTTTTCATTCCATAGCTCGTGGGGTCGAATGGACTACGCCAATGTGTCGGGGTGGGCGGGTAAATGCTAGTGGAGGTCTCGTTTCGTGCACCAAGCATCCCAGTCATTCTGGGCAAGAGGCTACCGGCAAAGTCCTTTAAGATCCCTGAGACCAAAAAATTGCCAAACTTTGACGGGGCAGTTCTCAGAATTCGTGATAGTTGGGAATGCTCTGTTTAGACCTAGAGGTGCACGTGGCATCCTTCCACAATAACCTCTCTCGTTTTTGGTCAACTCCATTCCGTTTGACTGTGTTGAAATCAAACGCATTGGCGCAAAATGCTTCAATTTGATGCAGTGGAAAGGTGCTAGGTGTGACATTTTTCATTCCATAGCTCGTGGGGTCGAACGAACTACGCCAACACGTTGGGGTGGGTGGGTAAATGCTAATGGAGGTCTCATTTCGTGCGCCAAGTGTCCCAGTAGTTCCGAGCTGTAAGCTACCGACAAAGTCAAAAGTTGCTAGGATTGAAATTTTGCATTCCACAGGTCCTGGGGCCGAACGGTTTGCTCCAACACATTGGGGTGGGTGAGTAAATGCTAGGGGAGGTCTTGTTTTGTGTGCAAAGCATCCCAGTTCTTTCGAGCTGTAAGCTACCGGCAAAGTCAAAAGTTGCTAGGATTGAAATTTTGCATTCCACAGGTCTTGGGGCCGAACAGTTTGCTCCAACACGTCGGGGTGGGTGAGTAAATGCTAGGGGAGCTCTTGTTTTGTGTGCAAAGCATCCCAGTCGTTCCGAGCTGTAAGCTACCAGCAAAGTCAAAAGTTGCTAGGATTAAAATTTTGCATTCCACAGGTCCTGGGGCCGAACAGTTTGCTCCAACATGTCGGGGTGGGCGAGTAAATGCTAGGGGAGGTCTTGTTCTGTGTGCAAAGCATCCCAGTTGTTCCGAGCTGTAAGCTACCAACAAAGTCAAAAGTTGCTAGGATTGAAATTTTGCATTCCACAAGTCCTGGGGCCGAACGGTTTGCGCCAACACGTCGGGGTGGACGAGTAAATGCTAGGGAAGGTCTCATTTTGTGTGTAAAGCATCCCAGTCCTTCCGACCTGTAAGCTACCAACAAAGTGACTTTACCGATAGCTTACAGCTCGGAAGGACTAGGATGCTTTGCACACAAAACGAGACCTCCCCTAACATTTACTCACCCACCCTGACGTGTTGGCGCAAACCGTTCAGCCCCAGGACCTGTGGAATGCAAAATTTCAATCCTAGCAACTTTTGACTTTGCCGGTAGCTTACAGCTCGGAACGACTAGGACGCTTGGCACATGAAACAAGACCTCCACTAGCATTTACCCACCCACCCCGACACGTTGGCACAGTCCGTTCGACCCCATGAGCTATGGAATAAAAAATGTCGCACCTAGCACCTTTCCACTGCATCAAATTGAAGCATTTTGCGCTAATGCGTTTGATTTCAACACGGTCAAACGGAATGGAGTTGACCAAAGACGAGAGAGGTTATTGTGGAAGGATGCCATGTGCACCTCTAGGTCTAAATAAAGCATTCCCAACTGTCATGAATTTTGAGAACTGCCCGGTCAAAGTTTGGTAGTTTTTTGGTCTCAGGGATCTTAAGGGACTTTGTTGGTAGCATCTTGCCCAGAATGACTGGGATGCTTGGCACACGAAATGAGACTTCCACTAGCATTTACCCACCCACCCCGATGCGTTGGCACAGTCTGTTCAACCCCACGAGCTATCAAATGAAAAATGTCGCACCATTGCATCAAATTGAAGCATTTTGCAACAATGCGTTTGATTTTGACACAGTCAAACGGAATGGAGTTGACCAAAAATGAGAGAGGTTATTGTGGAAGGATGCCACGTGCACCTGTAGATCCAAACAAAACATTCCCAACTATCACAAATTCTGATAACTACCCCGTCAAAGTTTGGCAGTTTTTTGGTCTCAGGGATCTTAAGGGACTTTACCGGTAGCCTCTTGCTCGGAACGATTGGGACGCTTGGCGCATGAAACAAGACCTCCACTAGAATTTACCCGCCCACCCCGACGCGTTGGCGCAGTCTGTTCGACCCCACGAGCTATGGAATGAAAAATGTCACACCTAGCACCTTTCGACTGCATCAAATTGAAGCATTTTGCGCCAATGCGTTTGATTTCAACACGGTCAAACGGAATGGAGTTGACCAAAAACAAGAGAGGTTATTGTGGAAGGATGCCGCGTGCACCTATAGGTCCAAACAGAGCATTCCCAACTATCATGAATTCTGAGAACTACCTGGTCAAAGTTTGGCAATTTTTTGGTCTCAGGGATCTTAAGGGACTTTGCTGGTAGCCTCTTGCCCGAAATGACTGGGACGCTTGGCGCATGAAACGAGACCTCCATTAGCATTTACCCGCCCACCCCGACGCATTGGCACAGTCCATTCGACCCCACGAGCTATGGAATGAAAAATGTCGCACCTAACACCTTTCCACTGCATCAAATTGAAACATTTTGCAATAATGCGTTTGATTTCGGCACGGTCAAACGGAATGGAGTTGACCAAAAATGAGAGAGGTTACTGTGGAAGGATGCCATGTGCACCTGTAGGTTGAAACAGGACATTCCCAACTGTCACGAATTCTGAGAACTACCCCTTCAAAGTTTGGCAGTTTTTTGGTCTCATGGATCTTAAGGGACTTTGCCGGTAGCCTCTTGCCTGAAATGACTGGGACGCTTGGCACATGAAACGAGACCTCCACTAGCATTTACTCACCCACCTCGACGCATTGGCGCAGTCCGTTCGATCGCACGAGCTATGGAATGAAAAATGTCGCACCTAGCACCTTTCCACTACATCAAATTGAAGCATTTTGCAACAATGCGTTTGATTTCGGCACGGTCAAACGGAATGGAGTTGACCAAAAATGAGAGAGGTTATTGTGGAAGGATGTCATGTACACCTGTAGGTCCAAACAGAGCATTCCCAACTGTCACAAATTTTCAGAACTGCCCGGTCAAAGTTTGGCAATTTTTTGGTCTCAGGGATCTTAAGGGACTTTGCCGGTAGCCTCTTGCCCGGAATGACTGGGACGCTTGGTGCATGAAACGAGACCTCCCCTAGCATTTACCCCCCACCTCGACGTGTTGGCATAGTTCGTTTGACCCCACGATGAGCAGAACAAAAAATATGGCACTGGCAAGGTTTTTGCTCTTACGATCTTAAGTGACTTTGCTCTTACGAAACAATGTATCGGCAAAGACCTTAGTTTTCATAAGAGGAGACATGTGATTTTAAAAGGTTTTTGGGAATGTGACTTTAGCCTTCCACTCCTTATCTAATGACGAGTTTATTCTTAGAGTTTGATGGCTTTTATCAGCATATACACGATGTTGTTTTAGGATAGTCATACTCTGATGTGTAAATAATAGTAAATAGAGAGCTTCTCGGCCATAAATGGGATTTGCATACACACACACACCCAACTGAAATAGTATCCTTATTGGCCTTATTGGCACCTCCCCCCAAGATGTAAGTTTTTTATGTTTGTAATGTGCCCCCAATGTCCTTGACATAGAGTTTCTTGACATTAATTTCATTCAAACATGTCTTCAATTCATCTTCAAAATGTTTTCAATACATCTCCAATGCCTTTTCCACGAAGGTTTATGCATATTTATACATGATTTGAGGGAAACCAATAGTTTCCAACTGACTCTTGAGTACTTGACTATTCATCTTCCATACTTTTGCATTTTTTTTACATTTTTCATATGACAACTTTGACATATTTACAAAATTTGACAAGATGAAGACTAAATACATGATGAAATGGTTTATCATGACCTTATTTGATTAGGGCATATATAAGGAATTTTTTCATATTGATTCTATTGATCTAAAACCATTCTCTTGATCTAAAACCATTCTTAATGCTAAACATATCATCAATGGACTAAAGAACTATCATCATAATGTATGGCATCATGGGAAGTATCATGACTTGCACATAAGGAATTTAAATTATATTGTATATCAAGGTGTATATACATTAAAATCTAGTCCATAATGGTAGACATATACAAAAATTTGACAAGATGAAGACTAAATACATGATGAAATGGTTTATCATGACCTTATTTGATTAGGGCATATATAAGGAATTTTTTCATATTGATTCTATTGATCTAAAACCATTCTCTTGATCTAAAACCATTCTCAATGCTAAACATATCATCAATGGACTAAAGAACTATCATCATAATGTATGGCATCATGGGAAGTATCATGACTTGCACATAAGGAATTTAAATTATATTGTATATCAAGGTGTATATACATTAAAATCTAGTCCATAATGGTAGACATATACAAAAATTTGGCAAATATGCCAACTCAAATTATTTTTTACAAAATGTGGCATATGCCATGTCTCAAAATCTATATACAATCTACATGCCAAATAGCTACATCAAATACTACAAGTCCACTTGACCCTCAATCTATGATGGATCCACAATCTGTGATGGATCCTGAAAAAGTGTCCTCTTTGTACCAAAATGTCTAGTAATTGATGGAGGTGAAGTTTCCTGCATTAACAAGTCAAAACACAAATTTGATTAATCTCTTCAATGGTAAATAAAAATAAGTTAAAGTTAGTAAATAGATTCTTATCTACTACAATTAAGAACTTTCATTTATTAACATACATCTAAATCACTACAATCAACTATAAGACCGCTAGATAAACTATCAATTATTTAGAAAAATTGAATTCAATTACCTCGACTCTATGTTGTTGTTCAGACAATCGTTCTGCAAATGATTTTCTCTTAAGACGATCAGGTGTCCTAGTGAATCATGATGGCAAAGGTGGCACATCACTCACATTCTCAACAGACTACATAAAAGCAAAGTAACATTGAAATAAATTAATATATAATTATTAAACAAAATAGGAAATGCATACATTTAAAATAGGAAATGCACTACACAAAAACTTATCTACTAGAAAACAAGCACATACCACCATCGAGTCCTCCTACATCAATTAAAAAAGACAAGAATGTAAGACTCTAAATGACTATAATCAAATATTTAAGTTTTATAAATTATCAATTAAAGTACAATTCAATCAAATTACCTCCACCCTTTGTTGGCGTTGAGAAAGCCGTTCTGCAAATGATAGTCCCTTGGGTCGATTAGGAGTTCGAGAAAAGACTATTGGCAAAGATGCCACATCATTCACATTTTTGATTGACTATAAAATAAAATTAACATCAAAATATAAATTAATATATAATTACTCACAAAGAAATAAATGCATAAAAAAAAGTTAATGTGTACAACAAATTATACCGGCAAGTCCAAGCCAAATTGGATGGCAAACAAAGTTCCATGATGAACTTCTGTCAACTCCTCTATCATCAACTGTTATCCCACTTAGATACATTAGTACTAATAAAGTTGTTTATATATTCAAATGGAATAGACCATAAAATTTAACTTTAAATTTTACCTGCACAAAAGATTGCTCATGCATTTCTCCTTCTCTAATGTTTACTAATCCGGTAGCTTCTACTCTTATCCTTGACACCTCAGCTTGAGTTCTGGACCCCATTGCCTCATCTCGTGAATGGAGATCATACTCTGATGTGTTCAACGATGGCTCACTACTCTCCATAATAGGACCCAAGCATAAATGATTGCAAGAAATGCAATGATGGGGCACACATATATGTCTGGACGACGACGGTCTAGTAGTACCAGGTGATCCAATATCATCACCTTCATCATGTGCTTGTGCAAACTAAGATGTTTGTATAATCAAATGCTTTGTCAAAGAGTGTATGACACTAAGGCCCTATTGTGTTGCATTTGCAACAACATCTGGGTGCTACATTGGGGGTGGAGAAGGGATAGCAGGAGGGGGAATATAGGGACCTTGTAATTGTCTAATTGCCCCAAGTCTATCTTGAGGCATTCCTCTGCCCACTCCTTGAAACTCTCTAAAATCAAAATAATCAACATGTTGACCCATGACGAACTTTGCATAGAGTTTACGGAGGAAATACAAAGGCACATCTAAATTGTTGTTGGGTGGTTTATCAAAAACCATCCACCAACAATCCCAAAAGTTTTGACTAATGCCCTCATGAATACACCATTTGATTGAAATTTAGGCTTACAGACATCAACATGCAATCCGGTTTTAGGATTGACAAAGTGTTGGGCTAACATAGTTTTTGTAATCTCTAAATCTTTGACTTCCTCATATGACAAACCGTTAGCATATTCGGCCTTCTTGGCTTCTCGCCATTGCTGAAATGATTCGTGTTGGGTGGACAAGGTTTGAATATGATTAATGATTCCCTCTAAATTTGATGTCATTATAGACAATTAAGGGTGGTGGCGATACATTTCTATGATCCTGCTTATATGATCAATATTTCTTTGAATATTCTCTTCTACTGTTGGAGGGGGAGGGTTTGGTGGTGGAGGGTTTGGGTTTTCATTTTGTGCATCCATTTTACCTAATTAAATTATAAAACATACCCACTTAGCATAAAAACCAAAAAAATTGCTTGAAAATACAAAACAAACAAAAAAAATGCATGAAATCTTACCTCTTTGGATCGGATATCCGTTCCTCAGCTCTGATATCCATTTTTTTAAGATGAGACTGTGTTTTTGCAAGCCGTGGGTTTGCAAAAACGCAGTCTTTTTTTGCTTTTTATGATCTCCAAAATGGATATCCATTTTTTATTCATTGTTTTTTATTTTATTATTTTAGCATTGCATACATTTTAAGTATTTAGGCATTTTAGCTATAAAATACAAGCAAATTTATAAAGGATTATGATGATATTTAAGCATTTTAGCTATAAAATACAAGCAAATTTATAAAGGATTATGATGATATTTAGGCATTTTAGCTATAAAATATAAGCAAATTTATAAAGGATTATGATAATATTTAGGCATTTTAGCTAGAAAATACTATCAAAATTTATATAGGATTATGATGATATATATATTTGATTTTTATATGATTTACTTATACTAAGGTATCTCATAGTTTTTTAAAGGCACTTTTGAATAGATACAGGAGAGAGGTAGATATAGGAGAGAGATAGATGCGGGTTAGGGGTTAGGGATTAGGGCCATTATTTAGGGTTTACGGATTTAGAGAGAGAGAGAGACTACTTTTGACATGCAACTATAAACCCTAAATAATGCCCCTAAACCCTAAACCCAAGTAACCCTAAATAATTCTTCCAAATACAAAACCCTAACCCCTAAACCATAAACCCTAAATAATTCCCCTAAGCCCTAAACCCTAAACCTGAGAAAGGGAGTCCTAGTTTTCTTGTTTCCATTTGCTTTGTCGATAAGGGAGAGGGAAAGATAGAGGGGAGAGATAGGATATATAGGAATGATAGGGGAATGACTGGGATGCATGATTAAACCTAACCCCTAACCCCTAACCCCTATTTCCTAACCCCTAAACCCTAAACTTGAGAAACCATAAACCCCTAAATCCTAAACACTAAACCCAAGAAACCCTAAACCTCTATCGAGCTCTATCTCCCTATCTCACTATCTCCCCATCACTATCATTCCTCTACCTCTCAATCTCTCTCCCTATGCTTTAGCCATGTCCCTCACTCTATATCTCCCTATTGGTCCTCTCTCTCTAAACACTAAACCCTAAACCTCTAAACCTTAACCCCTAAACCCTAAACATGAGCAACCCTAAACTCTATCTCCTATCTCTCCCTTATCTCCCTATCTCTATCATCCTTCTACCTCTCAATCCTTCTCCCTATTTCTCTAGACATATCGCTCACTCTTTATCTCCCTATCTCTCCCCTTTGTCACCTCTATCTCTCCCTATCTATCTCCTCTCTCTTTCTATCTAGCTATCTCCAAAACTGAGAAACCCTAAACCCAAGTACACCCTAAATCCAATCAACTCTAAACCTATATCTCCCTATCTCTCCCCTATCTCCCTATCTCTATCATCCCTCTACCTCTCTTGATCTCTCTCCCTATGTCCCTGGCCATGTGCCTCACTCTCTATCTCCTTATCTCTCTCCTCCATCTCCTCTCTCTATCTCCCTATAATTCCTCTCTCTATAAACCCTAAATCCAAAACCCTAAACCTCTAAACCTAACCCCTAACCCCTAAACAATTTAAATCCTAAACCCTAAATAATGCCCCTAAACCCTAACCCCTGACCCCTAAACCTGAGAAACCCTAAACCCCTAAACCTAAGTAACCCTAAACCACTATCTCCCTATCTCTCCCCTATCTCCCTACCACCTGTGTCCCTCTACCTCTCAATCTCTCTCCCTATGTCTCTAGCCATGTCCCTCACTCTTTATCTCCCTATCCCTCCCCTCAGACTCCTCTATATCTCCCTATCATTCCTCTCTCTCTATAAACCCTAAATCCAAAACCCTAAACCTCTAAACCTAACCCCTAACCCCTAACCCCTAAACAATAAATCCTAAACCCTAAATTATAATGCCCCTAAACCGTAACCCCTAACCCCTAAACCTGAGAAACCCTAAACCCCAAACCCCTAAACCCTAAACCCAAGTAACCATAAACCACTATCTCCCTATCTCTCCCCTATCTCCCTATCACCTTTGTCCCTCTACCTCTCAATCTCTCTCCCTATGTCTCTTGCCATGTCCCTCACTCTTTATATCCCTATCTCTCCCCTCAGACTCCACTATATCTCCCTATTGGTCCTTTATCTCTCTCTAAAGCCTAAACCCTAAACCTCTAAACCTTAACCCCTAACCCCAAAATCATAAACCCTAAACCCTAAATAATGCCCCTAAACCCAAGAAACCCTAAACCTCTCTCTCTCTCTCTCTCTCTCTCTCTCTCTCTCTATGTCTTTGGACATGTCTCTCACTCTCTATCTCCTATCTCTCCCCTTTGTCTCCTCTATCTCTCCCAAACTCTATCAGTCCCCTCTCTCTATCTCGCTTTAAACTGTAAACCCTAAACCCCTAAACCCGAGCAACCCTAAACCTCTAAACCCTAAATAATTCCCCTAACCAACGTCTAAACCACTTCTCTATATAGGTGCAACTAATACCACTTTTTCATTGTTTTCCACATTTAATTATATTCTTTTCCATTTTCCAAGTCTTACATGTATCCAAGTTGTATTGTTTGTCAAGTTTTTAGTCTAATTGTTAGTCCCAGCTATCATGGTTATTAAAATGTTAGTATATTATAGTTAGATTTATCCTTCAATAACATTAATTTACACATTGTTGCACAAACAACCACACTAAAACATAACCTTACCTAATTAAGGTTAACCTTTTAAAAGGTTCTTTCATAAATGGCGAGCTTAACAGATCCAACTAGCTCAATGTTCTTATAGTCCATGCTTACCCTTCCAAGAGAGTTCATGCCATGTTAACTTTGCATTATGTCCTAACATATCATATGAAGGACATCATCATCACAAGGAATAACAATGTCATGAAGGATTAACGAAGGTGTAGCTTCACCACATAAAGTATCATTCATAATTTTATCACTAGAGGGTAAGGGTATATCATGTGTATCCTTCTCAAACCATGTATCATGAATCAAATCATATGAAGGATTGCGTAAAGCAATTTTGGCATGAAATCCAAAACGCCCCAAAACACAACCCCTGCTACCCCACCATTCCTATCCCTGAAATATTGGAACATAGTCTAGAAAAGTGATTATTTCACCTGATGAACAAAATTGAATATTTTATTATTGATTATTTGAGTAATTCATTAGTGATGATTCTTAGTGTTTAACAAATCCTTATGGATCAATGTGTAAAGAAGCTACCAATGTTAATTTGCCCTCCTCCTTCACTAGAAACAGTCTTTAAGGAGGTTCATATATTGATGGGAGATCCAAGATTTAAGAGGTGTATTTTCAAAAAGAGTAAAAAGCCTCCCCTCTTACCCCATCATGATTTCCTTCACTCTTAGTCGATTTCTCTTCCCCATCCTCCCCTCTTACCCCTCCCCTCTCTTTCCTGACCCGATCTTGTTAGCTCCCCTCTCCCTTCTCCTATCTTTGTCCTTTTTTCCCCTCTTTACCGGTTCTTGCCCCCGCCCCCCCTCTGTCCCCTCCTTGTCCCCTTTTGTGGGATTGAGTCTTTGCCCCTCCTCTTTTGCCCTCATCTTATCCCCTTTTCCTCTCCCCCCCTAGGCTCCTCTCCCCCCTTTCCCTTTGTTCCTTGTCCTCCCTCCTCTTTACCCTCCTTGGCCCGTTTTCACCTTTTTATTTCTCATACTCTTGTCCCCTAGCTTAACCTCCCGTCTCCAACCTCTCAATCTCGTTGCCCCCTTCTCCCTCCTCTTTAATTTCTAGGTTTTTAACCGTATCCTTCATTTCTTGTTGCCCCCTGGTGCTCCGTTTGTGGTTTGGAGTTTGTCGTGAATATATATTTATATATATTATTTGGTTGTTGTAGCTTGTCTTCCCTTTTATGATTTACTCTTCTCTCTTATGCTTTCTCCCAGTTAGTTTCTTTCCTCCTTTGGATAGATATTGGCTTACCTTTCTTTTTTGTTAGCCCCCCCCCTCCTTTGCCTTCGTAGTTCACCCCTCTCTCTCTTTTAACTTGCAGCCCTCTCTTGTTCTTTATATGTAGCTTTTCCCAATCTATCCCTCACATTTTAACCTCTTTGATTGTCCCCCCCTTTTTTATTATTTATTAAATTATTTAATTATCTTATCTCTTTCATCCTCGGCTTGTTCTTTATGGTTGATTGTATTACAGTTATTCCTCTTTTTGCTCCCTTCTAATTTGTGGCCTTGCTCCTTTGTTTGCTTTTTTAATTTTCTTTACTTGGGTCTTCCTCTCATCCTAGTTAGTCTTTGTTTGTTTGTTTTGTCTTAGTGTGCCTAGATGTCCCCCACTCCTCTTTGTCCCTCACTTCACTAGGTTTGATAGGCAGCTGTCCTTCTCCCTTAATTGATCTTGGTTTCTGCCTCACATCTCTCTCACTCCTTTTAAGTGGTCTTAAGTCTGCATACTGTCATTCATGTTCTCTCTTCTCTTGCTTGCTATCTTTCCCCTAATGATGGATCACTGTGTGTGATTCGAAATGTTGAGGAAAATAATAATACACAGTCAAATCCAGAAGCATTTCAAACTCAACATCATGGACTGTGGAAAATTGATGACTACAGTAAAAAGCCTTTTTCCCAAAAAATTTTCCAAAACAGATATCCGTTTCAAAGTCAAAGTTTGCCAAGTCGCGAATTTGGCTAAGTAAAAACATGATTTTTTTCCTATTGCCACTGTTTGGCCCGCGATGATCCTACACATACCCCATATAAAAAGTGCAATAAATGTCTCTACGGATGAATGTGGGATGAATGTCCTAGCCACGCCCAAAGAAGGCTTCACAGGCCCACTTCCTCCTCACACACAACATAAAAAGGAAACCTTAAATTAATATATCAATAAGACTTTAGAATGTATAAAGTCTGCTTACAAATATATCTCATCCAGTGAGCTATCAATGCAGATCTCTGATAAAAAAATTTCTACAACACGAGTGACCTTATCTTTGCCCAAGTCCATTAAACACACATATCCTGCAGTCATAGTCATGGCAAGTTGAACTCATGCAGGATTAGTAATGTGGTTATGTTCCACACCGCTACAGAGGACAAGCTATATGAGGTTTTGCGTTGCGTATGTTCTGCATCTTTGATAACATTCTCCAAAAAAAATTCAATACTTCCCGCGTTTCTTCGTAGATGAGGCCACTTTTACGCTTAACGCCTCTCCTATGCAAATCATGCCCAACAGAAAATAGACTATACAAATCGGTTCTGCAGAAAAAAAATGGGCCTCTAATGCTAAAAAAATGCCTCCCTTTAGTTTGCACAGCCCTATCAATGAAACACCTCCTCTTAGCAAGAAAATCATGGCACAAAACTGAGAAATCGTGCCCTCCTTCACAAATTTGGTCAACTTAGGAATGCAGCGCTAGAATCTAGTGCCAAACACTATAAATCTACACCTTTGTGCGCCCTCTGGATGCTTTAATTATTTCTTCAGATGAGAAGGCATTCTCATTGTCAAATTCAACTATTGCCACGAACAAAAGATCACGCTCCAAAGAAGTGTACTCCCAAAAACAAGGAGATTAACAAAATATAAAACCATAGAACTTAGTGCAAGCCATCTAAATGTGGCCATGGGCTCTCACGCCTAATAGCAACTCAAGCCAAATAACAAACGCATAGGAGTCTGTGAAAAAAAACTTCAATTGCAGCCTTAAAAAAATGCCTTCAATGAGAAAGCCAATCACCGAGTCTCTTCAATAGAAGCGGCTTCGAATTAATTCGCCAGCAACAATAAAATGAAGAATAATTGATAATGAGGCAACTTTGAATTTGAAAAATTTCAAATGCCGAAAAAAAGATCCCAAACACTTGGATGAAAACTCTCAGAGGAAGAATTGTAGAATGGTTGGCTCTGATACCATGTTGGTGTCATCCACCTCCCAGGAGCACCATCTGCAAAAAATAACCTTCATAGAAAACAAGAGAGGCAACACAAGGCCATTTCACCAAATAAGAGTGAATAAATTGAGATGAATAATTTATATATTGTATGGCCTTTTAAAGGCAAGAAAATATATGACGGGTAATCTTTTAACAAATAAAACTACCCTAATGGGAATACCTTCCCAAACTAATTATTTAAGCCTAAGTAAAACTTAAGCAAGGTAAAATCTATTTACCCTAACAGGGTACATCGCGATAGCACGTAGAAAAGAAGTTTAATTAGTGGTATAGTGCATGACTATTTTTTATACTTGGGAAGATAGCATACACTTTTGTCAAGGGCAAGGGTGAAATGGAGTAGATTAAATATGTCAACATCATGCATGCATATATGCCTTTTTATCTATCTATCTCTCTACCTCTCTCTCTATGCACCTTTGTTGTTTGGCAAGATTCTCCATGATGCAGAAAGGGACAACACCCCTCTCTCTCACACAAACATTCACTCAAACACAAAACCACAACTCAAAACCTGATTGCAACAGAACTCACAATTGTATTAGACTTCTTTAAAAAACAATAAGAATATAAAAGTCTGCAACAAATTACTATTTACATTTGTGGCCTATCATGTCCTCACAACTTGATATATTCTTCTATGGCAGCCTTTCTTCTCTCCTTTGTTGTTCACCATAGCCATCGCTCCACCTCTCATGTGCAATCAATCTTTTCATTTATCTTTTATTTTCTTTCACCATCTAGTGGTGCTCCATCTTCTATTATATGCCTTTAATTTTTCCATTCAAGGTTTTGCTGGCAGCGAACCTCTCTCTCCACGCCAAGGCCACCCCTCCCTCATTCTTTCTTTTTTTTTAACTGTTCTAAATAATTGAAATCTAAATCATTGTTATTCATCAAATGGAACGACGCCTTAGGTAGATGATGACATGGAATATCATTAAAGTTTGATTTGAATAGCAATTCCACGTACGTATCAGTTTATAGACGCCCATATGGATAAACGGCCCCAATCATGGCCTTTTGTTTTCAAGAAATATGTATTGCTGAAGTTCAAATGTTGAACTCCTCCTCTAACCACCCATAATCTTTTGTCTTCTGTTTATATTTTTTAAACAAACTCCTACGACCCTTACGAATTCTTCATTTCTTTTAAGTTTGCTATGGAAGTCAAATCACCCTTGCCAAAATATTTGAGGTGCTTTGGTTGTAATAAACTTTCCCATAATGTCATTCCCCATCTTCATAGATTTATCAAATGAGGTAGTCGCTACTCATTGCCCATCAGGTACTAAGTAAATATGGTTGACAAGTTGTTGATAACTAACCATTCATGACATTAAACGTTTACTAGATGTGGGTTCCCAAAGAAAAAAATGGTAAAATCATAGGATTTTAGTTTTGATCCTCCACAATGAATAGCCAAAGAATAGTATGATGCTCGTTCACTACATAAGTCATTTAATTGGAGGCAAGACATCAACTATGATCTGTTAAAAGTCCCCAATCAAATTCCCAATTATGTGACTGCGACAAGCACCAAGGCTGAGAGATGCCAAAAAATAAATAGTGATTCATTCAAGGTGCTCTTGCATCAGACACGTTGGGTAGAAAGTTTGTGAGCATATGCTCACAAAATGAAATTGAGTAGTTGCACTACTCTTCCATGTTGACATCAACCTGCAACAAACTCCTTCATTGTCCAAGAGCTAAAAATCAATCTTTCTTCCACCTTTTCCAGCATCATGTCGAAACATGCATCACCTTCCTCCAGTAACACCGCTTCTTCCTCCTCTTTCCCCTCGTGGACTCATGTCCACCGAAGCCTGACCTCCTCCTCAAATTCTTTCCTCACTCCTCTCCTCATCCATGGGTTCAAACCCACCTTTAACTGTCCACCACCACCAATATCCTACAACATCCTTAACCATTTCTACACACAACCACGCAACATTCTCTTGTCCTTTATTCATCTCATTTTCTATTCCACATCTGAAAACAAAATAACATCACATAACTGATTTACCTCATTCACATTCATAGCTGCAACAACGAACTTCATTGCAATGTCTTCCACGTTCTCGTCAGCTGCAACTACATCCTCTACTACTGCAATCACTTCTTCATTTTCTTTCACCTTTGTTTCTCTTACCTCTTCTTCCACTGTTGCAATTTCATCATTTGCTGCAACATCTACAATCTCAACTGTATCTTCATTCTCAGTAGCTGCAATCTTTTCCTTCCACTCATCCTCTGTCACCATCATCTTCAGAAACAAATCTTCTTCAACCTTCACAACCTTGAAGTTGCAATCTCCTCTTTCCTCTTGATCCTTTTGCACAAGGACCTCCTCTTCTTTTTCTTCAATCTGCATATCTGTTGCAACCATTTCCTTCTTCTCTGCATCCCTCAAAGGATTCTCAACAACTTCTTTCTCACCTACTGCAACCTTGATGTTGCTTTCTTCCTTCATACACTCATTAGAACATACTGATGCAAATTCCTTAACCACTTCCTCCAGTTTATCTTGTAATAGATTCAACAAATATTTCTTCCCATCCTTTACTATGCTATAAGTGTTTCTACTGCTATTATGTATAGCCTCCCTATCCCAAAGCCAATGCTATCCCAACAAAACATGACAAACATCCATGGGTACTATATCACACACAATTTCATCCTCATATCGGCCAATATGAAAAATCACAATGCTTTGTTCACTTACCCAAATTTGATGACCTTCTTGCAACCAAGAGACATAGTAGGGCTTTGGCTACCTCATCCACTTCAAGTTTAGTTTCTCAACCATCTCTAACGCAACTAGATTATCCCTCCTATCGTTGTCCACCATTACTTTGCAACATTTTCCACCAGACTTGCATATAGTTCATAACACATTGCTCCTTCAAACGGGTTCTTGTTTCACTTCTTGTGGCTTCAAATATTCCTTCTTCATCCACAAACTCTCTCCATATTTCCAAGACATTTTGCCAAACAAGTATGACACACTCTCTATCTGCAACCACCAGAAAATCAACACTCACTACCTCTATTGACGCAGAAAGGGACAACACCCCTCTCTCTCACACAAGAATTCACTCAAATACAAAACCAAAGCTCACAAACTTAATTGCAACAAAACTCACAATTGTATTAGACTTCTTTAAAAAAATAAGAATATAAAAGTCTGCAACAAATTACTATTTACATTTGTGGCCTATCATGGCCTCACAACTTGATATCTTCTTCTATGGCAACCTTTCTTCTCTCCTTTGTTGTTCACCACAACCATCACTCCCCCTCTCATGTGCAATCAATCTTTTCATTTATCTTTTCTTTTCTTTCACCATCTGGTGGCGCTCCATCTTCTATTATCTGCCTTTTATTTTTCCATTCAAGGTTTTGCTGGCAATGAACCTCTCTCTCCACACCAAGGCCACCCCTCCCTCATTCTTTTAAAAAAAAAAATTGTTCTAAACAATTGAAATCTGAATTGTTGTTACTCATCAAATGGAACGATGCCTTAGGCAGATGATGGCATGGAATTTCATTAAAGTTTTGATCTGAATAGTAATTCCACGTACTTATCAGTTTATAGACGCCCATATGGATAAACAGCCCCAATCGTGGCCTTTTGTTTTCAACAAATATGTATTGTTGAAGTTCAAATGATGAATTTCTCCTCTAACTACCCATAATCTTTTATCTTGTGTTTATAATGTTTTTAAACAAAATCCTACGACCCTTATGAATTATTCATTTCTTTTAAGTTTTCTGTGGAAGTTGAATCTCCCTTGCCAAAATATTTGAGGTGCTTTGGTTGTAATAAACTTTCCTGCAATGGCATTCCCCATCTTCACAGATTTATCAAATGAGGCAATCGCTACCCATCGCCCATTAGGTACTAAGTAAATATGGTTGACAAGTTGTTGATAACCAACCATTCGTGCCATTGGACGTTTACTAGATGTGGGTTCCCAAAGAAAAATATGGTAAAATCATAGGATTTTAGTTTTGATCCTCCACAATGTCACCCCTCAATTAATTTCTGGGCTTTTCAAATTTTGTTGTTTCCCCTCTTTGGTATGCCAATTATTTGTTTAAGTCCTAGGAATTATCTTCCCCTTGTTTTTTGAAAACATTCAAAGTCACAGGTCTTTAAGGTTTCCCAACCTAGTCGCAAGCTTTTTGAGTTCCTTAACCTGGTCGCATGGTTCACAAGTTTTTGAACCCGCTGACTCTCCGACTTTGTTTTCCCTTTTACAAAGTCTCATAGCCCGTATGTTAGTCTTTATGGTCGGTAAGTCGGAGGTTTTTGAAACTTCAAAACCTCTGACTTGGGGCTCTAAAGTTTACATTTCTGGCGACTTAGCAATGGCTAAGTTGCAGAGAGGATTTCAAGGCAATCAATGATTATTTAATGGGAGGTACGACAAGCGAGGCGAATGTCTTTTTGGGATTTTTGGAAGGTGAGAAAATCTCAAATTCATTTTCTCAAGACACGGAGTTAATGCCACGTCAACTTGGCATTTAAAACACGTCGTGGCACAATAACTGCATGTCTATTTATACTTGGTGACGGAAATGTTTCCAATTTGTCTGTCGTCATTCCTTCTACTCCACGCCATTGCTTTTTCAGTACTTAGCCATTTTTCTCTCTGTTTAGTAGCAGTAATGAAATTCAAATACCAAGGAGCTCCCCATCACTTTGGTATTTAAAGTAGTTGATCTGGCATGAGAGATACCGAGCTCAAACATATTGACCTAGTAGAATTCTGGTCCCATCTGCAACAAGAAGACAAGTCACCTTTCGCAGAGAAAATTCTACAAAGCAATTTAGCACATGCCGAAGGTTTTCCTATTTCTGTACAGAACATAGACTTAGTGATTACTTACACGAGGAGGTACGTTCCTAAGGATCTGGAAATTAGAGCAAAGGATGAGCTGATAGTAGAAAAAATCGACCCCGCAACTATTTCTCAGGCATTGAGAATTTCAGAAAGGGGAGATTTTGAAGACATGTCTGTCACTATGGGAAAAGAATTTTCCCAGACAAATGAAGATTGGTGCAAAAATTCTATCGCACGCAACTGGTTGAAATATGAGAAAAGAGGTAAGTCCTAGTTACCCTCAAAACTTGGAAGAGCTCATTTCAAAGACAAAATTTCAGATATTATTACCCTGTTGCACTGAGTAGTTGGAAGTGAAAACACAAACTCTTTTGAGAATTGGATGTGTTGTTTTATTCTATTAATATGCAGTGAGGGTAAATTCATAAATTGGGCTGAAATTATTAGTTGTCATTTGAATGAACAATTGGTTAAATTTCAAGAGACCTCTAAATTTCATATGTGCTCATATCTGATATACATTTTAGCCAACCAAGAGGTTGTCTGGGAAAAATTGACGACACATGGGTCTTTAACCCCAGACACACCTATGTATGCTTATTTCCCTAAGATCACTAAAGAATTTGGAATGAAAGATTATCGTCGTGTAAATGATGCCTTCCTAATGTTTGTTGTGAGGAAATTGGATGCAAATTTTGAATTGAGAATTTCTCCTGAGGCTCCTTCATTAATAATGGAGTTTGGAAGTTTCTATATCTAGTTTAATAGGTTCACTTACTTGAGAGTAGGGGGTTATGAAAAGGCCCCAACCAAATGGCTATGGTATCCCAGTGATTACATTATTTTTCTGGAAGTCTACAGACAAATGGCTACTGTAAATGTTAAGTATCAAAGTATGAGAAAAAGAGGGTACTCTTTCCCATTAACAATGTCTTCTTATTCTTGTAAAACTAATGGCATTGCTAAGGGAGCAGAACATGCTCTTAGTGTTCATTCAATTTTCATTCTTTGAGAATGAGGCCCAATTTTGACAGCAAAAACTATGTAAAACAAAACTTCCATGGCTCTGGCTCCTATGAGCACCATCCCACCATGGAGCATTTCTAGAAAGACTGTATAGATGACCACGAGGTCTAAAGAAGGAATTATATGAGGCTCACTCTGAGTCAAATTCGAGCATTTGGTCTCTCCCTTTACATTCCAGATGAAATTGAGGAAAACTCTGAAGTGATTGATGTTGAATATCAAACTCTGAGTACAAAACCCCGTTCTCGAATAAATTGGTCAGAGAAAGAGGTTGTGGATGTTAGAATTTATTTTGTTGTAGTGATAACAAGAACAGAAGGTTGGTTGGCTAGAAAGTGGTGTAGGCATGCTGGATCACCTCATGAGCAGTGGAATTCAAAGGCTAATGAACAAAGGACTGTGCAAGGTTCTAGTGTACAAAGTTCTTCAGGAAGACAAGATACATCATTGTCGAATTCTAACTCACAATCAGGAGGTGATGGTCAAAGGGCTGATGTTGTTCTCAAGTTGAAATCAACCTATGAATTAGATAGTCTCCCTTTATGTGTTTTGAGGAAAAAGGGCGCTCAAACCAAAATTGTGCCTGTGAATCTTGATCTTGTCTTTGAACAAATTGTTAATGATGGCTCTTTTCCCCCATTTTTTGAAATTCCCTCTCCTCCTGTCGATGAGGAGGTTTCTATCTCTATTCCAGTTGGCAATCATAATATGACTGCTCCAAGCAATGTGGATACCAGTGTAGTGTCTTCCTCCCCAAGTTGGTTGAAAAAGGCAGTAGACAAAAAGAGAAAAAGTGCACCCATTATGGCAATTGAAGTAGATATTGTTGCCAAGTTGGTGCAAAGTACCTTCAAGCCTAAGAAGGCTAAGAGTATGTCCAGGATGGTAACCAATACTACTTTAGGTCACCAGGTGATAGAAATTGCAGACCCTATGAAGGACCTAAATGAAAATGAAATTACCGAGGCAGACTACAAAATAAGTCATATAGACTTGGGTCCTTCTACCTTGGAGGGAGATGCCTACCATGCTAATTATTATGTGAGTGCTTTAATCAAGAGGGCTAAGGAAGAAAGGAAAACATAAAATTGCAGTCTCGAGTTCTCTCTTTGAGTAATTTCATTCAGTAAATAGTGACACCCATGCCTCATGAAGCCCCTAGTTATGAAATTGCAAGAATTGATCCAAACACTATGCAGCAGATAAAGAAAATTTTGAATTTTGCTAAAGATGTGAATGAATGGATCGAGAAATTGTCTTGTGAAAGCATATTTTTCCTTAGTCGTTCGGTACAGTCCTATATTCAAGTGCACAATAAGAGAAAAGAATTGGTTAGCAAGCTTCAGTAGATAAGGAAAGAGCAAGGTAGCACCTATGTGCTTTCCAAAGAAGTCTCTAAGCTAGTGGCCATGGATTCCCTTACACTCGTCAAAGAGAAAATAATCAATGACCCACAAGATGTAGACCCTTCTTGGGTTGACTCTCTGGAGTGGAAGTTATCCATGTATGACAATCTTATTGATGAAATTAACAAGACACTATGCATGTACCTTGATGAGATGATTGAAATTAAGAATGAATACAATATATTAGAGGTCGACATCATAGATGAATTTGGGGAAAACCTATTAGATATCCAGGAAATTATTCAAAGATTTAAAGATACTTTCAATAAAGAAATCGCAGATCCTGAGACCATCACTGGTGAATCTTTGGGAAAGTTGGGCCTGATGCAAGTGTATCTAAATTCTTTCAAGACCAAGGGTGACAACAACCATGAGACTTTAGCTGGAGCCAGTAGAATGTTGAATAAATTAAGAACTAGACTGCAAATAACAACAACACCAGGCAGCAAGAGCATTACTTTCATGATTATCAGATACAAGGAGTACAAGATCAAGATGAAAGCACGAGAAGCCATGGCAAAGGAACGGGATGGTGAAAGTATAGAAGACTTGAGAGAAGATGAAGGGGTGGCCGCTTAGTTTATTTTATTTCATGTTATTTCTTGATATTTGGCTCAAAGACTTATTCTAAAACTTTATTATTTTAAAAACGGTTGTCTTCAAGAAGCCGTTCTATTTTCTAAAGACAGTTATTATGTGGACATTATAAATATATGTATGCAGGACATAATACAGATCTTTTTTGGGCAAACTTTGTTTTACTCATTAAAGTTAGAAGTTTTTGTTATTTTCTGTTTTTCAATCTCTTCAATATAGAAAGGAAATTCAAACTGGATGTTCAAGCAGACATAATCTTTGTGTTATGGTGATTGAATAGTATTCTTCTTACATTGAATATATTGGCAGTGGTTGTTTTTCTATCTGTGTTGAAGTATTGGATATTCATTCTGCTTCATTGCTATGGATATTTATCTTTGAATGAATGTATCATGGTGATGGATTCATAATTTGTTTATTCAACATATTTATTGTTCAAAGTCTTTGAACTTCTTTATTTTTCAGCCATTTTAGAAGTGTGGAATTTCCTTTTGAAGCTTTCTAGTCAAGAGCATTACCTTTCCTTTGCTTGCTCATTAAAAGCAATACATAGTTTAATTCATTGTACATCATTTGAAGGTCGCTGCCACCTTGTAAACTAAGCAGAGAGTTGGTTATAAAATACTATTGTAACTGACTCAACTGTGGTTACATTTGTCATTGTTTGGGTGAGAGAATATAAAGTTGAATGACAAATTTGTAAACCAACAGATTTTTGGCAACTCTACCAGGGATTCTGTTAGATATGTGTTGTGAGTTGTTTTAATGGTTCTTCAAAGACATAACGCTCCAATCCTTCAACCTAACGTAGATTGGCTTATAGGTGATCAAGAAGATATTGTTACTGGCTTAAGATTGCTTGTCTCGCAACATAGAAGAACCAATTTGCAATATAACCAAGTTAATGAGGTTTTAGAAGAATAAGAAGAACCTGGTGAAATCATAAGAGATAATGCCATGCATTTTGGTGGCACCCAAGAAATCATCTTTGTTGAGGCCGTAGTACCTGTGCCACGAAGAGAAAGAGTCCTTCCTATCCAAGCACTTCCCAACAACAGATGCAGAAATCAAGCAGCTAATCAAAGAAACCAATTGAACAATCAACTGAATCTTCCACGAATTAATCAGTAAATGAAGTTGGCGACTTTGTACCTTGTTGTTTTGTTCAAATCTAGCTTCTAAAAGATATAATAGAGGAGATAGAAAGAAAGGGATATTGGATAATTATTTTGATCTACTAGAAGTTGACAATTTCTCATCCTTCCCACCTAATTGAAAGGTTAAGTCTGTTAGCAAACCACCATCCCCTCCCCCAAAACCAAGTGTCATAGGAGTTTCTAATAATTCTTGTCAAGCTCTTCTTTTACACTAGACTATTCTCCCTCTATAAGTAAACTTTCTTGTTTGTACTCCTCTTATCATGGCTCAACCTCCACCTGTTCCATGGGGAGCCATAATAGGTCCTCTTAATCTAGGAGCTCAATTACATGACTTGCCCAAGGGTTCTGAGAAAATCATACCCAAATTTAGAGGAGATGGGAAGGTTACTCCAGATGAGCACATGCAAGCTTTCTTTGCTACTTCCTCAATTCTTGTCATGCAACATGAAGACGTTGCCATGAGACTCTTCGTAGAATCCCTGACTGCTACTAATGTTGATTGGTTTTACCATCTCCCAAATGGTTCTATTAATAACTAGGCTACTTTAAGGACCAAGTTTGAAAGTAGATTCAAGTCCACGGAGAACGAGCAAGTCCTTGTCACTCAACTGGCCACTATGAAGAAAGAAATTCATGAACCAACGAGAATTTGTTGCTAAATTCAATAAGTTATACAATAGAATTCCTAAGAACATGAGACCTGTAGATGACTTGTTGAAATGCTTATTTATCAATACCCTTCCACCAGATGTTAGTTTCACCATTAAGAGGGAAGGTGCAGCTGATCTAAATGCAGCCCAAGAAAGAGCTATATCTATAGAAGATGACTTGATTATTGTTGGGAAATGGAAGAAAGAACTTCAAACTAGTAAACCCTCAGCATTAAATTCTACTAATCCTATTATACAGAGATTGACTAATGATATCATCACATTAAAAAGGCAAATGCCTAAGAATCAACTCCAGCCACAGTATCAAGACATACCTAGGAAAGATTATGGCCCATCTATCAGGTATAACATAACATTGCGCTTGACTGGTCCTACTCAAAGGTTGGCTATTGAAAACGGACCCTCTACCAGCAAAAATAACCACATGATGTGTAATTTCTATTTGACTTCAGATCATGATGGATCCACCTACCCAAAAATGGTTTGATTCATGCAAATGCTCTCAACCAATGAGCATGTTGAGGAACCTTATGTGGAAGAACCTAGCCAACTCGGTGATGCTAATGTGAATTTCTTTGAATATGAATCTAACGAAGAGGCTGGGGAAGAGATATATACCAATAGATAAATAGCATTTAGAAGAAATACTAAACAATTTATCAAGATTACAATTTAAAACCCCAATTAAAAAACTACTATAATGAAGTATTCATAGCAGCAAATCACTTACCAAAATCATAGGCAAAGTCACCAAATAAAGGACTCAAGATGATGGATCATGGAGTGTGATCCAAAACGTCGATCTTAAAAAGCTACACACAGTCTCTTCCAAAAGCTCTACATATTACATGCCAACCATTTCAAATGACATCATGACAATAGGAAAAATAGCATAGAGAATACAATCATGCCTTTGATTGCAAAGGAGGGGGCAGATATTATAGTTTGTAGTAGCATTGAAAATATGAAAATACAAAATCCATGAAGCCAAACACTCTTGTCAAAATACAAACCCTTACCTAATTAGTTAACTGATCCTTGAAGATTTTATCAGGCAAAGATAGTCATTATATAGATGCTAAAACAGTGACACAAGTGCCTTTGAAAGTGATGATAGTCATGTCATCAAACTGACAGTGAAATTAGTCATCAAAAAGAGTAATGCACAACACCACAGAAGAAAAGAGATCACTATCCAGTCAAAGAGATGCCCTAATCATAGTCACCAAAGTGGGCTAGAAGAGTAGAGAAAAGACAGTGGAATATTGACAGTCCTTTTACATCCAAATGTAAATTATGTGAAAACTATGTCATCTATCAATAATAAAAGTAACAGAGAGGATTTTTTACAGTCAAAAGTCTATGAATAGAATCTTCAAGTTTATCAAAATCAAGCTAATAAGCTATATGATAGTCATAGCAGTAGATGGACAAAGGGAATGTGATTGTGACAGATTTTTGCATACAAAGGACAGTCATCATCAATGATATCTTTGTATTAAGGATTTTGTAGGCAAGTTCATGATAGGACAACAAAGATCAGTTCATGTATGAAGTAATGAACAAGGTTTTCATGACAAAGGTTGCTGTCAAGATAGTAGTAAGAGACAATAAAGACAGTGAAGAGAAGATTTAAGGAATGAAACAAATCATGGAATAGTCTTGCATTCTCAACAACAAGCTTTCATTCTATGTTTTGTGACAGTCATTTTGAAAATACAATCATCTTTCAATGGTTGAATCACACACACAAGGGCAGTGTCTAAGTCATAGGTTGAAGACCATCAAATTCCTTCATGCCAAGGTATTCTAAGTATAAATCATGAATGTAAAAAGTAGAACTTTATCAATAAAGAACCATGAGACCTCTTCATATAGTCATTGAAAGAGATAGAACAGTCACTAATGACAGAGCACCAAGCTTTCAAAGATACAAAACCTTAGAGTGGGCTAAGAGAAGAATAGAGGTACGTGGAAAACCCTACCTCTACTTCATAAAACCATTTGTTATCTATTGTCTATCTACTCCTTTGATATCTGTCATCTATAGCTGGAAATCCCAAAATTCCCTTCTTTCTTCATTCACACAATGATCTCAAAACTATTTCCAAAATCAAAGAACTACGGCCATGAACAATGTTCTCCTGTTCGACTAGTTATACCCTATTCTTGGCGGCAATGAACAATCTTCTCCCACTAAATGCACAATCTTTTCTTCTTCACAAGTTTCACCTTTTGTTCAAAATTCATAAACGCACAATCCCTCCATTAATTCCCTCCAAAACTAAAGTGAAAGAAAAAAGAATAGAGGAATTTATTTAGTCAATTTTATTTGTCTAACCAATTATTTGGTTATTTTTTTGCCCGATGACCAAATTAGTCATTTATTTAGTCATTTCAACTGATGACCAAATTAGTCATTTGTTTAGTCATTTATGTTGGAAACAAGGCAAATAACTAAGAGGGGGGGTGAATCAGTTATCTTAAATATCTTAAGTTTATTTTCTTCTTTAATATTAATGTAACATCAAAACATAAGAGCATACATAATCATGAGAGCAGAAATAAAATCAACACGCAACACAAGGATTTTTACGTGGAAAACCCTGTTAAGGGAAAAACCATGGGGTGACTAACTCAAGATTGTATTCTCTGTTAAAAAAATAAGAAGTACAAAATGGCACTTGCCAATTAGGGCTCATTGCCCAAGCACACTGCTCACAAGAGGCACACTACCTACAAGAGACTCCCTATCTACAAGGTATATAGAAAGTAACCAGGTGTTTGAACTGATGATAGGCATCCACATATGCTGAGGTTCAGTTCCGGTTAGGCTCAATATAGTGATCTAATGCACTTCATTCTTCCTCTGCTCTAATGCTACTGTTCTGTCACATACCAAACTTGTATTGCTGTTCCACACTTCTCTCTACCTTTCCTCGCGCACTTCCACACACAACACCACACTTCATACCAAAATCCATTTGGTATATATATCTGCTTCAAGGATTTCAACATCTTCCTAGTCGGCAACCGGTACACTAAAGATATTTCCAAGACACTAATTTGTCGGCTGAATCCATGCTTAATATGTGATGCGTATCAAGGACATAGACATAGAAGTCATCATTCATGTTGGCCAACCATGTAAGATCTCTTAAATAGCTTGACCACCATCAATTTCTCATCCAGATTAAAATCTGATGCTTTGTCAGTCAGTTCTTTCTCAGTCTACTCTGCCTAATAGGAACCCAACACTTAGGTGCTCATATCTTTTCATTCTTTCATCACCGAAGGCTCAATCTCTGGAATGTAGCAGTCATGGTACTCCTCTTGCCTTGTCCAAGTCCTCAACTTGCTGAGTTACACCATCTGAGAGATTCGGACTTGATTGTCAGACCTTGCTGCATGCTTTGTTCTTATTCACCAGACCAAAACACTCTTCAATTTGTCTTCCGGTATAGGCATACTATGTGCTACGGATGTGTGGGATAGACTTTGTTGCCATCAATGACAACAATAATGAAGCAACACAGTGTCTCTTGCCAACAATCTCCCCCTTTGGCATTGATGGCAACACTTAGTGAAAAATGACTGTCGTAGCAAACTCCCCCTTGGCTGATGCTCTATCTTGTGCACTGTTTTACCAGAGCTCCCTCTTAGCTAGATTCCACAATTTTTCACTACTCCTCACTCCCCCTTTGACATCAATGGCAAAGGGTGGAATCCGCACACCAAAATTTGCAAAAATTGTCTTATACATAGTCGCATAAGTATATATACATGTTATACTTACATATACTTAAGTATATCTGCAAAGGTGGTCTTCAACTGCACAACTTCTGTCACCCAACTCTGCTTCATCCTGTCCAAAATTGAAATGTGGCCACTCAACAAAAATGCAAAAGCTTCTCCCCTTCTTAAGTCTGCCGGATCACTGGTTTGGGCTGTGGTCTGAGCATCAGTTAAGGCCTCATGCATGGCCTCTAACTTGGGGATAATTATCCCTCTTAGTTTACTCATCCTACTTATTATATTCCTCCTCTCTTTTTCAAGCCTCTTTATTTCATTTATAATGGCGATGGCCTGGCACTCTTGATTCATTATAGATGTGATGAGGAGATCAAAATTCTGAGATAAACTTGACAATTTATCTTCTTGTTTTTTACCTTCTTTTCAATATCCTCTGTCACTTTAGACCAGGATAGACAAAATTTATATATTTCTCCACCATCTTTAAGAACATTTTCTAGGCTCTTTATGCTAATATCTAGGATCCTCCTCTCATTAGTTATGAGTCCCTGCACTTTAGTGAATCTCTTTCCCAAAAATTCTTTCTGGACTTTCTCTTCTGCCGATTTCTCCAAAGAATCAAAATGGGTGCTAACAGAGTTGACTAGAGATTTCAAGTTACTGGATGAAGAGGCCGAAAGATCCTTTTGGAAGGATGTCATGATCTTCTCTAGCACACCGGATGCAATCTCTATCAACTCACAGTCTTCCATGTGAGACTTTAGAAGCTTTTCTTTTGCTTTAGCTTGAGCCAAAGATGCTACCTTCATTGTCTGGATCGGAGAGAGGGAGTCAAAATTGAGTGGTCCTTGAAATAGTTATGGTTCATCTATTTCCATCATCTCTTTGGTTAAGAAGTTTTTCACTGCTTCTGCAGTGTCTCTTGCCGAAGATAGAGTCTTCTTTCCTTTTGCATCCTCAGAACTGTCATCAGAGATCTTCTCTGTGTGTTCTTCTTCTCTTCCCTTTTCATCCTCTACTTGACTCAATTTCTCCTCTTTTTTTCCTTCTCCTTCAATTCTGAAGTCTGCAGGGGGATCTGGAAGAGAGATGTTTACTTCTTCATGGACTTCCTCTTCCAGAATAGAGGAATCCATGTCCTTAGACCTCTCTACAATTTTCTTAGTAGATTCTTCTTTTGATGCACTTAATCCTTCGACATCCATGGCAGAAGGTTATTCATCTATTTCCTCTATGATAGGAAGATTGAATCTTTTGAATGCATTCCAGAGGATGTCTTCTATTTCTTTTGCCACCTGATCAGTCTCTCCAAGCATAAGCTTGTTCATTCTGGCTTTGCTCCGGAACTCATCCTTATAGTCCTTAAAGATCATGGTCATTTATTTTGGGGTGATGGAAGGAAAGAGCTGAATTGCAATCTGTTCCCAAATCTCTAAATCCTTTTCCTTGGCATTCTCTTTTTTGAGTTCAAGTACCTTCTCTAGACTTTTGGGAATTAGAGAAATGATTTCAATGAATGCTTTATTATAAATGTTAAGGTACTTAACTGTAGCTTCCTCCAAAATTCTTTTGTCAGTATCACTGTAATCATCATAAAATTCAGTGACTGGTTGCAAGTTCCATCCACTGTGACTGCTTTGATGATATCATCAATAGAAAGAGTGGGCCTTTCTACAAATTCTTCTGCCTCTTCTTCTTTGTTCTTTCTGGCAGAGGATTCCCCGGAAGTTTTCTTTTTCTTCTTCATTTCTTAACCTCTTCATCAGTCTCTGTTTCTTCATCATCCTTTTGGCTTATGTATGACCTTGTGGCCTTTGTCTTCATTCTCTTCTCTCCCTTTTCGGATGTCTTAGCTTCCAGTTTTGAGGCTTTTGGGCTCTTAGAGGTGGTAGGTGCAGAGCTCTTGGAGGATCTAGTCCGAGAGGAGGCTTGTACCGGAACACTTTCCTTTTCTGCTTCTATTTCTCTTTCTCACCTCTTTCTTTTTTTTCTCTATTTGCATCAACTGCCTCCTTTGATATGCCATATCTTTTGGCAACTTCCCTTCTCACCTTTCTTTTCATCTCTGGCTGTCTCAGTTCAACATGTATTTTCACACTTAATTCTTGAAAGATTCCAAACCTTTTTGCCTCATGGTCCTTAGGCTGACTCAACAGGTGTTGGACATGCAGCTCCAAGATTTTCTCATCTACCTCATAGCCCATTGGCATAATCCAGACTGTTCTGGGCTCCATTGCCTCCATTAGGCATTGATTAGTGTCTACCATGAAACACATTGTATCCTTGTATTTTTTAAATATAGATTGGGGAATTCTTTCTCTGGCATGCATCATACTTTGGAAGATTTTGAAGTATCCCCAGAGTGCTATACTTTGTGCCTTGGCATCACCAAGCCCATACATATAATCTCTGATTTGTATGGCAACTGGTCTGTCATTTTGCCATACCCAACCACTTGATCTGGGTAGCTCATTCATATAGTAAAAGAATAAACATAGTATTAAACCACCATACTTGAATGAGTTCTTCTTGTCCTTCTTGATCTTTTGCAAGTTTTCTAACACTTGGCTCAGGAGAAGCTCGCATAGATCATAGTCTGCATTTTCCCTTAGCATCTAATATGCAGTATAAATTATAGTTTTGGACACAGAGTTCTCCTTGCTGGAATGATATATTTTATAGCCAATTATCATAGAGGCAAATTTGATATCTAGATATGTGATCTTCTATTGTCATTGCTCTTTTGTCAAACTTTGATCCGGTAGCCTCACTTACTGTTTGGTTATTGACCGATTTGAGAGCAGGCAACCCACCAGATGAGTGCAAACCAGTTACTGCCCTAATTGCATCCTTTGTTATCTTGAAGGGCTTCAACAACCACATGAAGTTGTCATGTATTCTGTTAAGAACATATCAGACCCATTCATCTTCTGCAAAATAGGGAAAGTGGATGCAATGTCCAAAATGCTTATCTTGGATGGCCTTGTATTGAGGTTTGAGTTCAAAATGTTTCATCTATTAGTTGTTTATGGTAGATATCCATCAGCTTTGATTCTACAAATTCGTCAATATTGGCATGGATGTATACCCTAACATCTTCTACATGCAGAACCCCATGCAGAATACTAGAAAAGTTGCATAACAGATCAACTTCTAGGGATTTGTAGGGGTGTTTCTTAAGCTTTGGGCGCGGCCTATCAGTGATCTTAACAACCATAGGAGTAGCCATCTTTGCAAAAGATTTAAAGAGAGATATTCAGAAATTGAAATACCTTTTCACGCTTCTAGGGTTTACAATATCCGCCAAAAAAGATTACTAGTTGAATCAGATTCTACGGTTAATCTTTGAGAGGGTTGTAACAATCTTACTGTAGAGCTCTTCCTTTCTTCTTTTCGAATGCAAATGTGCAAGTGATGAATAAAAGAACCCTTTTATCTCTACGCAAACCCTAAATTCCTATTGCAAGAAATGCACAACTTAAGTCATTCGGTTACCTTGTTCTAAGAGAGATCTTTCCGAGCCACTAAGATGCACTTAGAATCATTTTCAATGATAATTGACAATGTATCTTCTTTCCTCCAATCACGCCATTTATCTGCAGATCAAGATATTTTAATTTTGAATCATACCGGATCTAACTGTGGAAATTCTGCTTTTACCAGATGGCTGTCAGACCGGAACTTGGCTAATTAAACTCTTCAAAACTTCTTGCAGATCATTCATATTTTTACTAAGGGTTATTTGGATATTTCTCTGAGAACCCTTTAATCCGCAACATTCCATGTGCCAAATTTAAGCACCAATTGATTGGCTGGGGGAATTTATTTTCTTTTGTGACTCCCCCTGAGTCAGAGCTCATCTATTTAGTTTCCGGAAGGAATATCAGCACCAGATTCTGGTGCGGATCCATCCCCAACATTTTATGTACTTCTCTTCATCTAAATCTTGTTCATCTCCCTTTGAACTTCATCTGCATTCACTTTTCCTTTTCCTTTGTCTTGATTTTGATTATGATGCACAGACCCTTTTTATCCTGATTCTTACTTCTACAGAATTTGGCAATATGACCAGATCTATTGCAATTGTAGCAAACAACATTTCTTTGCATATGTGACTGATATCCTCTAGATCTGCATTGATTAGCCATATGTCCCATTCTATTGAATGCAAAGCATCTACCATTGAATGAATTGTTTATTTACATATTTCTACATTCATGAGATTTGTGACCATACCTTTTGCAGTTGAAACACTGTCCGAAAAAGGATGAATTAGTCTGATTCATTCTTCTTCTGCATTGATTTTCTTTATGACCGAAATTGTTGCAATTGTAGTAGTATCCATTGAATGATGGATATCATTGAGCATTTGGTTGCCTTACCAGAGGTTTTCTAGGCTTGTTCCTTGGATTTCCTGATCCAGAGTTCTTCTGACCGGATCCGAAGCTTTCACCTTTCTCATATCCCAAGCCGTTCTTGTCATCTACCCTCTTTTGGCTTTCAAGAAGAACTTCAAGTTGAGCAGAGCTTATCTTGAATTTCTCGTTGTATTGATTTGTTGTTTGAAGATCCCTTTTAAGAGTGTCTATCTGATTCTCAAGTTGTTCTTCATTATCTTTAGCTTCTTCAAGATCAGATTCCAGATGCTTGATTATTCTATCCATTTTGTGGCAGTCTTCTGACTTCTCCTTGATAGATTGTTTTAGATTATCTTCAATTTTTCTTTTCTCTTCAATTTCTTGGGTGAATCTTATAACCCCTGATTCCATTTCATGTCTTACCATAATGACCTCTTTTGATAGCTTCTCACATAGCTTGTTTTTATCATTAAGATTTTCATTAGTATCATTGGCTTCACTTTGACTTGCTAATTGTTGAAGTAGTTCCTTTCTCTTTTTCACAAAGATAATCAGTTTTTTTTTAGCTCATTTATGAAATCATCAGCTTGTTTGAGTCTTTCTCTTAAGTTATTGACTTTAGAGTGAGATTGTTCAAGATCATCTAGGGCAGACTGAAGTTTTTCCTTCATACCATACATATCCATTGAGATTCTCAGATCTTCCTCAAGCTGTTAGGCTCTATTTAGAGGAACTTAGCTCTGATACCACTTGTTGGAAACAAGGAAGATAACTGAGAGGGGAGGTGAATCAGTTATCTTAAATATCTTAACTTTCTTTCTTTAATATTAATGCAGCATCAAAACATAAGAGCATACATAATTATGAGAGCAGAAATAAAATCAACACACATAACACAAGGATTTTTACGTGGAAAACCCTGTTAAGGGAAAAACCACGGGGTGACTAACCCAAGATTATATTCTCTGTTAAAAGAATAAGAAGTACAAAATGGCACTTGCCAATTAGGGCTCACTGCCCGAGCACACTACTCACAAGAGGCACACTGCCTACAAGAGACTCACTGTCTACAAGGTATATATAAAGTAACCAGGTGTTTTAACTGATGAGAGGCATCCACATATGCTGAGATTCAATTCCAGTTAGGCTCAATATACTGATCTAATGCATTTCATTCTTCCTTTGCTCTAATGTTGTTGTTCTGTCACATACCGGACTTGTATTGCTACTTCCACACTTCTCTCTGCCTTTCCTCGTGCACTTCCACACACAACACTGGACACTTCATACCGAAATCCATTTGGTATATATATCCGCATCAAGGATTTCAACATCTTCCCAGTTGGCAATCGGAATACTAAAGATATTTCCAAGACACTAATCTGTCAGCTGAATCCATGCTTAATATGTGATGTGTATCAAGGACATAAATATAGAAGTCATCATTCATGTCAGCCAACCATGTAAGATCTCTTAAATAGCTTGACCACCATCAATTTCTCATCCGGATTAAAGTCTGATGCTCTATCGATCAGTTCTTTCTCAGTCTACTCTGCCTGACAGGAACCCAACACTTAGGTGCTCATATCTTTTCATTCTTTCATCACCGGAGGCTCAATCTCTGGAATGTAATAGTCATGGTACTCCTCTTGACTTGTCCAAGTCTGCAACTTGCTGAGTTACACCATTTGAGAGATCCGGACCCAATTGTTGGACCTTGTTGCATGCTCTGTTCTTGTTCACCGGACCAAAACACTCTTCAATCTGTCTTTCGGTATAGGCATACTATGTGTTGCAGATGTATGGGATAGACTTTGTTGCCATCAATGACATCAATAATGAAGCCACACAATGTCTCTTGCCAACAATTTATAGCTGTGTTGCAAAAAGTTTTAGTCACGTGATTAAAAGTTTGGTCACGTGACTAAAATTTTTAGTCACCTGGTCATTTATTTGTCATATTTCTACTAGTGAAACAACAAGGAAGATGAAAATGGAGAGAGAGAGAGAGAGAGAGAGAGAAATTATTCAAGTGTTAACTATGGATAGACACGAGTTTTGGTTCGTGGCATTTAATAAATACAACAAAGCTCTTTCAATTCTAGATAATGACATGGGCCATAGGGATTTAATTCACCTAAAGACATAGAAATTAAACTTCCACAAATCTTTGGCATGCCCATTGCACACAGAGAGAAAGCGGGGGGAGATAGTGATATATGCATTATATTTTAAAAAATGGGATGTGTTAGCACTTATTTTGACCTGGGGTTGATTTGTCATGATCAGGAGGTTTCTTCATCCGAAGCCTTCATCTTCTTGCCCAATTTTTTCTAAGTGTTGGACCTCCTCAGCGTTTTTCAGCTGCAGCATCATATTTTTCTGAGGAGGAGGTCATCATCATCATCTTGTCTTCGATGATGGTCTGCATCAGCATGTTCTTCGTCGACTTGTTTTTCTCATCGTCATCATCATATTTCAACTGTCGGGTGATGTTTGCTTATTATCCTGATGATACTGGTGAGCTACAGTGCGCCCTCAGTTGCTTGCGGGGGTGATTTTTCAAGTATCCGGTGATCTTCCGAATATCACCTTGCTCAAACATGATGACGATGTTGCCCCGATATCTTGAGGGGGTTATTCTCTAAGTTGTCGACCTGACTTGTTTTTTCCTAAGGGTCGTCATCATCATGATATTTCCAGTTATCATCCTGCTGCTTGCGGAGGTCATCATATTTTCTGCCTTCATGATATTTCGCCGGGGTGATATTTCTATCATCGGGTGATCTTGGTTATGATCATCCTGATGATGTTGTTGAAGAGTTCTAAGTGCGACCCGATATTCACTGGGGTCATCATATTTTGAACGTCAGGATGATCTTAGTCAATATCATCCTGATGATGTTGTATCACTTCTTATTCTTTGTTTCTCATCCTGATGATGCTGACGTCATCCGTATATCAGGGTGATATCTTTTTATCTGCCTATCTGCATCATGATATTCCGAAGGAAGGGGTGATATTTTCATATCACCCGGATATATGTTTGCTCGAGCGTCATGATGATGCTGATATTAGGGAGATATCCGCCTGCCAGCTTCGCGCATTATCTACTGGGGGTGATCTTTTCAAGCAGCATCATCATATTCAGTTATCGCCCCGATCTTATAGTGGAGCTACAGTGCAACCTGATGTTTGAACGTCAGGAGGATATTTCCAAATATCCGGTTGTCTTCCGAATATCATGATGATGTTAATATGATGATGACGTCATCAAGGTCCGCGGGGGTCATATCTCTAACACTGATCATCTTGTGATGATCCCCTGATATTTGTAAACATGATGATGACGTCATCCGGATATGAGGAGGTGCGCAGTAGGCAGATATGATGATGACGTCAGCAGGATATGATGATGACGTCATCAGGATGTTCATCGGCCAGACTTTTGGAATAAGCTCAGCAGGAGGATGTTCCTCCGAAGGATCAGGTTGTGCCGATTATCATGAAGGTTATATTTCAAATATCATGATGACGTCAGGGTGATATTTCGAACAACAGGATATCATGCTGCTGGAGGATGATGATGATGAGGTCTATACTAGTGTCGTCAGGAGCAAAAGCACCGACATGATATATGCTCATGACCTAGTATATAAAGTGTTATTGAGGTCATCGCAGGGTGCATGTGGGATATTGATATCCTACATTTTCAAACATCATGATGATGAATCTCGGCGGGAAATGCTTGCGATAGTCTGTATGATGATCTTCCCAAGGCCGCGGGTTGGTGCGCCATTAATGGCGATTGTTGCAGAGGTATGGGCGATGGCGTGGGTCGATCTTGTACCCGACTGAAGATGTACATCAGCGAACAGGGGCGCAGGGCTCGAGAAATCTTCCTGTCTCCTCCCCTACCTGCTGCATTCACGTTTGGGCGCCAATCTAGTTGTGTTTGAGCGCCATTTTCCTGATACTGTGTATCTGGCGAAATTTTGGTCAACCATGTAATTAATTGCTGAGCACCTACCTGGCTGTTATAAGCAGGTGGTCTTGCTCTTTTGAAAGGTTGTTGAAAGTTGATGATTTTGGCTCTGTAGTGCATAACAAGCTGATCTGGTTGCTCTGTACAGCTTACCTGTGAGTTTATGTATCTCTTGTTGTTTGTTTTTGGCATGAACCCACTGATTTCATGATTAAACTTATATGAGAAATGCTGTTTGGCATGTGTTGTGTTAACTCTGTCTCCAGTATTGCATGTATTCTTCTTCTGAATCTGGATGTTTGGTAATGTTTAGATTCTAGAGCATAGAATTCCTATGTTGACTGTCTGATCTTTTAACTTCTGCTCAAGGGGTAGATTAAACTGTTTTCAGGTTGAACATTGGGAAGAGTATACTGCAGTAGGGATACCATAAGTAGAGATAACCTAACACTTTGTATTGGGAGATGCCTGTAAGGCAGGTATCACACATATCCCCTTGAAATCCAGTTTTAGTTGTTCATGCTGATCATTCACAGGTGTATGTCTACTGACTCCAGGCCCTGGATAGGCACCAATCATGCTTTGTTTTGTGTTATAACCATATCCAGCTTTGCATCCACACTTAAACTCCAAAGCAAAATCTAAAACCAACATTAGGACATTAGAGTTAGTTTTAGGAACCTCAGTCCTCTGTCTACAACTGCAAATAGGCCCAAAGCTAGCCCCTTTGCCCTTATCTTTCAGTTTTGGTCTACTTACAGGAGGACTCATCTGCTTTCTGTCAACATCCCAGCCTTGCATGCATATCCTCATGGATGTTGAGTAGGGAATACCCCCCTAGGTCTTGCAGAGCCTGAAGAAGAAGAGGAGATAAAATATAGAGTCTATCTCCTATACTGTTGACCCCCTGGCCCAGAGATCCTGTTGATCACTGATGGCTACCTTGTAGGGAAATCTGGGAATAAGCATCCAGTCTAGGAAAAAGTCAACAGGATGCATGCAAATAGAGACTAGACACACAAAACACAAAAGCTCACACATTTGAAGTACCTACTAAGCAAAACACAATGATCTTGAAATCCATTAAGATTATGTAAATTGATTCATGTCAATTGAAAAAATGAAAAAATAACATATACCGTAGGGATACAAGATAGTCATCATCCACTTAAAGACATGGCAATTAAACTTCCACAACTCCTCGAAGTACCCATTGCACACCAAGGTGGCATTACTAGTTTTAAGTACTAATTGCATGTTGGATGTGGGAAAAAATATCTAAGTCTCGATGAAAAGGTGAGGTAAATATTTGTAATGGTGTAATTTGTGTACCTATGTCAATTCTCATCATTTGGATGGCATGTTTTAATATAATTTTATACTAAGGAGGTTGAAGGAATATGTTGATAGAACAACCGACAAGTTTAAAAAAAATTCTGGCATGAATTGTTTACGTCGTGAGACAATTTCGAGCACTATAATGCTCACATATAAAAGCCTATCAGCTAACTATGATATAATTTTGAATGAAGTTGGGTTTATTTTTTGGATTCTTTATCCATCCTCATTTACATATACTCTCACATATCTCACTTTATTTTAACCATATTCACATAATTTCTTTATAGATTAACTATTTACTACACCTACTTTTATATATATATACATTTATTCCTACTTTATTTTATACACACATTCTAATATATTCACCCTAGTTCCCAAGTACGTC
Organism: Cunninghamia lanceolata; assembly: GCA_027924645.1. NCBI lineage: Eukaryota > Viridiplantae > Streptophyta > Pinopsida > Cupressales > Cupressaceae > Cunninghamia > Cunninghamia lanceolata. Next base: position 123,411 of record BSBN01001895.1, on the reverse strand, counting down.
ATCTCCACTTTGATTCTAGCTTCTTTTTTATTATGGATCAATCTCATAGACACAAGCTGAATCCTGTACTTGTAAATTTGACCCTCGAAATTCCAAAATTCATATTCAAATTCTAAAGTTCTCACCCCTTCTCAGTAGCCATTATGTGTTGACTAAACACATGCTTGTGCGATTTATTACTATATTCATGTATTTAAAGGCATTCAATTGCATTTGTTTATCATCCACAAGCATCATTTGAATATCACATTTACAAAAGGATCATACTAGAAATATGTTGATTGGAGCACCTAAAAAGAGCCTAGTCCTACATCACATCACTCTAGAGCATGCTAGGAAAAATTATACACCTATATTTCTAATTTCCATGTTGTTTCTTTGCCTTACACTTTGGCCTTTTTATTGATGAGGGAGGTAAAATCTCAAAACACACAACAATACAGACTGCTCAAAGAAAATAGGAACATTCTTTCATTAAACTAGAAAACAAATTACATCACATAGATCAGAATTACATTATAAGATGAATTCCTAATAGGTTGCAAACCTTATGCTTTATGTAGCTTCCAATCTTCTAGGGTTTCTATTTTCCTTCCTTTTCACGACTCACCACTTTTCTCCCTTTCCCTCCGCTGCCTTCCAAAGCTAAAAGATAGACTATAAATACACATTCTCCCCAATGTCAGCTTTGAGTGCCAAAAGGAGCCCCACTATCCTTGATCCCGCCTAAGAAGAATTTTTGAAACTTCGTTGGATGCAATCTTTAATATCTTGAAATCTAGGTGTGCTCCTAGGCTGAAACTTACCAAGAATGCTTATTTGACTATTTCAAAGCTTTGGGAAAACTTTCGAGCTCAACCACTTCTTTGATATAGGGTTACTAAAAATAGTAAGTCCTGGTATCTTTAGCCTTTTTGAGAACTTTGAAGATTTTGAATCATTATTCAAACAAATGGGTATCCAAAAATCCCAAATTTGAAAGAAAAAGAAAAGAAAATCATTTTTTTGGGTGATGCAAGATTGCCCTTACACCATTGGATGCTCTTGCATCATTTATGCCTTATTTGTTGTGATTTGCATGCTCATTTCACCTTCTATTTCATGTTTGCTTTCCCCAACTTGGGGGACATTTGCTTCTCTCTTACTTCACATATTTCCCAATATGCTTGTTTACACCTTCATTGCTTATTGATATGTCCTTACATGCCTTAGTCTTGTATACCTCATGTTTACCACTTACGTGATCATATCCCTATCATGTCCTACTTTTATGCCTACTATTACCTTATGAATCCTTATACTTGTTTGTTGTTACCATGATTTTTGTTTGGGTATGCTTCTCATGCTTATTGACTTATGATTCTATGGTACATGCCTTATGATGCTCATCACATACTTTGTGTAGACACCTAAAATACATTCCTACATCCGTCAATCTTATATGCTCCCTTCCAATGTTAATTATTTAGACAGATTGCAATTAACTCAAAATATATCAAAAGTATATAGTTTAAAATTTGTTGTGGACATAATTTCACAATTTCAAATTTTGTAATTCATATTTCCATTAGTTTTGATAATAAACTTTATCCCATGATAGGCTCAAGGAATTGCACATATTCAAGAGACATGTGGAGTCTATTGTGGAATTGAAAGGTTTAGATATTGAAACAATCCAACAATTTTACACTATGTTCAAGTGTTTCTCTTTAATGTTCTATAATTAAGTTGATATGATTTTTTTAGTGTGAGCTTTTAGTGCAAAAACAACTAGAATATTTGTCTTGTATTGGTTTTCCTTTTCCTTCACCATTTTTTTCAATTTAACATTTTTCTTTTCGTTCATCTTAGACACAAATATGATGTTGTGTAAGCTGCTAGATCTATGGTGACATGCCGATTTTATTAATTATGTTAGTGGAGTTATTTCGGTGTTATATTTTGGTATAGTTGTTGGAATTTAGTAAGGCCCGTTCGCTGAGGCAAATTAATTTTGAGCTTCTTAATTTCAACTCTCAAATTACTCTAACTCTCATTTGTCTGCCTGGTTCCTCCTCCAAATCCATCAACTTCCTCACCAAAGTTTCCACCTCTTCTCTTATAACGTCTTCCCTCATTTGATAATTGACCTTCCAAACATCATCTACAAATCTCATGTTTGTTGGTTGCTTTACAAAGAATGGTCATCATATCATGGGCACGCTTGAGCTTATGCTTTTAATTGTGGAGTTCCACCCATTGTGCATAAGTAATTGTCCAACTGAGGGATGAGATAGAACCTTGCTTTGTGGTGCCCAACTTTCGATGAAGCCTTGCTCCTTTGGTCTTTCCATAAATTTACTAAGTAGAACGATAGAGTTTCCTTGGACAAGATCAAGGCGGATAACCAACAAGAATGGTTGATTGCTTGCCTCCAAACCCCAAGTGAAGTCCACAAGTTCTTCGTTTCATAAAATAATGGTGCTTTTGAAGCACACATATATCACCAATGATTCTTGTTGCTTGTCCAACGACTCCAAACATGACATTTGTTCTTTCCAAATATTGTTGTTTTTCCCTACAATTGCATCGTCATACCCTATAGAGCTAAGTAAAGTGGACCAATGAAGAACACATTATTACTAAATTTAGCATTTAGATTGTTCAACACCAGTGCTTCTAACTCTTGAAAAGTATTAAACTTGGGTCATCATCATCTAATTTCTTTGCCTCGACACTATGCCATGCCCCATTGGACTTGGCTTGGAAAGTTGTAGATTATAGAGTGTAATAAGTATTGTTTTTGTATCTTGATATCGAGTTTGTTTTGTTCTCCTTGCTGGACATAATTACAAAATTCTATATTTATGTTGGTTGAGCCCCAAGTGCTCATGATAAACTTTTAGTGGAATCAATAAATAATAATCATAATAGTTTGAACCAAGTGCCTTGTTACCTGATTGATCAATTTCTAAACATTCACACAATGAAGTGGGTTGCTTTGTTTTGATCATAAATTTGTGAATATGATGACAACACACTTTCACACATCAACCCTCTAATGCCATATATGATGGCAGCCCAACAAATTACAAACCCAAACAAGAACCCAGAGGACAACAATAAACAACATACTTAATTTACAGTATGATATTCAATTTATTAGTTAGACCAAGCGACAGGAACAAACTCATTCACAAAAGGAAACTTGTTGATGAGAACAACTCTTCATTTATTAGATATGCATTTGATTACAAAAAACCTTGCTAACAAGAAACTTTTACTCAAATTTAGCATGATCGCCCATGAGCACAACTATAACACATAAATTACACATTGACGGATGCTAAGACTTATCAGTCTTTCCAAACATGATTTAGCATGAGCTTTAAACTCCTAGCCTGAATTCTCTACTCCTACCCATGGTCGATCTCTATCTTTCGGTTGTCTTCTATTACCATATCATCTTCTCCTCATACCACATCTTCCTCCTTCCAGATTGCAACCTTTCTCTCCTCACGCTCAGAAGATAAAAAAATGTTGGTCACTCAAAACAAATCAGATCCTTATGATCTCTACCTCTATGATCACCCTCTCTTCTCATACCTGCGGTCTCTCTCCTTTCTTCCGTCCTCCAACCCACGATCTACATCCTCCGGTTCATTCTTCTTTTAGTGTCCCTTCTACTATCATTTTGGTAGTTTTTCTAACCTCTTATCTCTCATGGCGACATGAACCCTTCAACAAATTAACTTCCCAAAAACTACTTCCACCAATCCATAAGAAGTTGACATAGGTCGTTTAGGAAGATGAATCGAACACCAACCAAACAACTAAACAAAAAAAAACCAAAACAGTGAGTAATCAACACCAAAACTAATTGAAACCAAAATGTTATAACGATGCCCCTACATCAGGCTCCCTGGATGAGAGAATTTGAGTTCCACCTCAAATTATGGCTTTCTTTTTCCTCTTCTTCCAACATCGTTTTGGAACAACTACATGTTTCTCCAACATTGTTGTGCACTATTCTTCTCTTTACTTTTCGTCTTCTTTCGCCAAAGTTTCCTTGCCCACACATTCACATGCAAATCGATATGAACAATCATATAGAGATTTATGATCTCCTTATTTGTTTCTTCAAACTCTTTCACCCTTGACATCTGTCTTTAAACTTCATCAAAATCATCAACATTCTTATATAAATATGCACTTACTATTCTAGACTTTTTTGCACATTCTGGAACTTTTATCATCTCAAATAGAAATAAAACATCTTCACAAATTGCCAACAAATTTTCCTCTTGATTTTGTGCTACAATGTTCAATTTCTCACCTTCATCAGTAATATTTTCTAGCCATTCTTCTTCGATAGACAACATCAACAACAAATCATCCTTGGTTTTACCATAAACATTACAACCCACAACATCTACACTAAAATCTACATATACTCCTCCATACTTGTTCCCAGGCTTCTAAACATTCAACATAGCAAATGAAAATGAAACAATATCCTTATTTAAGACCAATAAATTTACCTCTTCCTTTTTCACTGCAATAGCTTCTTTACCATCAGCTACCATCTGCATCTTTGTATCCTTCGTTGTCCCATTTGTCTTCATACCTTCACTAGCAAGCTTCTCCACCCACTCCTACTCTATCACTGAAAACTATGCCCACAAATCTTTTGCACTTGCTGCACCTTCAAATTCCATCTTTGTAACTGCTTCACCATGCATTTCTTTGTCCTTAATGAGAACTTTCTTCACCTCTTCCAGTGCACGTTGCTCACTTGGCAACTCTCTGCTATCCAAACCTCTTTCATCTTCTCTTTTCAAGGCAGCCATATTCTGCCCTCTTCTTTTCTTAACAATCATCTTCACAGGCCACTTCAACTTCTTTTTCATTGGCCAACACCAACCATATTCTTGGCTTCTCGCCTCAAGCCACTGTTTACACTTCTCGAAATCTTTTCTCAATGCTGCTATTTCTTTATCCCACTCTGCATTTTGCTTCTCCACCTTCAGTTTTATCTTGTCTTCCTTCTTGAGGCTTTCTGTTATGGTATACCACTGCATCTTTTTATCTTACTTCTTGGCTTCTTAATACCTCACCTAGGGCTTCTCTCCTTTTCCTTTGCCCAGTCTTTTGGTACCCAGGGTTTTCCTATTAACTTGTCAAACTTCCAACACACATGCTTTCCACTTCCAAATCTTTCTGGCTCTGGTACCAATCTGATGACAACACACTTTCACACATCAACCCTCTAATGCCATATATGATGGCAGCCCAACAAATTACAGACCCAAATAGGGACTCAGAGGATAACAATAAACATCAAACTTAATTTACAGTATGATATTTAATTTATTAGTTAGACCAATTGACATGAACAAACTCATTCATATTGGCAGTGGCACTCCTTCTGGGTACTCAGACTAACCACTATGCCGAAGCTGCGGCTGCCTATCATTCTATAGCTCTGGCACATGCTAAGGGTTATAGAAAAGTCTAGGTGGAGGGTGACTCTAACAATATCATCAATTGTCTTAAGAGCACCTCTAAACCAAGATGGTCTATAGCGACCATGATCGAAGATGCTATTATGTTGTTAGGCACCTTTGAGGCTACCCATATCTCTCACATTTATCGTGAGGGGCAAAAGGAGGCTAATGTTTTCACCAACCTAGGGGTTGCTAACAATTCTAAGCTCATATGGGAGGAACTTATTTCTATCCCGAGCAATGCCAAAGAATTAATTAATAATGATGGCCTCCATGGTACGAAACTCAAGATTCTTTAAAGAGATCATCATGATCTCTAAGGGCTCGCAGGCCTCGCCTATCCAGATTGTTCGTGGGTAGAATTTACAACAGTGCTCTGCTTTTCCTCATTCTCACCTTCATTTCTATTTGCAGAGAGAGTGGTTTCTTCCAAAGTCAGTATACCAACATGGGGAGAGCTAGAAATAGGGTTGAATCGTCTTCGTGCGAGGGAATTAGGCAGAAGCAGAAAGTGTGGAGCATCTTGGAAGCTGGAGGGTTTACTTCATTCATGGAAAATCTCCATGGAGTCGACCCTAATGTGACTGCTCTGTTCATTAAAGGATTCAAGAACAAGAAGGTTACGACATATGGATGGGAAATGGATATTTCTGAAGACCTAATTGCCATGGCGATTGGCCTCTCTACCAAAGGGAAGAAATTCTTCCGCGAGAGGAAACAAAGTGAGGAAACCCTTAATAACTTCTTCAAAGGTAATGAAAGGGACAAGCTGGTTAAGTTTCAGACTAGAGGTTATAATCATCTCTCCGTCAAGCCCATCTAGGCTAAGGTGGCCAAAGTTATTATGAGATATGTGACTCTGGACGGGAGGTATGTGGCCATCTACAGTTATCATTTCAACTTGTTCACCATTTCAGACACGGTATGTTCGTTTCTTTTCCCTTCTACCTGCTTTCGTCTCTCGAGTTTGGTTTAAAAAAAATAGCAAAAACCCTAAACTCCCGGTTCTGCATGAGAGCCTCATATTACTCATCATCGAGTACATGAAGAATAATACACCCAAAAAAGGGTTAAAACAAAAACATAGTGCTAAGAAGAAGGGTAGGGTGGTGTCGAGTGAAGAGGAGACTAATTCTGAGGATGAGGAGTGGAATATGGATGATGAAGAAGAGGATAGTGAGGACGAGTCCTCTAGAAAGAAGAGGAGAACTCAAAAGAGGGAAGTCTGCATATCTTGGTCTGAAGGGTTTAATATAGGTGATGACTTTGACACCCCCATCAAGGAGATTATTGCTAAGAAGGCCACACCTTAGAAGAGGAAAAACCCCACTTTGATGAAGAAAGGTTAAAAACCCTTAGAGAAAGATATGGCGGATGAGGGATTTGTGCAGGATGTCTGTGGTTCTTTGCAAAAACAGGGTCTCAAGCCGAAGTAGGGGAATAAGGATAAGTTGTTTGAGAGAGTTCAAGAAGAGGGAAATGTTCAGGCAGTGGGTTGTTATGCCTAGATTCAGGGGACCAGGATGAAGCAGGGAGTTAGGGAGAAACCTTTTGAGAAGAAGGATGATAGGGTGGAGGACACACAGGGCAACACCATATGAATCCCTGAACCTCATGTTGGTCTCATATTTCTTGAAATCATCGACCCTTCAAAAAACCTTCCTGAGGATTTTGACAAATTGCTGGCCCAGGAGAAAAACAAAGATGAGGTCAAGGAGGTTTTCAAATTGGTTAAGAATGCCTTATTTCCAACAATTGGTATCAGAGCAAGGTTCCTTAGAAAAAGCCTAACAACTTGATGAGGATCTGGGAATCTCAATGGATGCATATGGCATGAAAGAACAACTATAGTCTGCCTTGGAAGATCTTGATCAATCCCAGTCTGAAGTCAATAATTTGAGAGAGCAACTTAAGGAGGCTGATGATTTCATTAATAAACTGAAAGAAAAACTCAGTAATTCCATGAAAAAGAGAAAGGAACTACTTCAAAAGTTAGCGGATCAGAATGAAGCCAATAATACTGATGAGGACCTGGATGAGAAAACAAACCTATGTGAAAAGTTGTCAAAAGAAGTTGTTATGCTAAGACATGAAATGGAATCAGGGGTTATGAAATTTACCCAAGAAATTAAAGAGAAGAGAAAGACTAAAGATAACTTAAAACAATCCCTCAAGGAGAAAATAGAAGATTGCTACACAATGGACAGACTAATTAGACATCTTGAGTTTGATCTTGGAGAAGCCAGATACAATGAAGAACAACTTGAGAGACAGATTGACACTCTTAAACAAGATCTTGAAACTGCAAATGAATACAAAGAAAAATTCAAGATAAGCTTAGCCAAACTTGAAAGTCAAAAGAGGGTAGATGATAAGTATGGCTTGGGATATGAGAAAGGTGAAAGCTTTGGATTTGGTCAAAAGAATTTTGGGTCAGGAAGACAAAGAAATAGACCTAGAAGACCTCCAGTAAGACAACCTAATACTCAAAGATATCCATCCTTCAATGGAATCTACTTCAATTGCAACAAATTTGGTCATAAAGCAACTCAATGCAAGAGCATAATGAATCAGAATAATCCATCCTTCTCTAGTCAATGTTTTAATTGCAAAAGGTATGGTCACAAATCTCATGAATGCAAAAATATGTAAATGAACAATTCTTTCAATGATAGATGCTTTGCATGCAATAGAATGGGGCATATGGCTAATCAGTGCAGATCAAGAGGATATCAATCAAATAAGAAAGGAAATGTTGTGTGTTACAATTGCAATAAATTTGGTCATATAACTAAATTCTACAAGAGCAGAAATCATGGTGGAAAAGCTCCGGTGAAACATGATAAAAAACAAGACAAAGGCAAAGGTAAAGTGAATGTGGATAAGATTCAGAAGGAGATGAGCAAGACTTGGGTAAAGAAGAGTGTGATGAACATTGGTGATGGGTCCGCACTAGAATCCGATGCTGATAATCCTTCCAGAAATTAAAAGGTGAGCTCTGGCTTAGGGGGAGCTGCAAAGAAGATCAAATTCCTCCAGCCAGCTAGTAAGTGCCTAAATTCGGCACATTGAGTAAAAATCAGAGGTTGCGGATTAAACAGCTTTTGGAGGTTCATCTAAAAATCACTCAGTTAAAAGTTGAGAAATCCGCATATAGATTTGAAGAAGTTATGAGTAGATTCGGTTCCGAAAGCTATCCAGTAAAAACAAAATTACACAAATAGATCCGGTATGATCTAAAAAATGCAATTTTATGGTCTGTGGATTTAGAGGCATGTTTTGAAAGGCTAAAGTTATGTTGTCAACTCACTTGGATAATGATTTGAAGATCCGCACAGTGATTCATAAAAATTCACTCAAAACAAGGTAACCGAATGACTTAAAGTGTGCATTTATTGCAATGGGGAATTAGGTTTTTGTGCAAGGATAAAAGGTTCTTCATTCGTCATTTACAACACTTTGCATTCAAAAAGAAGAGAGAAGAGCTCTGAGAAGAGATCCTACAGAATACTCTAGTTAAAGTTGAAGATCGAAATCAAGCAAAAATTCACTCCGGTAGTTGCATCAAACCCTAAGGCGTAAAAAGGTATTTCTTTTCTACAAAATCTCTCTGAATTTCGTTGCTAGAATGGCTACTCCCATGGTTGTGAATGTCACTGAGAGGCTAAGACCGAAATTCAAGAAACATCCTCACAGATCTATAGAAGTTGATCCCTTGGGTACATTTTCTCGTATCCTGTACGATGTTTTGCATGTAGAAGATATTATGGTTTACATTCATGCAAACATTGAAAACCTTGGAGACTTAGAATTGATGGAAATATATCATAAACAATTAAGAAGTGAGAACTTTGATCTCAAACCAGAATTCAAGGCTCTAAAAGACAAGCACTTTACACATTGCCTACATTTCCCGTCTTTTGCAGAGGATGAATGGGTCCGGTATGTCTTGAGTAGGATGCATGATAACTTTATGTGGTTAATGAGTCTAGTTAAGATAACCAAAGATGTCATCAAGGCTATAACTGGATTGCACTCAATTGGTGGGTTGTCTGCACTCAAATCTGTGAAAAATCAAACCGTAACAGAAGCCACCAGATCAAAATATGACAAAAGGGCAATGACTATAGATGATATTACTGATCCGGATGTCAAGTTTGCATCAATTGGAATTGGTTACAAGATTTACCACTCAAGTAGGGAAAATTTTGTATCCAATACATCAATCTATACTACATATCAGATGCTGAAAGAAAATGCAGATTATGATTTGTGTGAGCTCCTATTGAATCAACTGATAGAGAATCTGCAGAAGATTAAGAAAGGTAAGAAAAATTCCTTCAAGTATGGAAATCTGGTGTTGTGCATGTTCTTCTATTACATGAATGAGTTACCGGGATCAAAAGGTCTGATCTGGGCAAATGATAGACCTGTTGCAATTCAAATCAGAGATTATTTGTATGGACTTGGTGATGCACAAGCCCGAAAGACAGCTCTCTAGGGTTACTTCAAGAATTTCTAGAGCATGATGCATGCAAGAGAAAGAATACCAAAATCAATAGTTGAGAAATACAATAACACAGTTTGCTTCATGGTTGACACAGATCAATGCCTAATGGAGGCAGTTGAGCCAAGAACTATATGGGTAATGCCCATGGGTTATGAAGTTGATGAAAACATATTGGAGGTACATGTTCAACACTTGCTAAGCCAACCCAAGGACACTGAAGCAGAGAGTTTTGGCACCTTTGATGAGCTAAACATAAAATAACATGTTGAATTAAGGAAGCTTGAGTCAAAAAGAAAAGTGAGGAGGGAGGTTGAAGAACTTGCTAAGAAGTTTGGCATAACAAAGGAGGCAGCAGATGCAAATAGAGAAAGAATAGAGAAAATTAAAAAGGAAAGGGAAGGAGCAAAGAAAGAAAGCGTTCCAGTGGAAGTCTCTACCGGACAAGATCTACTAGGAATTCTACCCCTGTCACTCCTGAAAGCTCTAAAACTGCTAAACTGGAAGCCAAACCATCTGTTAAAGGAGAAAAGCGAAAGAAGTCTAAGGCCACAAAAACATATGTGATCCTTAAGGATAATGAAGAGATAGAATCAGATGTGGAGGTAAGAAAATTGAAGAAAGCCAAGAACAAACCTTCCAAGAATGAAAGGAATGATGAGGAGTAGAAGACAGAAGAGTTTGTTGAGAGACCCACTATCTCCATTGAAGACATCATTAAAGCAGTCACTGTGGATGGAAACCTGTAGCCAGTAACAGAATTCTATGATGAGTACAATGATGCAGACAAGAGAATTTATGAGGAAGCAACAGTAAGGTACCTGAACATCTATAACAAAGCTTTCATTGAAATAATTTCCTTGATTCCTAAGAACTTAGAAGAAGTTTTGGAGTTAAGAAAAGAAAGTGCAAAAGCAAAAGACTTGGAGATCCGGGAACCGATAGTGATATAGTTATGTCCAACTATCACTCAAAAACAAATGGACATGGTTTTCAAGGATGCCAAAGAAGAATTCTAGAGCAAGTCCAGAATGAATAAGCTCATGCTCGGAGAAACTAACCAAATAGCTGATGAGACAAGAAATTCTCCGGAGTGCCTTGAAAAGGTTCAATCTTCCCATTGTAGAGGAAGCAAATGAAGAGCCATTTGACATGGATGTCGAAGGATTAAAGAAAATTGATGAAGAGCAATCTAAGGCCTTAGACTCCTCTGTTCTAGAAGAGGAAGTGCAGAAAGAAGAGACAAATACTGTAGATAGCAATAAGCAAATCGGTCTGGATGCCCCCAAAGGAAAGGAAGGTGAGACTTCAAGAGACACTGCAGAAGCAGTGCAAAGTTTCGTGGACAAGGAAGTTGTGGAATTAGATGAACTAGAATTGATTCAAGGGCCACTAAATCTCGACTATCTCTCTTCGGTTCAGATAATGAAGATAACATTTTTCACTCAAGCCAAAGCCAAAGAAAAACTCCTAAAATCTCATATGGAGGACAGTGAGCTACTGAGTATTGCATCCAGAGTGCTGGAGAAGATCATGCCCACATATCAGAAGGATCCATCTACCTCTCCATCCGGTAATTTGAAGAACTTAGTTAATTCTGTCAATACACATTTTGAGTCTTTAGAAAAATCAACAGAAACTAAGGTCCGGAAAGAGTTCTTGGGAAAAAGATTCAGTGAGGTACAATGGCTAATTGATAATGATAGAAAAACCCTAGACATTGGCATAAAGAGCATTGAAAACGCTCTTAAGGATGGTGGAGATATATATAAATTTTCTTTATCATGGCCTAAAGTTGCAGAGGACATTGAGAAGAAAATGAAAGAACAAGAAGGAAAATTGACAAACCTATCTCAAAATTTTGATCCTCTTATTATCTCTCTGGTAAGACAAGAATGCCAAGCAGTTGTTATAACAAATGAAATAAAGAAACTGGTTAAGGAGAAGAAGAATCTAATGGATAGAATGGGTGAACTCAGAGGGATAATCATCCCTAAGTTAGAGTTAATGCATGATGCCTTAATAGATGCTCTAAGTACAGCCTGAAGGTCAGTGATCCAAAAAATTTGAAGAGGGCAAAAACATATGCGTTTTTGTTGAGTGGACACATCTCCATTTTGCATAGGATGAAGAGAAGTTGGGCCACAGAGCTTGTACAGTTGAAGACTACATTTGCAGATATACTTAAGTATATGTAAGTTTATCTTATGAATTGTATGTACATATGCGGCCTTATATAATAATTTTTACATATTTTTGGTTTGCGGATCCCACCCTTCACCATTGATGTCAAAGGGGGAGTAAAAAGCAGTGAAAAATGAGGAATCCAACATTAAGAGAGCGCTAGTAAGCAGTGTGGAGAGATGGAGCACAAGCAAAGGGGGAGTATCAGTGACACTTAGTCATTTTTCACTAAGTGTTGCCATCAATGCCAAAGGGGGAGATTGTTGGCAAGAGACACTGGTAGGATTCATAAGTGTTGTCATTGATGGCAACAAAGTATATCCCACACATCCACAGTACATAAATTACTCATACCAGAAATCAGATTGAAGATAGGTTGGTCTGGTAGTCAAGAACAAAGCATATGACAGGGTTTGACAGTTAGGTCTAGAACAAAGGTAATGAAGAGACAAGTGCAAAGGTAGTAATCCAAGCTCGGAATGTGACAAAAGAGTAATACTAAGCAGAGGAAGGATGAAATGTGCCAGATCGGTATACTGTGCCTAACTTAACTAAATTCTTGCATATGCGGATGATGTTCATTAGCTCAAACACTTTGTTATCATCTATAAGCTTTTGTAGACAATGAGTCTCTTGTAGGCAATAAGCCTTTTGTGAGCAGTGTGCTCGGGTAGTGAGCCCTAACTGGTAAGTGTCATTTTGTACTTCTTTATTCTTTTAATAGAGAATACAATATTAGGTTAATCACTCTGTGGTTTTTCCCTTAAAAGGGTTTCCACGTAAAAAAAATCCTTGTGTTATGTGTTGATTTCATTTTAGCTCTTATGGTTGCTTATGCTTTCATGTTTTGATATATCACTGAATGATAAGATAAGAAAAGGAAGTAAAAGTAAGAAAGTTTTGAGATAACTGATTCACCCCCTCTCTCAGTTATTTGCCTTGTTTCTAACAAAAAACTGCTTCCACTAGTCCATAAGAAGTTGACACAAGCCGTTTAGGAAGATGAACCAAACAACTAAACAAATAAAAACTAAAACAATGATTAATCAACACCAAAACTAATCAAAACCAAAATGTTACAACGATGCCCCTACATCATAATAGTGGGTCTTCATTTGATGAATAAATTGGTAATCACTTAAGCATAATAGTTAAATGGTCACAACCAATGTCATCTATGGCATTCTTTGGTTTTTTTATTGTTTTACAGAAATGTAAATGATTTAGGGCATGGAAACTTTTAAGGGTTTGGGATTTATTATAAATTAGTTAGGAAACCGGTAAAAGATTTCGGACAGTGAATTTCTCATTTTTTGGAATTTTGATAACAAAGTATAAAACAATAGGTAGTTTTGTTTGAGCAATTTTTGCAGAACATGTAAATCCTAGAATCTCATTTTGGTTTTGTTGACCAGTGTTACCTATGAAATACCATCTAAAATTATTCATTGTTAAGAAGTTTACAATAACTACATAATAAATCTAATAAAGCCATTATATATGTCGTATTTAAAATTTAAATTTCATATATATATATATATATATATATATATATAGTTTGGTGAATTCATTATCATTTTATCCTATGTCCGTCCCTTAAATGTCATTGGATAATAAAATATTAAACAAACATTATTATAGGCATTAACTTACATGGAATAACAAATAATAATAATAATACATGTTCTTCTCAAACTCATTATGACTCAAGAATTAAGAAGTAAAATAATTATGTAGGATTCATATAAAACATTACAACAACAAAAAAAGTAAATAGATAAACAAATGATATTCTTATGTAGGCAGAAGGCTGCCAGTGTCTCTATCCGGCATGCTGGATGCCCTTTTTACAAAAGAAAAAAAAAAATTAATTAATTAAAATTGGAAAGCATTTCGAATGAATTTAACGTATTAATTATTACTTTGTAATAAGTGCATCCATCATGCCGGATAGATGGGATGTCTGCATCGAAAGGCATAAATATCCCATTGCCTTAAAAAGCAAACTGAGTAAAATTTATATGAGCATTGTAAGTTCTTTCTGTAGGGTAAGACTACATTGAATTATTGGGTTGCAGGCAAATCGACAAGCAAATTTGCCGAGAGCTGCCACGCCATGGGAAAACTGAGAACTGCCACGCCATGTACGTTTCAAAACTGTTGTTTCAGTCACATCACTTGGAATGAGCGGATAAACAGAATGAGAAGGGCGCAAGGGGAAAAAAAATTGATGAATGAATGGTGTCGATTCATTCCATATCGTTCGGAACAAATCTGCATAGCCAAAAATAAGAGAGGAGAATGTCAATCACTTCTCAACAGATGAAATGAAGATAATACCAGAGTTATATACCTATTTAACGGCTATATTGACTTTTTACCTTGAAATACAATTTTATTTTTTACAATACTGATTGCATGTTTGGATGTGGGAAAAAATATCTAAGTCTCGACGAAAAGGCCACGCAAATATTTGTAAAGGTGTAATTTGCATACCATGTCAATTTCCATCATTTGGATGGAATGTTTTAATATAATTATATATTATGATATAATTTTCTAGTTGGGTTTTTTTTTTTTTATTCTTTCTCCATCCTTATTTATATATACTTTCACATATTTCACTTTATTTTATCAATGTTCACGCATATTTTTATACATTAACTATTTATTACACTTATCTTTATATGCATTTCCACACATTTATTCCCACTTTATTTATATACACATTTTCTAATACATTCACGCTAGCTCCCAAGTACTTCATCTCTACTTTGATTCTAGCTTCTTTTTTATTATGGATCAACCCCACATACACATGCTCAATCCTGTACTTGCAAATTTAACCCTCAAAATTCCAAAATTCATAGTCAAACTCTAAAGTTCTCACCCCTTCTCACTAGCTAGTATGTGTTGACTAAACACATGCTCGTGTCATTTCTTGTTATTTTCTTGTATTTAAAGACATTCAAATTTGGGATCGAGCAGATGGATGTGAAGACAATTTTCCTTAATGATGATTTGAAGGAAGAAATTTACATGACATAACCATATCACTATATTGAAAAAGGTAAAGAAGAATTGGTTTACAAGTAAGTTGAAGAAATCTATGTATGGTCTTAAATAATCTCCTAGGATGTGGTACCAAAAGGTTAATTCTTTTGTGTTGGGATTGGGATTTTTTATATCCAAATAAGATCATTGCATTTATTATAAGACGGACAATGGCTATTTCTTTGTTATCACATTATATTTTGATGATATGTTATTTTTAAGTAATAGTAAGGGTGTGATTTGTGAAATAAAGTGTTTAGCTTTCAGCATAGTTTGAGATCCAAGACTTAGGGGCTAACAAGTTCATCTTCGGGATGAAAAGTAGAAGAGATTAGCAAACAAAAAGCTTTGGTTGGGCTAGAGCAAGTATGTGAACTCGATGTTGGAGAGATTTAGCATGACAACTTGCATACCATTGTGTGTTCCTATTTCAATGGGGATGAAGTTATCAATAAAATAGTGTTTGAATTCTCCTGGTGATAAGGAGGATATTGCTAGAGTACCTTATGCTAGTGTTTTTGGGAGCTTAATGTATGCTATGGTCTATACTAGACCAAACCTTTCCCCAACAATAGGAGTCCTTAGCTGCTTTATGGCTAATCATGGACAAGTATGTTGGTATGCAGTGAATAGGGTATTCAAATATTTGTGAGGTAACTCTGAGTACTCCATTTGTTGTCATGGTTATTCTACAAGGGAATAGAACTAAGTAATTAATCATGGATTTGTGGACTTAGATTGGGTGGTGATGTTCATAGCAAGAAATCCACTAGTGGATATGTTTTCACTACGTTTGGTGGTTTTATTAGTTGGATGAGTAAGCAATCGGATGTAGTCTCTTTGTCCACTATAGAAGTAGAGTACACAGCAACCACTCATGCTTGTAATGAATCCATCTAGCTTAAGTGATTGTGTTTGTATGTGGGGCTAAAATTAGAAGCTATTACAATTATATGTGATAGTCAGAGTGACATATGTCTAGCAAAGAACCTGACCTTTCATGCAAGCATGAATCACATTGATGTCCAGTACCATTTTATTCATGACATGGTAGAGGATGGGAGGATGGTGCTAGAGAAGGTTAATAACCCCATGAGCACATAGAAGTTCAAGTTGTGTAGTGAATCTATAGACCTCACGGACCTTAGTAGTTAGATTTTAGTGTTGGATGTTTCCCTTTTTTCTCTTGCAAGGTGTTTGACAAGTGGGAGAATGTTGGAAAAATGTCTCTCAACCTTACATTCCTAATGTTCATTAATAATTCATTTGCATTTACTATTTTATCTTCAGTGTTTTTGTCCTCACATGAAGAAGTTAGTGTCCCATTTTGAGGTGGTGCTATTGTTTGTCTTTAGTAATTTTATCCTCACAAGAGGAAGTAGGCATCCCACTTTGAGGTGGAACTCTTGGTCATGTGTTGGCATCGTGGAAGGTCTCTAAGAGCATCTTGACTTATCATGATGGGAGTTACTATGATAAATTCTTATGATGCGTAGAAGCATGTAAGAGGGAGGTTATATTGGAACCTTGACTACTATTATGATAGGTTTGGACACTTTTCATGGAGCATCTTTATGCATTAGGAATGAAGACAAATTGGGGCACCCAATTTTGGGTGGTCAAATATGACATTTATCACATATATGACATGTTGTAAGGAATAAGCTAAAAATAGCCTTGAAGACCAAGGCCAAGAGGTGTTGGAATTTGTGCCTTGACCATTTGGGCACCATACCTCACTTGGCCTTACTCATGATTTTCTAAAACTATGTGATGGTTTCTAGTTTTTTATCTCCTCTATATTGGTGCTTGGGATGGAGTAGATATATGGTTTTATTGAGTCTATTTGCGGGTAATGTTATGCTACCAAAATGACTCTATATTTACATGTTGGTGATACTCTTGGAAGAAGCATAGCCTTCTCATTGTATAGTAACCATGGTTGTTGTTGATTGAAACAAGTGGTTGTGCTTTTAGAGTGTGGGGTTTTCTCCCGAAAATGTTTTCCCCATGTAAACTCTTGTGTCATGGTATATTGTTTTATATGTGTTTCTCATTCTTGTAAATATATTTATTTGCACAAAATCTCCTTGAAGATTAGTGTAGGAAGAATTTCCACATACCTTGCTTCCTTTCATTGACATGTTAAAGATTCTCCTTAGACTAGGTAATGAAAAGACCTCTAGATGCTCCTTTAGCTTCAATGGAGTGAACAACAAAGTTTTTCCAAATCATACTCAAAATGCTAGAGATCGTGCAAGAGAGTCCAGTTTGGATTCTTGAATAGCTAAAATGGTGAGATGGTGTTCTTTAATGAGACACTTGAGGATGATCTATTTGTTATTTAATAGGCTTCTTTGGATTGGAGAAATCCTCCAAAGTGGCCTATGTCTTGGCAGCAACATTTTTTTGCTTCATTTATACATGATTCTCTAATATTTCTTGCTATCTCTTATTACTAATGGTCAAAGATCACTGTTTGTTTCAACCTCCTTCAAAGGAGTTCTTGCCTCCATATTTTTTGAAGTATCATTATTATCTACCCTTGCCAATGGTGGGCGACAATCAATCTGTAAAATGAATTCAGTTGTACATGCAACCATAGTTCCCTAGGTACCATCCATGGGAATCAAGGTCTATTCTAGTTGATAAAAGATTCTTGTGGTAAGGATTTCATTAATAATGTCGGTAATTTGTCCTTCTTCTGTTGAGGGCTCTTCTAGCTAGGTGGATTCCACATGTAGGGTAGAATTCATATTAAGATGGAGCTCCAAATTTTCTTCAATATCCTTGTTTGCATTCATATTTTGAAGAGCAAAGAAGGGGTTAGAATTTTTGGTAAGAGAACTTTGTTTCTTGCATATGTTGTTCTCCTTTTATTTGGGGTTAGAATTTGGTTGGCCCACTATACATTTGGTGCAGGTTTTAATTATAAGTCAAAGCCACTTAGGTACGCCGAAGAGTTGTGGAAGTTCAATTGCCATGTTTTTAAGTGAATGATGATTGTCTTGTATCCCTATGGACCATGTCATTATCTAGCATTGAAAGAGCTTTATGGTATTTATTAAATCCCATGAACGAGAACTCGTGGTTGTCCACAATCAACACTTGAATGCTCTTTTGCGTGAGACTATCACTATTGGCCAATGGATCCACAACCTTCACCTTTACCACGGGTATTGCCGCCTACATACAACAAAAGTGAGAAGTCTCCTTGATCTAATAGAAATCATCTTGGCATTTCATTCAATACACGTGGAAAGCAAGGACTTTTGGATCAACATTTTCTAACTATTGGTGCCTACAGATGAATAACACTTGTAGGTTCGAAAGAATTCACTGCATACATGAATCGAAGTGGATAGGTTGGTTACAAATATGATCCTTGAGCTCATTATAACATATTGTAGTTCTTTTCAAGGTTTTCTTTTTAAACAATTTAATTACATTTATACTATATTTTTTATTTTTATATAGTGGATTATAATATTATAAGGAAGCATACATTTGAACCAAAAGTCATCTATTGGCTGAAGTCGGTTAGAAATCAAATTTGGCCCAATCACACCTTTGGAGCTCTATGACTTCACTTCAATCCATTTCTCGTGTTGGCCATAATTTATTTTCTAACCATTATAAATCCACTTAAGGCTACAAGATCAATATACATTTTGATGAATGAATATAATATTTTTTGATTGAATGTTTTGTCATTGTGTGTATTTATTTATCAATTTACACAATATCCTAGAGTATTGCATGTAGTATCTCTCTTTGTTAGCTTAGTCATGTTGTTTATAATTTGAAATCAATGTGTGTTGCCTAAAATGTCATTCTCTATAACAAAGGACCAATCTATCCTAGGTGATGTCATTGAAGCAATGGCACATTTTAGAAATTTTATCCCCAATTTTTCCCGATGTTTGTGAAGAGCCTCATTTTGGCCAAAAGCGGGTATTATAAATAGAATCCATGATCTTGAGGAGGCTATGTTAAGCACTGGCCAAATACCTGTTCTAGGATGAAATTTGAAACCAGTCATTGTATCATCCAGTATAGCTCGAAGCCCACGATGCCATTGAGATTTGATCAAAGACTCTAAGACCATGTAGATTGTCTCCTTAGCTTCTCATGCTTCCAATAAAATTGTAACAAACGTTGAAGACACATCTATATTCACCATATATCTATGGGTTGTCAACAAGAACTGCTCCCCAAGGGTTACTCTAATGGCATGTATCATGTGATGACAACATTTACCTTGAAAATCTTTCTCAGCCTAAGATCTATGATATCCCCCAAGAAAGCAAATTGCCTTTCCTTGGCCACCAACCTAATTGTTGTGTCCACATTACTATTTCTCTAGAACCGCTAGAAATGGTATGACAAAGAAGTATTTATGGATCGATGGTGGGAGCTGGTTGTATATATTTTCATTATGTTTAACATGCCTAAAGATCTACAAAAGGAGGGCACCTCCTCTACCTTTGCTTGTGCCAATGACTATGCTGCCACCTTCTTATGATTAATCCTCTCAACTTGTGAAGAATGTGTTAATAAGTATGTTTAGGGGCAAGGTCTTGCCATGTTTGCATTGCATTTTCCACTAGACAATCTCCCTTCACATCAATAGAGAAGTTAGAAAGGGAGTCC
This sequence comes from Cunninghamia lanceolata, assembly GCA_027924645.1. Classification (NCBI taxonomy): domain Eukaryota; kingdom Viridiplantae; phylum Streptophyta; class Pinopsida; order Cupressales; family Cupressaceae; genus Cunninghamia; species Cunninghamia lanceolata. Next base: position 103,527 of record BSBN01001895.1, on the reverse strand, counting down.
ATGTGGCAATTGACCTCTTTGTAGACATGTTTTATTGTGAAAGCATCTAGAGATTCTAGGAGGGGAAAACACTACCTTAAAATATTATTTATCTTCCGATTCAGAGATCAATTTTTCAACTATAATTAAAAAATAAAAAAATATATGATGCTACTTTCATGACCATTACTTGCTTGAGATTTACTTTAATATCAATAATTTGTAATATATGTAGATCATGTATATCTTAAACAAATAATACTTCTTCCAATACAATTTGTCAAGGTCCATCAATAAACTAGAATTAAGCATGCTAAAAACTATTAACATTTATATCATCACAAAATCATATTACTATCAAGCTCAAACATACATTGTGCTCTTGTATCCATACTTCTGCACACATAATTCTTGTAGAGCAACAATAATATCCTTTTTTTTGTTTTTGGAGTTGGCTGTTAAAATTTGCTAAAGTGAATTAAATTTGATCAAATATAAGATAATATTCCATATAGGATGTTATCGAGAGAGATAAAGAGAAATGGACATATATAGAGGGATACAAAAAGATAGAGAGATAAAGAGATAAAGATGACGACAAAGAGAGATAGAGATAGAGAGATGAAGAGAAAGAGAGATAGAGATAGAGAGATAAAGATGAAGATGGAGAGAGAGAGAGAGAGAGAGATAAGTTTTATTATTCTATAAAGGTACACTTTAATGCATTGCATGCCTTACATAATTCACAATCCATGGAAATTCATAGAAGATAGATGAATGCTTCCCCTCTTGCCCATCCCTTATGCTCTTGTTGTTGCTTATTAGACTATTATAGGGGATTCCACCTATTATCACATCAAAACTTCCAATTGAATTAATTATTTCAACAGATCTTTCTTTTGTAAAATTCTACATATCTTCCACCTCAATTGATTTACCCTTTTGATGTGTTTTTTCTACCCAACTTTTGAGGATAAGCTTGTTTTCTTCACAAATTTTGGCATATATAACATAATTGAGTGGTATTACCAAATGATGCAAAGCAACTTATACACCCCCAATTCTAATGAACAAGAAAGGATATTGATCCCCTTTAGATAGTAATACCTCATTTTTGAAAATTTTCTAAAGCATTCATATGTTAAGTCTTCCCCATTTTGTATTTGTCACTATTCATACTCTCTTCCTAAGTCGTTCCTTCTTACTTAGTCATTTTTATGCCTGATTGGTAATCCTTTGTATTTTTGAACCTCAGTCAATGAGTTCAAGAGTTCATGAACCTACTGATTTCCCGACTCTTCGTGAAAGTGAATTTCATGCCTCTAGGACTTGTCTATCGGTCTTATGTCTTTCGTATAGAAGAGAAATCCTTTGTAGTCAGAGGGTCGGAAGTTCTTTGAACTTTTGAACTCTCATTAGTTGGTTCATTAATTTAGATAATCTCTAACTTCCCGACTGATGAGCTCATCACTCCCGCAACACCTCCTTTTGAGCTGGTGATAAGTACAAAGAGGTGACACATGTCATCCCGAAATAAATTTGGAATGTTGGAAAAGGTGTGGGCACTCTTTTCAGAGGTAAACAAAGGGGGCTATTTACAAATTTCAAAGTACGATATGCCGCCAATCATAAATGAGATTTATGAGGGAATTAGTGAGATTTGATGTGACACTTGGATAAATTGATCACCCCCTAAAGAAAAGTATCATAATATTGTGAATGAAATATATTGAGGAGAGCTTCTAGTCCAGCCACTCACAAAGAATTTGCAGGACTCCTCGCATACATGTTAGCTCAATTGGCTTTTCTCTTTCGTCTCTCTCTCTCTCTCTCTTACTGTGACAACGTAATTGTTATTTACTGGTTGGGAAGAGCAATATTTCTTTCATGAATCTAGATAATTCTTTTCCTGCAAATATACTGTGGACCTCCTTTGCATCCTTGAATATTTCAAAGTTATTTGCTTTTTGGTTTCTCAAACTAGTCAAAATGAAGTATAAGTTCCAAGGGGCTCTGGTTGTTCCTGTTGTGGAGAATGGTCTGTTGAGAGTGAAAGATACAGACCTTGGTCACATAGACTTGGAAGATTTTTAAAAGAGAATGCAGTTGGAAGCCAAGTCTTCTCTTGTAGAGAAAATTGTTAGTGGGTTAGACCAAGCTGGATGTTTCCCGCATGTTATGCCTTGTCCTGACCTAGTTGTTGCATGTGCTAATAATTATTTCCCTGATTCACAAGAGATATGAGCCTTGAATGGCTCCGTGATAACTAAAATTGACTTAGAAGTTGTTTCTCATGCTTTAAAATTGGTTGATTGTGAGGAATTCGTTGATGTTTCTGTTACCATTGGCTGGGGATTTTACTGGGATAAGAAAGATTGGTGTCAAAGCTGCATTGCCAAAAGATAGCTAGAAGTCGAAAAGAAAGGGAAGTCTAGGCTCCCTACCAATCTGAAAAGAGGTCACTTTAAGGAGATCTCTAATATGACCACCTTGCTGCATCGTGTTGTTGGAAGTGCAAAATCTTATTCTTTTGAATATTGGATGTGTCAGTTCATTTTACTTATTTGTAGTGATCAACACATAGATTAGGCTAAACTGGTAAGCGAAAACATGCATGAGCAGCTGGTGAATTTTCTGCAGAAAGTGAATTTTTGTATGTGTTCCCTATTGGCGTATGTGTTAGTTGATAGAGAGGTTGTCTAGCTTGGTTTAAGAGCTCAAGCAGTCCCCACCCCAGATACACTTGTGTATTGACTTTTCCCACAATTACAGAGGAGTCTTGGGATGAAAGATTTCCGTGGGGTGAATGATTCTTTCTCCATGTTGACTGCGAAGAGAATTGAAGGTCCCTTAGAGAGGAGGTTTTCTCTTGAAGTGGCTGCCCTGGTAATGAATTTTAGAAGCTTTTATATTCAGTTTGACCGCTTTTCATATATGAGAATAGGGGGTTATGAAAATGCCCCGTTAAAATTGCCAAGGTATCTATTGGATTTCATTGTGTTTTTAGAGGTTTGCCGCCAAATGGCAGTTGTGAATATCAAGTATCATGCCATGAAGAAGGGATATTCATTCCCCGTGTCTATTTCTTTCTTTTCTTGTAAAAGCAATGACAGTGCAAACAATGTAGAGAAGCTCCTGGTAGAGTATAATTTCCATAGGTTACCTGCACAGACAACTTTTGATAGAAAGAATTTTGTAAAAAGAAATATGCATGGAGGTGGTTCATATTTGCATAAACCTCAGCTTGAGTATTTTTGGGAGGATTTCTTGGATGAGAGAGAAGTGCAAAGGAGAAGTTGGATGTGGTTCACCATCGACCAAGTATGTGCTTTCGACTTGCCATTACAAGTCTCAGAGATTGTAGATGATAATTCAGGCATACTGAATGAAGGTTATCATGGTGCCTCCTTGCAACCTCTGCCTTCAGTGCAATGGTCGGAAAAGGAAGTCACAGACTTAATGTTTCACTCTTTTCATGTGTTAAGAAGAACTGAAAGATGGCTGAACAAAAAATTCAGGGAACATGTCAGTTCTTCAACTCCAAAGGAATCAGCTGTTCATGAACAAAATAGATCCCAAGCTACTTACACTCCCAGGAGCTCATTGAGTTTGGACCCAACTCTTCATAGAGTTGGCTCACAATCGGGCAGAGATGGTGAGCATCCAAAGGACATCAGGAGATTAAAGACGGCCTGTGAACATGATGACCAGCCTGTGGAAGCTGACAATAGATTGGTTGCTTCGCAATTGCAATTGCAAGCAAACCATGTGCCCCTTCGTAACCCCCTTGTAACTGATGGTGATTCTCTGATTTTCAATCAACTTGGTGAAGATAATATGCTTCAGTCATTGTTTGGTAATCTAGCTTCACTCGGCTTGAATGATCCTCTCGAGCACAATTCCCCTTTTGTGTGCTTGAATGGTGTGACGTTGAATGTTGTTGTGAATACTAATGCTTCTTCTTCCTCGTCCTGTGCATGATTAAGGAAGGTAGTGGAGAAAAAGAAAAGGTATACTCATATGGTTGATACCAATATAGATACTGTGGCTAAACTATTGCAAACCAAAGCCGAATAGGGCTAAAAGGATGTCACGGATGGTAGCAGACCCTTCTACAAGGCACCACATTTTGGAAATTGTGGATCCTAAGGGTGATAAAAAAAGAAGATGAAGTGATTGAAGCCAACTTGAATTTAAGTCAAGTTGATATGGGACCTTCGACTGTGAAAGGAGAAATTTACCATGCCAAATTCTCAGTTAGTACTCTGTCAAAAAGAATTAAGAAGGAACAACAAGTGAATACCAAATTATAGGCATAGGTAAACTCCTTGAACTTGTTTATTCAGTTTATTTTGAAAATTACCGCCCAACCTATAGAGGAGTTGCCAAGTATAAACATGGATGGCCCAAATCCTAATCTATTGCAGCAAGTTAAACGGTCCCAAGCTCTGAGCAATGTTGTCGAGCAATGGATTGAGAAGGTAACTCTAAATGGTTTAATTTATATCGAGGAGTCGGCAAAACTATATAATTCTATTTCTAGTAAGAAAGAAGCATTGGTCACAGAGTTACAAACTGTAAGGAAAGATAATAGTAGCCTTTCCATGGTTTCCAAAGAAGTGCAAGAGATGGCCATTATGGGCATCAACATTCCTGTGGCCAAGAAGATTTTGAATGATCCCAAATAAATGAAATTTGCTATGTGGTCAGAATGGAAAATGTATGTAATGGGAACGGTTGAGAAAGAAATGAGAAGCACCCTAGCTCGTTATTTCATAAATCAAAGGGACGTTAAGAGCAATTTTGGGACTCTAGACATAGAGGCTTTTGGTGAGGATGAAGACAAGCTACTGGAGATAAAGGAGATAAAACTAAATTTCAATAAGATGATCGATGAAGAAATAGTAGTTGTTGACGTGATCACTAGTGAGTCACTTGGGAAACTCGGGAGAGTAGCAACTTATGTCAGAACTTTCAAGATTGAAATGGATGCAGTTCATAAAAGATAAATAGATGCTGATCGGATGATAAGAAAAAAGAAACTTCAGGTTAGTATGACTGGCAGCCCAAGCGGCGTAGCTTTCTCACCAATCATTGGCAGGTATAGAACATACAAAGCAAAGTTATGAGCACAGACAAACCAAGTGGAACAAGTGGACTCATTTTCTGAAGATGGACAAGGCAGGGAGAATGAAGCGACACAAAAGGAGACTCACCTTGATGGTGATGTGGCAATCATTAATTGATTGATGTTTCATATGCTTTAGTATTTTCATTTGATGCAAAAAACTATTAGCTCTAGAGAGTTGTTTCTTTAAGTCATGTTTATTTAAAGACTTCTTTAAATTGGTTGTTCCCAAGAAACCATTATTTTTTTTGAAACAATTCTGGTGACAAGGCTATAAATTCTTTTAGCTTGTCGATGTTAGGGATCTTTGGAAAACTTTGTTTTAGTTAGAGATCAATTTCGGTATGAAATTTATGTTCAGTTACTTTGATATATGAATTGAAATCAATATAGTGGGAGTTCGGTGATCGTAGACTTTGTGTTATGGTTATCTGAATGCTTATTCTTCCTATGTTGAATATACGACTATAGTTGATTATTGATTCCGTGTTGAAGTAATTGAATGTTTTAATTTTGGCTCATTGTTGTGGATAATTATCTTTTGATGAATGGTTTGCAGTAGTGATTATATAACAATTGGTGCGATCCTTTATTATTTTAATTGAGGTTACTGCCATTGAAGTCTTTGTACTTCTTTTAATTTAGTTGATGATGAGATATACTACCTTTATGCTTTCTAGTTAAAAGCACCACCTTTTTGCTTTCTAGTTAAAAGCATATCAAGTTTCCATTCTTTGCATATCATAAGAAGGTAGCTGCGCCTTATTAAGAAAGTAGAGAATCGTTGTAAAATATCCTTACAATTGGTTCAACTGTTGGTACATTTGTCACTTGTGTGCCCGCATGAGAATATAGAGTTAGGTGGCAAAATTTGTAAACCAACAGATTTTTGGCAACTTTACTGGGGACATGAAAATAACTTTACATATAACTTGAGTTGTTTTATCATTGGCCTTTATGGTTCTCCGTGGAAGACGTGCACCTGTTCTACAGCCTAATGTAGATTGGCTTACTGGTGACCAAGAAGATATTATAACTAGTCTACGAGTTTTAGCCTGGCAAACTAGGAGAACTAACCAACAGTAGCACCAAGTTTTAACAAAGTGCTTGAAGAAGAGGAAGAACTTGGAGATATCATAAGAGAAAACGCAAGGAGTTTTGATGAAGCTCAGGGAATTGTTTTTGTCAAAGGCATAGTCCCAGTGCCTAGGAGAGAGAGACCCCTTTGAATTCAAGCAGTCCCTGATAATAGATAAAGAAACCTAGTTAATAGACAGAGGAATCAAGCGCATGACCAACAAGTTCATCCTCATAACAACCAATAAGTGGTTTGGCGACTCAACTCTTTGATTTTGTATATCTGTGAAAACTGGGTTCAAAAAGATACACTAGGGGTGATAGAAAGAAGGGTATCTCTGATTTTGATTTTGCTTTGCTACAATCTTTAGATTTTGCTCCATTTCCCCCTACTCGTAAGGTCAGGTCCCTAAATAGACCATCCTATCCTCCTCCAAAAAGAGAGTTTGCAAGTTCCTCTTGTCAAGTCCTCACTCTTGACGGTACTGTTTTGCCATTACAAGTCAACTTCCTAATTCATAATCCCGACAATATGGCCCAACCACCTCCTGTACCATGGGGAGCCACCATAGGTCCTTTGAGATTAGGAGCACAATTGTATGATTTGCCTATAGGGTCTAGCAAAATCGTACCCAAGTTCAGAGGAGATGGGAAAGTCACCCCAGATGAGCACATAAATGCCTTCTTTGCAGCCTGTTCTATCTTAGGGGTGCAACATGAAGACATATTTGTTAGGTTGTTCGTTGAGTCTCTTGTTGATGTTGTAGCAGAATGGTTTTATCATTTACCCAATGCATCTATCAGAGATTGGGCAACCATGAGACAACACTTTGAGGACAGATTTAAAACTGTTGGTAATGAACATACCTTAGTAGCCCAACTTTCTTCTATGAAGAAAGAGGTGCATGAGTAGATGAGAGAGTTTGTGGCTAAACTCAACAAACTTGTAAATAAAATTCCTTATGATGTGAAACCTGGTGACGATTTGCTGAAGTGTTTCTTTATTAATGCTCTTCCTCCCGATGTTAGTGTTACCGCCTGCATGAGCAATCTGGTTTCATGTATTTAAATATGCAGGCCCTTTCCTAAAAGTCCAAAAAATTATAACACTTTTGGCCCTTGTAGTTAAAAAATGCTAAAGTTAGTTAAGGTGCAAGTGTCTTTGTGTGCACAAAGGTGTTTGTATATGCATGCAAGTCAAAATTATGTATTGACAGGTGCAAAATCTCCATCGTCCTTTGAAAAAATGAGTTGTATGCATTTCCAAATGCACATCAAGTTCAAAAGGAGGATGTACAAGGGCGGAATATACATTGAAGATTCCAGGAATATTCGCTGCTTGCATATTGGGTTGCATGTATATTTGGTTTGTATGTTCAGACATACAACGGTTAGATACAAAGAAAAGATACATTGCAGGTATATTCCGTGGAAGATTCCTATTTGTATGTTCGGCATACAATGGAAATATACATTGAAAAATATACAAAGGTTGGCACACATACATTTGCTACAGTGCAGCAGTGATACATTTGGTAGGGCCCGCCGCAGTTTTATACAAACAGGTTTGTACATGTCCAATATACAAGGGAAGAATGTATGTGGAATATTCTGAATAGATTCCCTGCTTGTATGTTTGTGTTTGTCTATTCGGCATACAAACAAAATATACATTCGGATATACAATGAAGAAATATGCATTCCGGACCTAAAGGAGAAGTCAGATGCGGCAGATAAGTTTTTGATGTCCGCCTTGTATGTGTGAGGCGATTGTATATGCAGTTATACATTGAGACATGCAAGCAAAAGGACATACAATCCAGACACGATAGAGGAATGAAATGCATTGAATAAAATTTGAGGTCCATGGGTTGTATAAAGCGCTTGTATATGCCGATATACAAGCCGATATACAAAGGATGGAGGTACAAGCTAGACCCGAATTGAATTCCAGTTTGTTCTATAACATTTGACGTCTGCCTTGTATGTTGTATATGCATTTGGGTTTGCATATACAAGAGCGATAAAGGCAAAATGAAAGGAGAAAAGGTTAGCGATAGAAGGTCAAGGTGCCTATGTGGCACAATATTATTGGCTGGTGACTCTTCATGCATGTTTTGGGAATGTTGATCACAGCGATGGATTTTGGATCAACGGTCGGGTTTTGAACCTTCAGCGATGGTTTTTTCCTTGTGTTTGCGGTTGTTTTTTGAGAGGGAAATTTCTATGGGTGCGCTGCGACAGTTTCCAAGAGGAGTTATGGGTGGTTGAGGCATTAATGGCAGGATTGCAGACAGGCATGGGCCGATGGTCGGACGGCCAAGTACCTGGTTTGCGACGGAGAGTCTTCCAGTGGCAGCATAGGGCTCGAGCTCAACTACTCCTCGCCCTTCTCTTGCTCTTTCCCGTTTTGTCCCTTGTTGCATTTATGATTCTGAGCGCCATTTTTGAATGCAGTGTATCTAGCAAGTTTTTAATTTGCCTTGTAATTAATTTTGCTGAGTACACGGTCTTGGTATAAAGGCCAAACTGTGTCACTCATTGTGGTTGTTGAAAACTAGACAATTTTTGGTGTTGTAAGGAGATACGACTTCATTGGTGGCTCTGTCTTGGCTGTCTTGTGAGTTTATGAGTCTCGTGTTGTATGTATAATGCATAAATTCACTGGTTTCATGTTGTTTTATATGAGAAATGCTCTGTGCATGTGCTTAATCATTTGTCTCCAAGCTGTGGGCATATTCTTTCTTTTGAATCAGGATAACTAAGGGTTGTTAAGATTTAGGAATATAGCTTTTCTATATTGAATGTTTAATCTCCTACTTTTGTTCAAGGAACAAATTAAATGTTTCAGGTTAATCATTGAGAAAGTGTGTTGTAGCAGGGATACCATTAAGTATGAATGATTAAGCACCTAGTTTTTGGGAAGTATCTGTAAGGCAAGTGCTAAACAATCCCCTTAAAACTTAGTCATCACTATAGGTTTATGTGTACATGTGCATGTGTATGTCTACTGACTCCGAGCCCAGGATAGGCACCAATCTAGTCTTGTATTGAGGTTACATTCCAAGTCTCAGTTTTGCATCCAAACATAAAATCCAACCCAAACTTTAAATACAAACCTTTAGGATTTTAGAAGTAGTTTTAGGACCCAAAATCCTCTGTCTACAACTGAGCATAGGCCCAAAGCTAGCCCCTTTGCACTTATTCCACAGTTTTGGTCTGCATCATAGAGGATTTATCTACTTTGCTTCAACATCCGAGTAGTTTCATGTGCATATGTTGTAGATGTTGAATAGAGAATACCCCCCTTGGTTCTACAGAGCCTAAAGAAGAAAAGGAGATATCTATAGAGTCTATCTCCTATACTGTTAGCCGCTGGCCCAGGAATCCTATTGATCATTGATGGCTACCTTGTAGGGACAACCGGGAATAAGCATCCAGTCGGATTGAGAGGTAACAGTCAGCTTTCCCATAAAGAGGTGGTGTTGTAGATTTGGCAGCAGTCCAATGGCCATCCCAAGGAGCGAGAGCGTTTAATTTATTTGCTGATTCGTTACAAAGATGTCTTCATGTGGTGTTATGCACACTTGAAAAGTTCATAAATGGAGAACTGCAGCATCACATCCCAATGAACCCTGACACTTCACCATTCGGGAAGAAACAAATGACATATAATTCTGAAGTGTCCGAGGCCATATTTAGTGAAATTGACAAAATGATGAAAGCAAAAATGATCTACCCCATTCACCACTCTACGTGGGTTACCAACATAGTGCCCGTAAGGAAAAAGAATGAGGAGATCAATAATATTGATTTTTCATATGCTCTAGTATATTCATTTTATGCAAAAAAACTATTGGCTCTGGAGAGTTGTTTCTTTGAGTTATGTTTATTTAAAGACTTCTTTAAATCGGTTGTCTCCAAGAAGTCATTATTTTTTGAAATAGTTATGGATACAAGGCTATAAATTCTTGTAGCTTGTCGATGTTAGGGATCTTTGGGAAACTTTGTTTTAGTTAGAGATTAATTTTGGTGTGAAGTTTCTATTTAGTTACTTTGATATGTGAATTGAAATCAATATAGTGGGAGTTTGGTGATCGTAGACTTTGTGTCATGGTTATCTGAATGCTTATTCTTCCTATGTTGAATATACTGTTGATAGTTAATTATTGATTCCATGTTGAAGTAATTGAATGTTTTAATTTCTACTCATTGTTGTGGATAATTATCTTTCAATGAATGGTTTGCAATAGTGTGATTATATAACAATTGGTGTGATTCTTTATTATTTTGATTGAGGTTACTCCCATTGAAGTCTTTGTACTTCTTTTTAATTTATTTGATGATGAGATATACTACCTTTATGCTTTCTGGTTAAAAGCACCACCTTTTGCTTTCTAGTTAAAAGCATATCAAGTTTCCATTATTTGCATATCATAATAAGGTAGCTGCACCTTGTTAAACAAATAGAGAATCATTGTAAAACATCATTACAATTGGTTCAACTATTGGTACATTTGTCACTTGTGTGGGCATGAGAATATATAGTTAGGTGACAAAATCTGTAAACCAACAGATAGATAGGCTTCAAAAAAGAAAGATGGTATCTTTTAATAGAATAAGGAATGTATAATCTATTGAAGTCTAGATTAGTACAAAATAAAGGTTTCATTATTCTATCAAGTTACACACGAATGCATTGCATGTCTTACATAAGTCACAATCTATGGAAATTCATAGAAAATAGAGAAATACTTCCCTCTAGCCCATCCCTTGTATTCCTTCCTATAAGGGCTTCCACGTATTATCACATCAAAACCTCCAATTGAATTAATCATTTCAACAAATCTTTATTTTGTCAAATTTTGCACATCTTCCACGTCAATCAATTTACCCTTTTGATGTGTTTTTTCTACCCAAATTTTGAAAATAAGCTTGTTTTCTTTACTTTTTTTACAGATACAACATAATTGAGTGGTATACCTAAGTGATGCAAAGCAACTTTTGCACCCCCAATTCTAACGAACAAAGAAATGATATTGATCCCTTTTATATAGATAGGCTTCAAAATAAAAAGTTGCTATCCTTTAATAGGAAACATCCATACTTTCCATTAGTGCCATGCTAATTGTGCAAACAAATTTGCTACACAAAATCAAAATAATAATAATGTCCATAATTTTCAATACTTATTTTTGGTAGCCTCTTTAATTTATAATCTATTGAAGGCTAGATTAGTACAAAATGAAGGTTTCATTATTCTATCAAGTTACACTTGAATGCATTGCATGCTTTACATAATTCACAATCCATGGAAATTCATAGACAATAGAGGAATGCTTCTCCTCTAGCTCGTCCCATGTGCTCTTGTTGTTGCTTGTTAGACTATTATAGGGGCTTCCACCTATTATCACATCAAAAGCTCTAATTGAATTAATCATTTCATCAAATCTTTCTTTTATCAAAATTTGCACATCTTCCACCTTAATCAATTGACCTTTTTGATGTGTTTTTCCTACCCAACTTTTGAAAATAACATAAGGTTTTTCCACCCCCAAAACCTCTCCTATTTGAAAAAATTAAATTGAAATTTTAAAGAAATTATATATATATATATATATATATATATATATATATATATATATATATATATATATATATATATCATTAAAATATGTACATGTTCTCTTTAAATATTTAATAAAGACAATAATTAAAAAAAACTCAAAAGCTAACCTAAATTAATTTATTTTTTAAAGTTGAGCTATATGAAATAAATTTTTGTTTTTTTTTTGTTTTTTGAAGTTAAGTTATAAAAATAGATGTCTCTAAAATTTTATTTTTTATTTTTTATTATATTTTTTAAGTTAAATTATAGAAATAGATGTTTATAAATTTTTTTTTTTAATTTTCAATTAGATTTTTAGAAGTTGAGTTATATATATAAATGTTTCTTTTAAAAAAAAAAAAAATTGAATTGGATTTTTTTTAAACCTTTTTAATACAAAATATAAATTTACCCCCTAATTTTTGTATTATATTCCAATTAAGATGATTTTTTAATTTTTAATTTTTGTATTATATATAATTAAAAAGTTTCCACATAAATAAATAAATATTAATGTCACTGCATATAAAAATAAATAGAATTTGAAAAATTGACAACATTTGCTAACAGTGCCTTAATTTTTTATTAGCTACTACTGCTAATATAAATGCCATATAAAATAAATTAAAATATTTTTTTATTTTTTTAATAAATACTATTTCTCCATATAAAAATAAATGAAAATTAAAAGTTCCAATTATATATATATATATGCCTGCAGGAATCGGGTAGCCCCCCTATAAATTGCAATGCCCCGGTAAATTTTTTTTCACCTGACCAATGACGTCGGTACGACACGCCCTTCGATACCACGGGGATGGGGGGGATTGGACCTCGTGACCTTTACCGCAACGGAATTTTTTAGCCAATTGAGTCAGAGCCCCCACCCCTTTTATATTAATATATACACATACACTAATATATTAATATATATTATTTATTTTATTTTATAATAAACTAAAGTTGGAGAATGAATTTTCTTTTATTATTTTATTATTTCAGACTTACATTATTTTATTTTATTTTAACTTTTTGTTTCTATTATAATTATTATAAATCAATTAATTAAAACATAAATTGAAGTAAAATTTTAAAAATAAAAGAAAGTTCATTCTCCAACTCCAACTTACTATAAAAATTTAAATATTTTAATAATATTTAACTCACATTTAACCCAACTTTTTCCATAAACTTGCAAGGTTGTTAAAATAAATTATGTTTTAGAAAATAAAATAAAACATCTTTTAACAAAAAGAAAGCATCTTTTGACAAAGTAAAAAATCTTTATTTTTTAAAATTAAGTATTTAATCATTAGTACAGATCAATGAAGGGGATATAATCTTATGAAGCTTGTTTTCTTTACAATTTTTTGTAGATATAACATTATGGGTGGTATACACAAATGATGTAAAGCAACTTCTACCCCCCCAATTCTATTGAACAAAGAAATGATATTGATCCTCTTTAGATAGATTGACTTCAAAATAAAAAGATGTTATCCTTTAACGAACAAATCAAAGTGATACATTTTTTCTCTTCTTCCATTTTTAAATCTATGGAAGCCAATTGACTCACTAATATATGAAAATCATTTAAATGTTTGGTTGCAAAGTTTTCTTCATGTATCATTAAAAAATACAAATTTATTTTCAAAAATAATTTTTTTACAAGATACTTAGTTTGATATATTGCAATAATTGTATATCACTTTCATAATGTTTGGTTATAAAGTCTCCTTTATGCATCATTAAAAAATACAAATTTCTTTTCAAAAATAACTTTTTTACAAGACACTTATTTTGATATACTACAATACTTGTATCTCATAAAATGTTAGCAATGTCTTGTACTAAAACATTCATCAAGATTGACTTACAAAGACACAACCTAATGGTAGATCCATCTCTTCTATCCAACTTGTCACATTCATCTTGATCCATTGCCAATGGTAGAAAATTGAGTGCAACAATTATTATGATTCACTAATCTATCTCCACTAAAAGACCTTCAACCTTCAGTTTCCACAACTCAATGTTTTACTTATTGAACTTCTCAATCTCAATTGTCCAGGTGTTGGCCATGACTTTTGATTTTCAAATGTCATTTTAAATCCAAATGAATTATCCTAGAAGTTCAACAAATGGAAAGGACACTAAACATCTTCTATTAATTGAGTCCCCCTCGTTTCACCACCATCCCAACAGTAGATGATCAATATTTTCAAGCATTCTGTTGGAATGAAATGTTGCTATACCAGTCATTCATAAACATTCAATGGTATTGGTTCATTAGAGAAAGATATCACAACACATCCAGAAAGAATTTCAAATAGCTACCATCTATGGAATTTGCATCGCACATCTCCATATTCATTGATAGATATTGAAGATGAAAATATCTAGAACCATTGTCAGCATATAGAGAGAGAGTTAGAGAGGGACAAGGGGAAACAAAGTGAGTGATATAGCAAATACAAAGAGATAACAAATAGAAGGGGAGAGAGATAACAAATATAAAGGGAAAGTCTCTCTATGTTTGTAAAAGTGTCATTTCATACCAAGCTCCACTTTTTACACTGTAAAAGTACCATATCCTAATCTTTAATGTAGGGTTATCCAATACAATGCTTGACCATAGCCCCAAATTTATCGCAGAATGTAAAACTTTTTCCTATTATGTTTGTACAACTAAGTTTAGTTTTGTAGTCCCATGATGGTCAATGATTTTGTGTTTTCAAAAATGTCTCAACAACACATATCAATACATTCTTTCAATTCTACTGATGGATGGACAACAACCATTCTTCATCAACAAAACCGTATGCTCTCGTCTTATGAAACTACTTATTACTTTTATCTACATGCTATCTCGACATACCCATTGCACACTAAAGTGCAATTATACCATGTCTAGATTTACTTTTAATCTATTTGTGATCTAAATATTGCAAACGTGTCAAATTATACAATAAATGATTATCACTAAGTTTGATCGATCTTTGTATTGTGTGCTAACCCCATGAGAGGATGAATGATGGTAGGTTAGATGGCAAATAAACATGAAGTAGGAGATGACCATGGTTATATTTGAAAGACATGTCTATTCAATGTAAGGCTTGTGATAAACAAACATACATGCTTCAAATAATGTGCATAGGTGATTACTAGTGGAATGCAGGTTAACCTAGGTGTAGTGCATGAACAAGAATCTAGAAAGGAGATGCATGCAAATAGAGACTACACACCAAACATGAAAACTCGCACATTTGAAGTGCATACTAAGCAAAACACAAGGATCTTGAAAACCATTAAGGCTACACAAATTAATTCATAAAACTTGAAAAAACAAAAGAGAACATTAGCCATAGGAATATAAGACAATTATCATTCACTTATAGACATAGCATTTGATCTTCCAAAACCCTTAGGTGTACCTATCGCACACCAAAGTCCAATTGCTAGTAAAATATTAAATAACAATTATTTAGAACACTTTTAAATGCTATTAATAACAGACTTTTTAAAATAACACTAAATAACTTTTAAACACTTTTAAATGCTATTAAAAACACACTTTTTAAAACAACACTAAATAGTTTTTAACACGTGTACATCAATCGGTCCTCTCCCCCAAGTAGTTGAAGGTCGTGAAACAATTGTAACACGATGAAAATATAGTAGGTATGCAGATACAACTTATAAATATTAGGATGCCACGTATTACCAATTACAAAGTTTAGGATGCCATGCTTTATAACACATGGACTTCAGATATTGATAATACAAACACACCACCACCAAATCTACATTTTATTATCTATAGCATATTAACTAAGTAGAGTAGTAGCATAGTAGCAAGTCTTGCCATAAAATAGTAGAATAGCATAGGGTACTAACCAAAGCGGTTACCACTTGTGTGCAAAGACGCCATTTTTTCTCAGAGCGTTCAGTAGATGGAGACAGGCACTGGCGGCATCATCATCATCATAATCTTCATCATGCCCGCATACTACAAAAAGCTCGTCTACGACGCACATTGCTCCGTTCTCCATCAATTCCCTTGCATATGGAAACCCTGCCTTCACAACAACAAAATCCTTCTCGCTCATATTCCTTTTCATCCACTCTGCAATTTTGCTCTGTTTCAGTCGCACCGCTTCGACTCCGCTGAGATTGGTAAAGGAAGCAGGGAATGCATTATCCACGCCTACCGCATGGATTTTAAACGCCTTGTTTTGCTTCGGATAAGCCCTCACGAACCACCCGCTTATACTCTTCTCAGTGTCATTAACCCCAATTTCAACATAAACATGGCGGCTCAGGTTGCTTAGGTCCACAACACTCGGCAAATAAACGGCGTTATTGTGGTTCTCCGTTAATGGCTCCGCGAGCTCGACTAAGCTCTTGGTGTGCTTCAGGGGAGAGCAGGGGAGAACAGTGTCGGATGCCAAAGCGAGTTTGCGTAGCGCGATTACTGAAGAATTCCCGGCCACGGTCACATGAACAACATCGGAGTTTCTGAAGAGGGCAACTGTGGGGATCACAGAATGGAGAGGGTTTGAACCGATGAGCGCTCGCCTGGGCGAAACTACTATAATTGCGACCCCATTGGGTTTCAGAGTGCGTTCGATCTCAACGGCGAACAGAGCAGGCGCCCGGGCTCGATCCACCGACGCCGATAACACAAAATCGAAAGAATTATCTGCAAACGGAAGCCGTTTTAGTTTGCCTTTGCACGACCCGCGATCGATTCCCGTGGCGTCGGGTACTCCATTTTCCCTCAACGCCAAAACGGCGTGGGCAGCGTGACAGCCGACGCAGAGGCCTTTCAGACCAGGCCGTAGGAGACCTTGCTTTAACAGGTCGCTGTAAATGGCGGAGTAGAATTTCACTGTCGGTCTCAGCGCCCAGATCTTCATTGGGGTAGGGGATTCGATCCCTAGACCTCCCGGACGGTAGAAGGGTTCGGAGCCAGCCGAGAGGTCACATGGGCCGGCGTCCTGGACAATGTAGAGAATCGGCATCAAGGCCAGTATCATTGAAAAACACATGCTGCGATACATCAGCCGCTTGCCCACGGCGCCATACATTAGCTCCAGCTTTGTCATTTTCATATCCATAGTGCTAGGATTTCCGCTCAAACGCCAGACGAGTTTCAAAATAAAGGACCAGCCCTAACGCGATAAAACCCAGGTAGAGTAGGGTTTGCTTTTTGCAGGATTAGATCAAGCAAAAGAAAGAGATTTAACAACAAGCGGATCGCAACTTTAGATCTATCGTGTGCAAAATCTGGCAGCGGTATGGTTTCCACCCACCATGAGCCTGTGCGTCTTCTTCATTGCAAACAACAGCTTCACTATGTGCTTGGGCATCGTTTCTGGTCGATTTCCCACCATTTTGAATATTGCAAATTCTGATCTTGGGCACTTCATAAACCTATTTCCACTCTAAAACGGCCATTTTTGGCCAACAACATAACATGCCCTTCCTTCAAATCGACCGGACAATCAATGGATTTCACGGCAGCGCTTCAGAGGCTTCTTATATAGGCAGAAGCCCAATCTCCGCGTCTGCATCTAACGGCATTAAGTAGATCCTATCGGCTTACAAAACAAAATGACAGTCTCAAATTTCCGGACGTGTAAGGTGCAGATTTATTCCAGCGAGTTTGGAATGCATTCAGATAGCCGTGAGGCAATTGTAAGTTAATTAAATTACTATTGTATTTTGTTTCTAACGAATAACATTACACTGAATGATTGTACGTTGCTTTATTATTGTGTCAGCGGACTGCAGGCAAACGACAAGTAAATGTGCAGAAAACTGCCACGTCATGTACGTTCCACGGTAGCATTAATATAAGCATCCGTTGGGCTTTGCCATTCATCCATCTACTCGCTTAAATCTTTTTCACAGTTTTTTTCTCAGCATTTTAAAGTAAAACTGTTTCTTCAGTTACATCTGTTGGAATAATGCTCTCTTTCTATAAGCATGATTAGTAAGAGTTTTGACATTTTTGACATCTCACCTGCTCTCAAGTCTATGTTGTACATCAATTTTTGAGCCCACTTCATTTTTAAATTGTTTCATATTTTATTTTGATTTTTTACTTAATGCATGCTTAAGTATTGTAAAAACTAAACTATTATTGCACAAGTAACATAAAAATTTAAATATAATATTAATGTTTCAAGGTTTCACATTGTATTGTGCAAATGCTTATAAACAATTGTATTTTTTTTGGGTATTGAAAAAAAATGCATTTACAGGGGGGGTCAAAGCAGTCAAAGACTACAAAAGAAAAACATATACAACCACAGAACCAAAAAAACAGCAACAATAGCTCAACAATTGTACAACAATTGTATTTTTATACAACTTCCAAACTATTCTACTCTAAACTAACTTTACAATGTATTGTGCAAATGCTTATAAACAATTGCATTCTCATATAGCTTCCCCCAAACTATCCTATAGAAAACTAACTCCCAACAACTAACACAAAGCTAACTAAACATTTTAATATTAACACTAAGTTACTAAGGTGATTTTATTACAAAATGTAAATCTTTTCTCCAACAGTATATGCATGTCTATTTTCTTAGATAAGATCACGATATCCCTATCATTCAAAATGTGTTTTTCCTTGCCTAAACACCCTCCCTCTTATATAACCCTAACTCTAATTTGTCTTCAATGATTAAAATCTCTACATGTTTTTTTCTTAAAACAAGATTTTTAAGGTAAAAGAAAGAATTTAGTAGGCAATAGGAAAGAGCACTTGCACATTCGCATTGAATCACATACCTTTTAGAAAGTTTACATTGATGTTTAAAACCCACAACAACCTTCAATTGAGTTCCATTTTTATTGCACATATCATCATTTCATACCAACACTTAGTTTCACATACCCAATGTTTTAAAAATAAAATAGTGAATCAACCCTTGAATCTAATTAAGGCAAATCCCAAAAACATACTTCGACCTTGCTTTTTTCATTCAAATACAAGTTGTAAGTTCATATCTAGAATTTGCAAAGGTCTCTAGCATGCCCAACTGCACCTCAAAGGGCATTAACACACTTTACTCCTCGAAACGTGACTCAGGCATGATTGTGGATGAGTCAGCTTCGACGCAACACATGGAACCTCTCCTTGCTTACGGTGACCTCCAAGTCACTCTCGCTCTCGTAGCAAAAGCCAATCGAGCGGGGGCGAGCCCAGGGTTGTTTTGTTCGTGTGAGAGCAGAACGTTGCATAGAGCAACTGACCTGATCTAGGGCATGTGGTTATTTTTGAGTTGCCTTGTTCTCTCTATGGCAGTTGTTGAAATGATAATATGATCTGAAGGGTCACTTGCGATTAGTCTCTTGTTGGGGTTTCCCTGATTCCAACATCTAGATGGATGTCAATTTGCTTTGTTTATGTTCCAAGCACATTGTAACCTAGCCTCGAATGTTTGTATGTGTTGTTGAATTTGTCGATCTTGTTCTATGACTCTAATGATGTGTTGTTGCTCGTGCGTGAGTTGTGGTCTTAGGTTTATTTCCTCTAGTTCCTCTAGAACTACTTTGACCCACACTTCTCTAAGTCCCAGGCACATTCATTTGTTATTCTAAGAAAGTTGGTATACTTTGAATTGTTTTGACCAAGATTGACCTAGGGTTGACATTTGATTTATTTTAATTGTCTTCCTTGCGATATTATCAAGGGTTTGTTTCTGGTGTGAATGTGATTACCTATTGCTTCGTGTTGAGATCAAGGGTTTGAATGCTTTTGAGTTTTTTTCATGTTTTTATGTTTTTGTATTTTTGTATTTTTCTTGAATAAATAAATCAATTCAATATGAATGCACTTTATAATGAAGTTTACCTAATGCAATTCTATTCTATATTTTTGTGTTTTTGACAATTTTTGAAATCTACTTGAGGAAAGCAAGTAAAGATCTAACTAATGAAAGCAAATGAATTAATCTATGAAAAATAAATTGCTCTATAATCCATTGCAATGAAATTAAGGTAAATTAACAATTCCTACCAAGAACAAAACAACAAATTACTTTGAACCTTAAGAGCAAATCTTCATTATCTAATTACTAAAAAAACATGAAAAGAACCCGGAATAGCATGGCGAATGAGCTTTACACTACCCTCAAGAATCCTTTTTGTTTGGCAGTTCCTCCTCGTCCTCTTGCAGCAGCAGGATTCTCCTCTTGGCGGTAAGTGAGAAGATGGTAATTGAATGGTAATGATGCAAGCTTTTGAAATCTTGGATTGAAAAGAGCTCGATTGTGAGCTTACAAGTGCTATGAGAGCACTAATTGAGCACTATGGCTATGGCTTGTGGGCAATGAGAGTATGAGAATACTCTAATGAAGCTTTTGAAATCTTGAATGGCAAAATAATTGCAAATAAAAGGCACGTGCGTCCTATGTGAGCACCTAAGATGCTAATTGAGAGCAAACTAAAAGCCATGAATGGCTTCAATTCTTCAGTTTACCTCATATGGGAAAGCTTTGAAGCTATGCAACAATGAAGGCTAATGCAATGAAACCTTTGAAGCTTTGAAAAGACTAAAGAAATAAACTAAGAGGCTCAAAGGCTTGTGAAGAAGCTTGAAAAGCTTGTGAAGAAGGGAAGAGCATTCTCCAACTTTAGAAATAATTGAGAGGTGAGGGGTATTTATAGTTTGGAAGAGCACACAAGAGGGGGAAATTGATTGAAGAATTAACTCCTCTGATTGAAGAGTTAACAAAAATTGATTAGAGAGTAACTAACTTAAGATTGAGGAGTCAACTCCCTTGATTGGAGAGTTAACTAACTTGATTTATCAGAGGACTGGGTTGATTGGACAATGAACTAAGCTTGATAGAATAGTTAACTCATTTGATTGATTAGTTAAGTAAATTGATTAATGAGTTAAGTAGTTTAATTGAAATTTGATTGAGTAGTCAATTTGAGTGATTAGTGGAGGAAATTATGGGAGTTAATTTCATGGATAATGGATAATTTAGAAAGTAAATAAAACATTAATTTTATTTACTTATGATGAGAAAATGAAAATAAATTTAGGCCCAAATTAAAGAAGAATTCACGTTCAAAAACATCAATTGTTTTTCATATGAAACTTCTGGGAGCTCGTTCAGACACATATGGACTCCTTTTTGGGTGTCATTTTTTATGAAATTGCATATTTTTTGAGCTCTACACAATTGGGATATTAGTTTTTATTGAAAACACATGAGAAGTGGGTCACCCCTTTTACCAGGGTAGGTCACCTGAGGGAGACGGTCAAATAATAGGGACGACCTTAAAAAGAGGGTACCTGGGTGAGAACTAATAGTTGTGTATGCTTATTGGAAGGATGAGAAGGTGATCTGTCACTAGGGATGGGCTCCAAGATGTAAAAAAGTAGGGTCGTCTGGGGGAGATCATTGAGTCGCTAGGGAAGACCATCAAATAATAGGGGGCAACTTTAAAAGGAAGAAAGTTGGGCAAAAACTAAAACATGGGTTTAGAATGTTAAGTTGTTTAAAAGCTTCCTAAGGTCAAAGACCTTTAGAACAGTGTGTCAAAAGGTGAAATTAGCATACAAAGGTGAAAACTAAACATGTAGGCAAGGCAAAGAATGTGACAAAAGAAGAATCGACAAAGGGGAAATGAAGAATGGTTAGAAACTTGAAGAATTGACAGGGGAAAAACAAACAACACGTTTCGCCAAGAGGAGCACTACTGAGAGGGCACTATTATTCATGCTTCCATGTACGTGATTAGGATTACATATCATCATAGGGTCCTCATGCAAGCTCATGTGTGTTTTTAGTGCTTACACACACTCAAATAACATTATTAATTGCTACCAAAAACACAAATCAACCACTAAAACAATTTCATCCCACCAACTTATAATATTGTGACATGTGTCTGATGGTGGTTAGTGAAAAATTCTTAAGCACAAGTGTCAAACTCTTTACCTCACCTCTATGTCTATGTGGCCATAGGCCATTGGGTGGATCTAGTTTGAAGCACCCCTATGTCATCAACAAATGTGCAAATAACATCGATGATCCTCCATGTGTCATCAAGATGATCCTCCATGTGTCATCAAGATATTGTTCTAATTGTCATTAATGACTCTAAATGGAAGTTTTTAAGTCAAGGGTAAGTGCATTGAAATAGGGAACAAAAGGAGGTCAAATATGGCCATTTTTTCTTGAAATTAGCTAAATGTAAACTTGGACATGAGTAATTTGAGATGCACACACTCAAAATTTGAAGATACAACAAAAGAAAGAATTGTAGTATTTTGAATCTAGTTTCAAAACTACTTAAGTTTTTAAAAAATAGTTAAGATAAAGAGGGTGAAATATTGCGCACACAAAAATGTTTATGTTTTTCTCACTAAAATATAACAATGTCTGGTGTGCACCCCTTTTATTTTTTTGTTGCATTCAATATTTTTAAAACCAATTGGTAGAAATATTTCTAAGAGTGGGTACTACAAGTTATGTATTTTTTCATTTTTTTTATCAAATGCTTTTTTTTACGATTTGTCAAAGTGGATGCTTCTTAAAATTGCATCACTGAGCATGTGTGTCACATAACTTGCACATAAATAATAAAAATGTAAAAAAGGTAAAAGTTCAAAACCGTGCCACACTTTGGGCCAACTAAATGGTTTCCCGGTTGAAACCACTTCTCTCCAAAAAGTTTTAGGAGAAATAGTTTTTCCAAAACCACATGGCCCCTATGTAGCATACAGAGTTTCACCCAAATTTTTTGAATGAATAAAATTTGATTTCGAATTTAAAAAACGTATTTATTTACATAAAACATTTTGGTTGAAAGAGTTGTATTTTCAAGAAAATCTACAAACACCCTTTTGTAGAGCTCGAAGTGTAGATTCTAAAAATTTATTTTCTATATATTTTGATTAGTTTAATTATGACTTTTTTTTAATTATTACAAGTAGGTTATTATAATCAAACATGAGGCTAATTAGAAATTTAAACAAATATTGAAATATGTTTTAAAAATTTTAAAAATGTATAGAGGAGAGAACCAAGAAGGTATAATTTTTTTAATGATAAAAAATTTAAACAAAAGTCGACATCCCATGAAAACTATGACATTTTGATTAAATTTGACTTAAAAAAATTATTAAAAAATAAATATTCATAAAAAATTAATTTGTTTCCATGCACTAGATCTTCAAGTTATCTAAGTGAAAAAAAATCAAAGAAAATGTATTCTGTTTTATTTTTTGCAACATCCCATCGACCTCACTTTTTTTAGATTTTTTCAACAATTAAATTTTTTTTCTTCAATTTATAAAAAATATATACAACTAATTTTTTTTAAATTAAAAATTATAAACATAAACTACATTAAGAGTTCTACATTTCATTAGTTTATATCATTTTAAAATTGAAAACATAAACGTCACTTTTAGATAGTCCAAGTTGAAAAATTTGTATTTGTGTTGCCATTTTCTTTATAAAAGTGTGATACCATTCTAGACTTTTACCTTTTTTAAATGCATAACTTAGAATGAAACATAGAACAATCCTATATAATTTTTTAAAATTTTAGTAAACGAATCAAATGTTATAAAGAAAAATTAATACATGTGATTGATGAATATGAAGGCACTGTTCAAAGAAAATAAAAATAAATATCTTAACTTATTCAAAATATTAAAAAATATATATGGTTAGAAAGATAATAATTAGCTCATCATTTTAACAGTGGTTTCACCAAATTTGTTATAAAATGAATAAATTTGATGACATTGAAGTTAAAAAATGTTATTGACTATGAAAAACATGTCTTTGGGAGGTATCGTAGAGGTCCAATCCTTAGGCTTGGTCATCCATAAATCTAGCTTTGTTGTATTTTCTCTCCATAACATGCTTATGCTCTTCGCAGGACTTGTGAGCCTTTTGCTTTCTTAGTATAGTTGTCAAGCTTTCAAAAGCTTCAATAGTGTTGTTACACTCACAAATTGCTTTTGAAAAAGCCAAGCCACAGTGCTTTAATAGCTTCAATTGCTCAATTCATTCATCATAGCTTTCATAGATCAATCATCCAATCAATTACTACTTCATCCTTATTGTCAAGAGGAGTTCCCCACTGCTACAGAGAAGAGGAGATTGCCACAAAAAGGACTTCTAAGGATACGCCTAGCTCATGTGCCAAAGAGAATCCAGGTTCTTCATGCTTTCATAGTTAATTAGATCACACTCTTGCTCTTGGAGAAGTATTTTTTATATATTTTTCCTTGGGGTAGGTGCAAGAAGATGGGGGGCCAAAAAGGGGTCTTAAGTGGCCACTTTTTTTCTAAATCAGGAAATGCTGGCCTTGGATGAAAAATTGAGCATAGTTACACTCAAAATTTGGGGATGCAACCAAAATAATATTCGTAGTGCTCCAAGTCTACTTTCTAAACTACTAATTATTTTTTGAAAATGGTATAGATTAAGGGGTTCAAAAGAGGGAGCCACAGAAATTGGTGTTGTTTCTATCAAAAAATCATAACATAGCATGTTTTGTGGCTCCCTCAAAAGGTTAACTTTTTTTTGGTATTTTTAAAATTGCTTCAATGAGAAATTAGCTAACAGCATGTAGTTTATGTCCAATTTTTCTGATAATTTTTTGATGAATATTTGATTTTTTACTAATTTTCAAAGTGGACACATCCTAAAAATAGAATTTTGGCCGTGCTACCCCTATAAATTTTGAAAAGTAATTGAAAATTATTTTTTCTTTATTTTAATATGTGTAGAATAGAGTCTAGTTTCTAAATATGTAATTTTTTTAAAATTTCAATGAATGGTTAATTTACAATGAAAAAAAGACCAAACAGTGGTTTTTGCCCAAAACCGGACACACAAACAAAAGAAATTAAAGATGAAAGCCTTAACATTGTCAAAATGTGAAAAAAATTACATCGTTAAATAGCTAAGAGAAAGCCTAACATTACCCAGGTGTTTGATTTGTTTGACCTTGAAACACGTGTAAATCTGAGGGTTAGCACGGATAAAATTATGTGAAATCTTGTAGAATCTGCAAAAACACGTCTGTGGATGTTGAAAAGGCACTCCAAGCCTTTGGGTTGGAAATCCAAAGAAAATCCCAAGCCCAAGGCTTAGGATTCCCAAAGCACAATATAACGCGAGCGCATTATGTTGTGCTTTTTTTGCTTTTTTGCATGTTTGCCGGTGTTTTCCCAGTTCGACATAACGCGAGCGCGTTATAACGCGCTAGCGTTATAGCGCGCTCGCGTTATAGCGCGCTCGCGTTATGTCTTCCTTTGAATGAGACATGTTCAAATTTCATAGGTATGTTTCATGGATGTTTATATCTATTCTTGTAGGTATGTATGCATGTACATGTATGCATGCTTGTATGTATGTACATGTATGCAAGCTTGTATGTATGCATCTTTGTATGTATGTATGTTTGTATGTATGCATGTATGTATGTAAGTGTTTTGGGTTTAGTGTATATAAGGACTCGAGCCTGTATAGTTTTGAGGGTTGAGGGTTGAGGGATTAGGGCTTAAGTAATAGGTAGAGAGTAGAGGGTTGAGGGTTATAGTTGAGGGTTAATATTCAAGTTGTTGAGTGTATAAGATTAAGTGTGTAAGGCGCGGGGATTGGGGTTTAGGATTTACGATATGGATTGAGGGTATATAAGGCATAGGGTGACTTGGGTTGAGAGCACGTATGGTTTAGGTTTAATTTAAGTATAGGGTTGAGGCACAATATTCGAGGTTTAGGATATAAGGGTGAGGTTATATGGTCTAGGGATGAGGGTTTGAGGGTGTAGGCTTCAGGTTTAAGGTATAGGGTAGATGATTGAGGGATTAGGGCTTAAGTATATTGTTGAGGGTATAGGTTTGAGGGTTTAGGGATGGGTTTTAGGGTTTAAGGTTTAGGGGTAAGGGATTAGGGTTTAAGGTATAGTGTCTTGGATTGAGGGTTTAGGAATAGGGATAGCATTTAGGGTTTAGGGATGAGGGATTAGGGTTGAGGGTTGAGGATTGAGGGATTAAGGTTTAAGGTTTAACTTGTTGAGGGTTGAGTGCTTAAGGATAGGGTTTAGGGTTTAGGGTTAAGGGATTAGGGTTTAGAGTTGAGGGATTAGGGTTTAGAGTTGAGGGATTAGGGTTTAAGGAATAGTGTTGAGGGTTGAGGGTTTAGGGTTGAGGGATTATGGTTTAGGGTTGATGGATTAGGGTTTAAGGAATATTGTTGAAGGTTGAGGGTTTAGGGTTGACGGATTAGGGTTTAGGGTTGATGGATTAGGGTTTAATGTTGAAAGTTGAGGGTTGAGGGTTTAGGGATAGGGTTGATGGTCAAGGGATTAGGGTTAAAGTAGAGTGTTGAGGGTAGAGGGATTAGGGATAGGGTTGAAGGTTGAAGGTTTAACGATTGAGGGTTGAGGCTTTAGGGCTAAGGGTGAAGGGATTGGGGTTTAAGATATAGTGTTGAGCATCGAGGGTTTATGGATAGGTTTTTGGGTTTATGTTTTAAGGGTTAAGGGTTGAGGGATAGGGTTTAGGGTTTAGGGATAAGGGATTAGGGTTTAATGTATAGTGTCGAGAGTTGAGGGTTTAGGAATAGGGATAGCGTTTAGGGTTTAGGGATGAGGGATTAGGGTTGAGGGTTGAGGGATTAGGGTTGAGGGTTAAGGGATTAGGGTTTAAGGTATAGTGTCGAGGGTTGAGTGTTTATTGATAGGGTTTAGGGTTGAGGGTTGAGGGATTAGGTTTTAGGGTTGATGGATTAGGGTCTAAGGTATAGTGTTGAGGGTTGAGGGTTTAGGGATAGGGTTGAGGGTTGACGGATTAGCATTTAATGTCGAGGTTAGGGTTAGAGTGTCGAGGGTAGAGGGATTAGGGATAGGGTTTAGGTTTGAAGGTTTAAGGATTGAGGGTTGAGGCTTTAGGGATGAGGGTTTAAGGCTTAAGATATAGTGTCGAGTGTTGAGGGTGTAGGGATAGGGTTTAACTTATAAGGGTTAAGGGTTGAGGGATAGGGATTAGGGTTTAAGGTATATTGCTGAGGGTTGATGGTTTAGGGATAGGGTTTAGGTTTGAGGGATTAGGGTTTAGGGTTGATGAATTAGGGTTTAATGTTGAGAGTTAAGGGTTGAGGGTTGAGGGTTTAGGGATAGGGTTGATGGTTAAGGGATTAGGGTTAAAGTAGAGTGTCGAGGGTAGAGGGATTAGGGATAGGGTTTAGGGTTGAAGGTTTAAAGATTTAGGGTTGAGGCTTTATGGATGAGGGTTAAGGGATTAGGGTTTAAGATATAGTGTTGAGTGTCGAGGGTGTAGGGATAGGTTTTAGGGTTCAAGTTTTAAGGGTTAAGGGTTGAGGGATAGTATCAAGCCCATTGAGGGTTTAGGAATAGGGATAGTGTTTAGGGTTTAGGGATGAGGGATTAGGGTTGAGGGTTGATGGATTAGGGTTGAGGGTTGATGGATTAGGGCTTAGGGAGGGTTTAGGGTTTAGGATTGAGGGATTAGGGTTTAAGGTATAGTGTTGAGGGTTTAGGGTTGAGGGATTCGAGTTAAGGGTTGAGGGATTAGGGTTTGACATTGAGTGTTGAGGGTTAGGATTTTAGAGTTGACAGTTTACGGATAGGGTTGAGGGTCGAGGGATTAGAGTTAAGGGTTGAGGGATTAGGGTTTGATGTTGAGGGTTGAGGGTTGAGGTTCGAGGGTCGAGGGTTTAGGGATAGGGTTGACGGTCGAGGGATTAGGGTTAAAGTAGAGTGTCGAGGGTATAAGTATTAGGGATAGTGTTTAGGGTTTAGGGATTAGGGATTAGGGTTGAGGGTTGACAAATTAGGGCTTAGGGATAGGGTTTAGGGTTTAGGATTGAGGGATTAAGCTTTAAGGTATAATGTTGAGGGTTTGGGGATAGGGTTTAGGGTTGAGGGATTAGAGTGAAGGGTTGAGGGATTAGGATTTGACGTTGAGGGTTGAGGGTTGAGGTTTTAGGGTTTAGGGTTTAGGGATAGGATTGAGGGTCGAGGGATTAGAGTTAAGGGTTGAAGGATTAGGGTTTGATGTTGAGGGTTGACGGTTGAGGTTCGAGGGTTTAGGGATAGGGTTGAGGGTCGAGGGATTAGGGTTAAAGTAGAGTGTCGAGGGTATAAGGATTAGGGATAAGGTTGGAGGGTTTAGTGATAAGGGATTAGGGTTTAAGGTATAGTATTGAGCCCATTGAGGGTTTAGGAATAGGGATAGTGTTTAGGGTTTAGGGATGAGGGATTAGAGTTGAGGGTTGAGGGTTGAGGGATTAAGGTTTAGGGATAAGGTTTAGGGTTTAGGGTTGAGGGATTAGGGTTTAAGGTATAGTGTTGAGGGTTTAGGGTTGAGGGATTAGGATTTGACATTGAGGGTTGAGGGTTGAGGTTTTAGGGTTTAGGGTTTAGTGATAGGGTTGAGGGTCGAGGGATTAGAGTTAAGGGTTAAGGGATTAGGGTTTGACATTGAGGGTTGAGGGTTGAGGTTTGAGGGTCGAGGGTTTAGGGATAGGGTTGAGGGTTGATGGATTAGGGTTAAAGTAGAGTGTTGAGGGTATAAGGATTAGGGATAGGATTGGAGGGTTTAGGGATAAGATTAGGGTTTAAGGTATAATATTGAGCCCGTTGAGTGTTTAGGAATATGGATAGGGTTTAGGGTTTAGGGATGAGGGGTTAGAGTTGAGGGTTGAGGGATTAGGGTTAAGGGTTGAGGGATTAGGGTTTAGGGATAAGGTTTAGGGTTTAGGATTGAGGGATTAGGGTTTAAGGTATAGTGTTGAGGGTTTAGGGATAGGGTTTAGGGTTGAGGGATTAGAGTGAAGGGTTTAGGGATTAGGATTTGATGTTGAGGGTTGAGGGTTGAGGTTTTAGGGTTAAGGGTTTAGGGATAGGGTTGAGGGTCGAGGGATTAGAGTTAAGGGTTGAGGGATTAGGGTTTGATGTTGAGGGTTGAGGTTTGAGGTTTGAGGGTCGAGGGTTTAGGGATAGGGTTTAGGGTTGAGGGATTAGGGTTTAAGGTATAGTGTTGAGGGTTTAGGGATAGGGTTTAGGGTTGAGGGATTAGAGTTAAGGGTTGAGGGATTAGGGTTTGATGTTGAGGGTTGAGGGTTTAAGGATAGGGTTGAGGGTTGAGGGATTAGGGTTAAAGTAGAGTGTCGAGGGTATAAGGATTAGGGATCTAGGGTTGGAAGGTTTAGGGATAAGGGATTAGAGTTTAAGGTATAGTATCAAGCCCATTGAGGGTTTAGGAATAGGAATAGCTAGCTTTAGGGTTTAGAATTAAGTGAGACCTAGATAGCTAAGGATGGATGGAGAGGTAGATAAGGAGTGACTTAGAGACATAGAGAGGGGAGAGGTAGAGAGGTGAGGGGGAGAGATAAGTGAGATATAGAACATGGGCTAATGGAACTAGAGGTGAGATATTGTAAAGGTGCTATCGAAGGTGAGATAGGCACAAATATTTATGGATCAATCTATAGCATGACAAAATGCGAGCGCATTATAACACGCTCGCATTTCATCCTACTATAGAAACGGTAAAAAAGTGTTGACCCTCGTGATCCAAGCCCACATGCTCTATTTTCATGCTAATTATGTATGTGTTCTGACAAAAAAAAAGTGCTTCCATGTTATTGGGAAGTTCACATGCACATTTTACACATTCTACCACCTTTGCATGATCTTTCCACCACTTTTTCTGCTTTGCCAACTTGAGAAGGAGGAAATAACATAGTTTTCACACCAACTTTGATATATATCTATTCAAGTTTCAATTTAACATTATAGATTGGTTAATAGTATTGTTGTTACTAATTATATTTGAGTGTTATTCAATTTAACATTGAAAAGGAAGCAAGTGGTGAAAAACTCAAATTGTTGAGGAGTTTGATGCAAGAAGAAAAAAACACTACATAATTGGGTACTCTCTCCATTCGAATCTCTATTTTTTAGGTATATCAAGTCTTTACATGCATGTTCTTTACATTTTCCTTAATTCTATTTGAATTACTTTATCATTCTTTATCATACATGTTTAAAATAGACACATTCCCAATCAAGAAAGCAGCCTACAATCTCACATGATGCCATGTATATTTTCTACACTTGGGCTCTTTAATAATTATGTGTAATAAACAGACCTTAACATACCATGATGTCAAACTATACAAGAATAAATCCTTACAACATAGTAAAAATACAATCCCACTATTATCTTGTCATATTAACAAGTTAAAATACAAATGAATAGGTGCCAAGATCATACAAGTATGCACATGACATGATGATTTGTATGCACATATCTTGGGCTAGGACATTCCTTATGCACCTATTCATGATGATTTGTACATGCACATGACACAACAATATTTCAAAATTTCATAATTGTCCTTTGTTAGCACATGATGGTGGTTACCTTGATCGAATATATACCATTCGATACCCTAAATTACAAAGATTAGTCTAATGATTTTTATGACAATCCTAGGTATGTGTTGCAGAGGTAGGGTTCAACTCAATCCAAAGGGATCGTACCAATAGTTTCTTCAAATTTCATAAGCTTTTTTCTCAAGCAATCTCCCTATACAAAGGCACAAAGAGGGTCTTCAATACTTCAAAACCTAACAAGGCTACTAGAGGTCTTCTTACCCCTCAAGAACTTAGACACAACCATTCTAAACCCTTACTAAGTCTACACTCTTCAATTGTTGTCTATTCCTTCACAAGCCACCCAAATCCTAGTATCCTTAGTAACAATAAACATGTCAAATTAGGTCTGCCTCAACCTTTTCAAGTATGAAGTCCCATGTACTCTTCACTTGTAGCCTCAATAGGTGACTTTCCTTTGACCTTATCCTCATCTAGGACTAAAGTGAACTTTGTACCATAATGCTTTGTATGGCTGCAATAATATTGTGCAATAATGCTTTATATGGCTGCAATAATTTACTTTGTATTCTTTGTACCTATTTTGGTTGAGTGACATTTACTCTTTTACATGATGATTGTATGTACATTTATTTTAGTTATTTGTATGGATTCATTTCTTAGGAACTAATATTGGTCTCTTTATCATGCTACAGACAAATTCTCTGTCATGCCGAGGAAACGATCAAGAATTAAACCAACACAAGAAGAGATAGAAGCTAAGAATGCAAAGAAAGCAATGACTATGAGTGAACTTCGTAAGAAGAGAAAATTGGACATGATAAATGAAGATATGCCAATTGAAGAGGAACCACAACCATCACAAAGAGATATGGTATTGGTGGCACAAAGAGAACGAATGCAAAAATTTTGTGCTATGAGAGATTTGAATACCATAGTTGGAGACACATCCTCTACCGCAAGTCAACATGTAGGGACACCATCTACCACATCTCAAGTTGAGAGTACATCATCACTCACATGTGATGAAGGAGGTATGCCATCGTTTCCACCTCAACCTCAAGGTATGTCATCTATTCCATCTTCGATCAAAGGTATGCCATCTAGCCCATCTCATTTAAATATTGATGAAATTCCTAATGTTGAGATGAATTTACCTAACTTAACACCACCTAGAATTTTACATAGAAAGCCAAAGTATTTGATTGATATTGATGAGAATATTTTGTAGCCAATGGAAGGTAAGATTCCAAAATGCACTTGTAGAAGATATGCTCATAAGATTTGGAGATTATTCTTTAAAAAGTTAAATGAGACTGCAAGATGTCAACTATTCATTGAAATGATGCGAAGTATAAAGTATAGGTCCATCATGAAGATTCTTGGGTTGAGAACATCAGAGGCTTCAAGTGAAAAATCTATTGTCAAGAATCTAATGAGTGCATATGAGAGTGTGGGTAACACCTCATGCATAAAAGATAGTAATGTAACACGGTGTGTGATTACATCGACTATAGTAAGTAGTCAAATGAGGAAATCTCATCTCATTAGAAAGACGAGTCAAGAATTGAGAATTAATAGGAAAACTTTATCAAGAGCCATTGGAAGATGCTAAAGAATTGAGGACACTAATGGCAATGAATTATGGGTGTTCTTAGGGAGACTACCACGAAAAGATAAACCAATTGTTGAAGCATTGAGATCACTAATTGAATACTTTTAGAATAATTACAGAAGGGTATCTCCTAATCAAAGGGATGTGGTAATAAGGAGAATCAATAATCAGAACCGTGAGCCACATCCAAAGTATTTTTTGGATGAGACTTAAACACAGTTTATGGTAAATTTCTAGAAAAGTATCCTCAAATTAAGATTTGTCAAAGATATTTTGAAATGCTAAAACCTTTCTATGTCAAGATAAATCACACACGCACTACTTGTTGTAGATTACATATTGAATTTTCTAACCATTTTGATGTTTATAGGTCTATATGTTTAGATTTACATACTAACAATGTTTTGCAGGGTTGTGCCATACGTGCCCCACCAACATCTTCTAGATACTTCATATCAAGAATTTTATGTGAAAGAGAGGAAGTTCAAATATTCTACAAGAAATTATGCTTGGATGGCACATGTCATCGTTGCAGTGGCTTGCAATGTTTGCCAATATGTGAACATATGGAAAGAACACATGCGGTTGGAAACGAACTAGTAGAGTTTGGTAAGTATAAAACAATGGCATGCAATACAAAGATGGTAAAGAAGCAAAGAGGTGTGAATTGGTTATTGAAAAGATTCCAGTGTATTAGTTTATGCCTATATTTCGCAACAACATAGTGTATGAGTATGCAAGACATGCCCATAGAGCTCGATGGTTGGACTTGCAATTCAAGTTATGCAAGGACACATTTCCAGTTAGTAGCATTATTTCAGTTGTTGACTTTACAGAGAACTACAGTCTATAGCCACAACGTGAGGTGCAATCACAATATTACAATTCCACACAGGTTTCTATATTTATGCACATCGCATTCATTCATGCGAAATATAGTACAGAGGATGACAGAAAGATCATAAGGGAGTATAATTTCTATACCAGTGATAATTGCACGCATTCTACAGAGTTCGTGCAAGGTTGCTTTTAGGTGTTCTACAATGATTTGGCTAGAAGGAGCATATCGTTTAGTCAACATATCATATGGTCGGATAACTATGCGTCATAATTCAAGAACTCGCAAAATTTCTCTTGGCTGAGTAGGAGGCATAATTTTACAAGTATTCAACATATGTGAGACTTTTGTGAGGCCGGGCATGGAAAGGGGGAGTATGATGGTGCAAGAGCATGTATCAAAAGAGCCATAGCACGAGAAGAGTTAAAGTATAAAGACAATGCAAAGTTGACAGATGCAAAATCAATTGTCGAGTGGTGTAATGCTTCCATGGGTCTAGGTAATGAAGGTAAGTCTTCAATTTACAGATTTTGTTGGTTGATAGATGATACTAACATTGCACCATATAAGGACTGTTCTACACTGACAGCATCAAGTGAGATGCACTCTTTCAGAAGCTCAATTGTAGGTTCATGGAGTATCCATACGTGAAAGATGTCATGCTTTTGTTCTTCCTGTACAATTCAAGTTTGTGATGAGTACAAGTCAAAAGAGTGGGTTGACGAATGGCAGTTAAGTTATCTTAGCCCACTTAACATGTATCGACCCTCGACGACACTGGAACTAACATATATGGAATCATCAGTTGACTTTGACCACATATCAGATCTAGTTCAACCAGGTAATATATCTATTTGCATAGTTTTTGAAATTCCTAATGCCATCTTACTTTGTAGTGTTTTTGTAATCTTGACTAATTTCATCTAATTTACTACACATATCAATGTAGGGTACATATATGCAATTATTACAGATGAAGATAATGAAGAGGGAATAGATTATTACTTATGTCGTTGTGTTGAGGCCAAAAAGAAATTGGAGGCCCTAGTTATAGATGGAGAAAATATCGAATACCCTACAGGCTTAGTGGTTATTACTGGAACATGGCTTAGAAGGTACCCACATAAGAGTGTTAATGTTTGGCTGTTTTAGGACTTTGACACGCATCAGAAGATTCTTCATTACTCGAACCTTGTCGTGGCATCTAATGTTCATTTGATACAGTATCAGGGTAGACCTTTGAACAAGACCTTGTGGAAGGTGCGTGAGTCTGATCATGAAGCAATACTTGACACAATAAAGAGTAGAGTAGACCTAGATGGTTCATTGGATTAATTTGTAAGTATTCACATTGATTTTGTAAAGTCATGTTATATTGAATTATAAGTATGCACATTAATTTGTAAGGTTTGTCTTTTTTTATTTGCTACTGCATTTTTACACATATACATATTTTTACATCATCATGTTATGCTTCATAGGGTTAGACCTAAGTGATGGATGAAGTTGATCCTGAGAATAATGTATAAAATCTAGGTAATGTATAAAATATAGGTGTCTCTAGGTGTCTTGTTTTCTAACTAGATAATAGGTGTCACTTAGAAACATTCAATCTAAGGCAACATGATCATGTAGATTCCCTCTCTAATAACCTCTCTCAGTTTTTTATATCTCTGAGCTGTTTGCCCGTGGTGAAAGGTTTTATGCTGCCCCAAAAATTGTCAAAATGAGGTAGTGTAAAGTTGCAAAGGGGTGTAACTTTCATCCTGCCCCTAATGGGACCAAACTAACTATTTCAACACATTTGGATGGGTACATTTACGCTAGGCATGGTCCTATTTTTTACTCAAACATGTTGAAACAGTCTGAGCTACATTGTACCAACGATATCCTTGAAGAGTCCAAAGTGTAAAAAAGCATCAATATTTGACGAGATGTTACTCGAAAACTGTCACTTAGAAACATTCTATCTGAGGCAACACGATCATGTAGAGTCCCTCTACAATAACCTCTCTTAGTTTTTTATATCTCTGAGGTGTTTTCCCGTGGTGAAAGGTTTTCTGCTGCCCTAAAAATCATCAGGAGGTAGTGTAAAGTTGCAAAGGGGTGTAACTTTCGTCTTGCTTTTGCTGCGACCAAACTGACAGCTCCAACGCATCGAGATGGGTACGTTTAGGCTAGTCATAGTCCTTTTTTGTACCCAAACATGCTGAAACAGTCCGAGCTACATTGTACCGGTGATATTCCTAAAGAGTCCAAAGTGCAAAAAGGCAGCAATATTTGATGAGATGTTACTCGAAAACCATGTCACTTAGAAACATTATATTTAAGGTAACACGATCATGTAGGGTTCCTCTACAATAACCTCTCTCTGTTTTTTATATCTCTGAGGCGTTTGTCCATGGTGAAAAGTTTTCTGCTGCCCCAAAGATCGTCAGAAGGAGTTAGTGTAAAGTTGCAAAGGGGTGTAACTTTTGTCTTGCTCCTGATGCGACCAAAATGACTATTCCAATGTGTCTGGATGGGTACATTTACGCTAGGCATGGTCTTGTTTTTCACCCAAACATGCCGAAACAGTCCGAGCTACATTGTACCGACGATATCCCTAAAGAGTCTAAAGTGCAAAAAGGCAGCAATCTTTGACGAGATGTTACTCAAAAATTGTGTCACTTAGAAACATTCCATCTAAGGCAATGCGATCATGTAGAGTCCCTCTACAATAACCTCTCTCACTTTTTTATATCTCTGAGGCGTTTGCCTGTGGTGAAAGGTTCTTTGTTGCCCCAAAAATCGTCAGAAGGAGGTAGTGTAAAGTTACAAAGGGGTGTAACTTTCGTCCTGCTCTTGATGTGACCAAACTGACTATTCCAACACATCTGGATGGGTACATTTATGCTAGGCATGGTACTTTTTTTCACTCAAACATGTCGAAACAGTCTGAGCTACATTGTGCCAACGATATCCCTGAAGAGTCCAAAGTGTAAAAAGGTAGCAATCTTTGATGAGATGTTACTTAAAAATTGTGTCACTTAGAAACATTCTGTCTAAGGCAACGCGATCATGTAGAGTCCCTTTACATTAACCTCTCTCAATTTTTTATATCTTTGAGGCGTTTGCTCGTGGTGAAAGGTTTTCTGCTGCCCAAAAAATTGTTAGGAGGTAGTGTAAAGTTGCGAAGGGGTGTAACTTTCATCTTGCTCCTACTACGACCAAACTGATAGTTCCAACGCATCGAGATGGGTATGTTTAGGCTAGGCATGTTCCTATTTTGCACCCAAACATGTTGAAACAGTCTGAGCTACATTGTACCGGTGATATCCCTGAAGAGTCCAAAGTGCAAAAAGGCAGCAATCTTTGACGAGTTGTTACTCAAAAACCGTGTCACTTAGATACATTCCATCTAAGGCAACGCGATCATGTAGGGTCCCTCTACAATAACCTCTCTCAGTTTTTAATATCTCTGAGGCGTTTGCTCATGGTGAAAGGTTTTCTGTTGCCTCAAAAATCATCAGAAGGAGGCAGTGTAAAGTTGCAAAGGGGTGTGTTGATGTTTTTTTTTTGACAAGTCAACAATAGAATAAAATACAGAGTATCTAACTCTCTCTTGAGCAAAGCCTCTCGAATGCTGAACGAAGTGATCAAACAAGATGACTCCAAGGTTCCTTTTTTATGATTTTGTAAGAGATAGCTTAGTGACTAAGTATGATTATGCTGGTAAACACAAAGGGACTTACACAATTGTTCGACAAGTTACTGATTCAAGGATAAAGAAGGTAAACACTGGAATATCTAGGTACTACAATCTATGACGTATGATATGGCAATGAAGCATTGGATCTTAATTCTAACCAAATTGATAAAAGAAAAGATAAAAGATGAAAGGTATAGTGAACTAATCTAACCCTAGATGCAAGGATAATTACCGCTCAAATGAAATCAAACCAAATCTTGCCTCACCAAGTCAGACAACTACACAAGATTGATGCAATCTTCTAAGGTTTTACAAGATGTTTAAATCACTTGTGCTTATGAAACATTCACAAACACAGAGATCAAATTGAAGTTCAGTTTTGTTCAAACTAACCATGCACTGTACTTTGTAAGCCACAAATTACAAATGGTGTGAACACAGAGATTTCACCACAAACAGTAATAAAGCCTTCCACCAACTAACATAAACTTTAAAGGAAACTTGATCTAATCTTAATGTTCACTTGAAGAAATCCAAACCATGCAACACTTAGAAACATATATAAAGTCACCAAAACAATGAATCTTATATTATTCCAGAGAGCTTTTGCAACAATTCCAGAGTCTTCAATCATACAAATGAGAGCAACAAGAGCCCTTTTATAGACCTCAAAATGAATGAAGGGTCAAGATCAATCGGCAAAGCCAATGGACCAGATCATGCCACATCACAAGTAGTTATAACAAACTCATATCTTTATTAAATGAAAGAGGCTATCCTTAGTAAATAAAGGAGGCAATGAAGGCACGCTTCCCAAGAAGATACGAATAACATATTATCAGCCTATGAGGAGTCTTCATATGAATATCCATCACTGGAAGCTTGACATTCAATGAATTTGGACACTATCTGCTTGACATCATCCAAAGGTACATTTGGCGTGTTTTGAATGGTTCCTTTAGCTTCAAGTACATCATTTGAATAGAGGCCAAGTGTCTTCTCCCAATCAGTCATCCTCGCTTTGTTGGTGCCAAGGTGGACAACAAGTAAAAAAATACTATCAAGCTTCTCATCAAAAACATCATCCTCTTGGAAGTAGAAAGCTTGAACCTATTCTTTCATGTTATCAAGAGTCATTTCTCTAAATGGATTACATATCTTTATCAAGGAGGCATGTATTCCATCTTGAATCCTTTAAAGTACACTCCTTACTCTTGACATATTTGTTTCTATCTTATCCAACAACTATCCTTTAATGCGAAAGCCATAATACCAAGAAGAAAAGTCATATGTTTTACTTTCTTCAATCACTTTAGCATGAATCAATTCATCAACTGAAGTCTCCATCAAGCTCCTTAAGTGTGACAAGTATTGTTCTTTGATATCTTTGAATTCAGCACAAATTGTCATCAATACAAGTACCCTTTCTTTAAGATCAACAATCTTATCATAAACTTGCATGATATTTTTCAGGTGTTTATATGTAGCTTCCTTTGATCTTTTCATCCAATCTCTCATCCTATGAGATGAAGACTTTAACTCCTCAAGATGCACAACTGTTTCTGGAGGAAGAAGAGATGGAGGTGTAGAAACTTTGTCCTGTTGACGAATAGGATGAACCAAGTGCTGAATATACTGCTCTAAAGCTTGACACCTTTGTTCAGCTTTAATTCTACCTTTTCTCTCATGTCTTATGATAGCTCTAGCATTATCAATTGATCCCTGAAGTTCTTCTTCTACTTGCATTCTAGTCAATGGACCCAAATTGATTGTATTTATGTCATAATCATCAGGTTTTACATCTTCTATATTCTTCTCAAGCCTTAGAACTGCTACATGAACTTTCCTTATACCTGTTTCATCTTTAGTGATCTTTGAAAAGATAGTGGCCTTTTTCTTTGGTTTTTCATTAGACATATCCAAAAGTAACTCATCAACTGGAAGAGGAGGACATTTCTCAACTTCATAATTCTCCCTGATCCTTTCCTGCAGCCACTCCGGCAATGATGAAAGATCTTGTACCTGTTGTATTTGCTTTCCTTGTGCAAGCAATGATTCTTCTTCAACTTCATCCTTGTCTTCAGTGTTAGTTTCTCAATGATCTCAGTATCATGTGGACTTAAAGGTACTTCCTCAACTGGAGTTTCTAGAACTGTATCATCATGTATAACTATATCTCGATTCAATGGAGTATCACCTGGCTGTCTGGAAGAAGCAGTTTCAATACTTATCCTTTTCTTCTTCTTACTGGATTCTCCTTGCGCAGATTCAAGTTATTTTCTTTTCTTTGCTTGACCTGAATCTCTTTCATTATCCTTATTCTGTGAACTTCTACCAGGTGCACTATGCTGTTCCTGATGATCAACTTCTCCCATTTTAGTATAAGTGAGTTTCTTACCCTCATCAAGCAATGCTTGTACTTGCTCCTTTATTTTCTCTTCAGTAATAGCAATGATAGGCTTTATTAATCCTTCATCATCAACCCTTTCTCTATTAGCCCAGTTGATATCATAAGGTAGGTTCCAGATCTTATCGTACTCATCACCCAAAAGAATTCTTTCATTATTTAATTGATCAGGAATCCTCAGTATCTTAGTATTTCTCACTAAATCCCATTTCAACCTTGAGCACTTTTGCATCCTAACATCATCATCGTCAATAACATTAGCCTAGTGATCTTCTAGCTGCTCAACATGTTTGTAAGAGGAATATGACTGCTTAATGGCTCCATGCGGATCAAAGTTCTCCCTCCTTGAATCATGAGGATGTAGATGATATGCTTGAAGTTCAACTTCTAAATGCTCAGCTGCTTGAAGTTCAACTTCTAAATGCTCAGCTGCTTGAAGTGATGGACAGGAGTAAAACTTGCTAAGCTGAAGAGGAAACTGAACTCCAGCTTTCTTTCTTACCCTTTGCATCTTATGGAACTCTAGCAACTGTCTTGAAACCTCTAATAACACCATCCTGTTGGTAGGATATCTAGGCAGTCTGTATGGAAAGAAGGTGAAACCCTGAATTCTGATATAAGTGAACTTGTCATACTGAATGTAATACCTTCCATACTGTTTGATAAAGTTTCTAGCAACACTTGTTAGTTTTCTATGCATTTCTCCTCTCAATTTTCTCACTATATGCATAGCAAAAGCATCATTGAACCTCTTATAGTCATTGATGTTCTTCAAATGAACT
The DNA here is from genome assembly GCA_027924645.1 of Cunninghamia lanceolata. Lineage (NCBI taxonomy): Eukaryota > Viridiplantae > Streptophyta > Pinopsida > Cupressales > Cupressaceae > Cunninghamia > Cunninghamia lanceolata. The sequence continues at coordinate 63,979 of BSBN01001895.1, read as the reverse complement.
TGAGGCTAACATTGATGTGAAAGAATCTGTCTAGGTTTTGTACCTACTTCTCCTTTAGCTGTTAGTCCCTTATAAACCACATTTCTTGCTAGGATGTAAACAAGATAAGAAGTCATGAAGAAGGACTTTGTTTTATCAAACCTCTCAAATTTCTCATCAAGGCAATGGCTTATAAGGCCAGCCCAGTCAACCATCTTATTCTTTGTAAACACATGATCAAAATAAGTATACATCCATCCTTCAAAAGTAGACGATTGTGGCCTACCTGTTACTTGATTCAGGAACATGATGAAGTAACTTATCTCTTGTTTGAAGTCTTCCTTGTGATACTTTGGATCTTCGAAATTATATATCTTGATTAATGGATCAGTCATCCACTTCTTTCTTACTTCTTGCATGTAGTGCTTGGAATTGCCTTCAAAAGTACATTAAGCAGTTGTAGGATAGATGAAGACTCCCTTCCAGCTTGGGATGTTGAAGATCTCCTGGATGGCTTCTCTTTGTAGATAGGCGAGAACAATCCTGTCTTTAGCTATGATCTGTCTCTTCTGTTTGTCATAATGCTGAACACATTCCAATACTAACTCAGCACTAGGCAAGGTAGGTGGGAAGCATGCTGCTTGTACAATCCCACTCTTCGCAATGGCCTTAATGTCTTCATTCCTTGTAATGGCAAGCAAGAGGTCCTTCACTTCATCTAAATTGACGTGTCCCATGTTGGTGTCTCCCATGTTCTTCCACTGCATTTCAAGCTTGGAGTCAGGTATAGTGGACTTGGCATCCATCTTGATCATCTCTTGTCTTTCTTTTGCTGTCATGCCCATTTACCTACAAATAGGACTTGAATAAGTGATTTGAAATGATAAAATTGACCTTATAAACCCAATTCTTAGTGATAAAATCATGAAATTTAACAAAATTTAAATAAATTAGAAGGCAATTTTATGAAGAAAAGTGATTTAGAACATACCTTGTATCAATTTTTGATCTAGAAAAAGGCAAATTTCTAGATTTAATGAAAAAATCAGTTAAAAAATGGCAGAAATCAGAAGTGACATATTAGAATCAGTCCTCCAAAAGGCAGGTTTGCCTTGAAAAATCTTCTTTCCCCTTATAATTTCGCTACCCTTATAAACAAATTCGCTGCCTCTAGGGGAAATTCGCAATGTGAATTATGAAAAATGATAGAGGGGTGCTTTATTATATAGTGGCTTTTACCTTATTAAATGCTGGCAGCTAAGGGTGAAGTCGGCCTGGTTTAGGCATTTAATACGTTTAACCTAAATTTGAAAGTCTTTAGGCGCCAAAGTAAGATGAAATCATGTGGAAGGCGCCAATGAATAGTGGTTTTGCATAAGAAAAGCACCTAGTATACCACTTCCTCTCAAAGTAGTTCATCACCTCATTCACCTAAGCCCTCCTTCAAACTAATTCACACATGAATTGCAACTCAAATTCCCTATACATCATACTCCATCAAGGGGAATCTTAGCTCAATTCTTCATACTTTTATACAAGACCCTCTTATTGATTTGAATGACACCTCTCACTAGGGTGCCCAAACTAGATTGCACAGATGAAATTAGTGCCAATAGTTCATCTTGCTTACATTCTTGATATCATAAAGGCTCTTAAGACTTGAATGAATCCTTGAGTACTATTAACCACTATTTGAAGCCCTTCTCACATTAAGGCGCTTAAAGAGATAATGACCACATGCAAGGCACCTAAAACTCTTCTATGATCATTGTTGCTCATTGGAGATTTCTCAATCTAGGCACCAGAACTAATATATTTCCAAGTGAAGAGTGCTAGAGTGAGCTAGAAGGTGCGCCTAGGTTATTTTGATAGTCAGGAGCACCCATTCAAAGAGTCCTCCACAAGGTGCCTAAACAAGATTCCACATGAGGGCGTAGAACTTGATGAGTTGAAAACAAAGGAGCGCCTTCACACTTAATCACTTTCAAACACAAAAATCAATCAACCTTTTCTTCAACTTGCCTCCACTCAAAGAATCCAAGGCAATGAGAATTATCGTGATAACCCTTAGGTGCATCAAAGGTGGTTGTGAGATTAACAAAATGCGCCCAAAGTCTTTTTAGCCTTAAGTTTGTTATTTTTGCAATGAGAATCACTTAAAGTAACCCCCTCCTCAAGGTGCAAACAATAACCTTCTCAAGGCACCAAAATGGATGTACTTCATATGAAAGGCGCCAGAGTGAGTAAAGGCAGAAGGTGTTCATAATGAAATGTTTGAATGACAAGGTCTTGAGTGAATTCTCTCATCTAGGCGCCATTTAAAATGGTTTAAATAGCAAGGGGCGCCAAAACATATCAAACTTCCAACAAAGGCACCCAAGAAGTGTATTCCATACAGGGCGCCTAAAGTCTGGGAACTCAACTTGGCCTTTTAGATCAACTTCGAAGTCAAAATAGACTATCTCTCCTAAGGCGCCTAAACTCTTCTTGATTGAAGTTTAGTTATTTAGAAGCATCCAACACTAGGCACTCTTCCAAGTCTCTGCCTTTAGGCGCCATCTCCATGATATCCAACTGTCTTAATTGTTAAGTGCAACTTGTTGATGGTTTGAACATGCTAAGGTGCGTAAGGCTCACTAAACATCCCCCTGTTGGATTCTCAATGCCTAAAACCTCCCATCTTCAATATCAACCAAGGTGCATCAAATGGAGTGTTTGAAAGTTGACCTTCCTCTAGGCGTAACTTGGAGTCTCCATCTAAGGCGCCCATAAAGGTTTCTGCAAGTGAAAAATGTGCCCAAAGTCTCAGAGCAAATTTGCGCGCAGGAATGAAACTCTTCGAGGGTAGGTATATTGAAAAATATATTTAAGTATAAGTTGAGAGATTGAATTTCTTATACTTCAAATATTTTTCAATATACCTTTTAGGATGTTTGAGATAGGTCCCAGATCCACCAGATTTAACATGTAGATTATAGAATTTGGAGGATCCACCAGATTTTAGACTTAGTCAATTTCAGGATCTTCAGGATTTTAGATTACTAGATTTAGTCATTTTCAGGGTCTCAAACATCCCTCAAGATTGATCTCAGTGTTCATGAACTGGATGGAATTTGATCAAGACTCTTCGTTACTGCAAGTTCATGTTCCAGATGAGACCTCTGGTTATAAAGCAAAAATCTTCTAGGAGAGAGACTCATTATTTGATTGACAGAGGAGATGAACCTAAGACATTATTTAGAACTAAATGAAAAAACACCAAAGCTCAAGAAAAGAGGGGGTCCCCATCTTCAATGGGGTGATGTGTGATTTGGTCACAACAGGGTGTAACTTTTGTTCTTCTCCTTGTGTGGCCAAACTGATAGTTCCAACACATTTGGATGGGTACGTTTAGGCTAGGCATGGTCCTGTTTTACACCCAAACATGCCGAAACAGTTTGAGCTACATTGTATTGACGATATCCCTGAAGAGTCCAAAGTGGAAAAAGGTAGCAATCTTTGACGAGATGTTATTTAGAAACTGTGTCACTTAGATACATTCCGTCTAAGGCAAAGTGATCACGTAGGGTCCCTCTATAATAACCTCTCTCAGTTTTGTATATCTCTAAGGCGTTTGCCTGTGGTGAAAAGTTTTCTACTGCCCCAAAAATCGTTAGGAGGAGGCAGTGTAAAGTTGCAAAGGGGTGTAACTTTTGTTCTTCTTCATGTGTGGCCAAACTGACAGTTCCAACGCATCTAGATGGGTACGTTTAGGCTAGGCATGGTCATGTTTTGCACCCAAACATGCTGAAACAGTCCAAGCTACATTGTACCAGCGATATCCCTGAAGAGTCCAAAGTGCAAAAAGGCAGTAATTTTTGACGAGTTGTTACTCAGAAACCGTGTCACTTAGATACATTCCGTTTGAAGCAATGTGATCACGTAGGGTCCCTCTACAATAACCTCTCTCAATTTTTTATATCTCTGAGGCGTTTGCCCATGGTGAAAGTTTTTTTGCTGCCCCAAAAATTGTCAAAAGGAGGCAATGTAAAGTTACAAAGGGGTGTAACTTTTGTTCTTCTCCTCGTGCGGCCAAACCGACAATTCCAATGCGTCTAGATGGTTACGTTTAGGCTAGTCATGGTCCTGTTTCGCACCCAAACATGCCGAGATAGTCTGAGCTACAAACACTAACTAGTCTTCAATCTTCAAACACTACAAATACCATGATATCCTACATAAAGCTGTCTTTTAGCCTTTTATAAAGGCATGCCCATCAAATTCAACTGCATAGAGATGATTTTTTGTATTCCAAATTCCTTTTAAATACTGACCTTCCAATCCTTTTTCCCGCCCATATCAATTAAATATGACCTTCGATTATGATATGACGCTCGAGCTTATGAGAGTTTACCAGAGATGCCGGTTGATTTAGGTTGAAGGGCCGGTGAACTAATGACTTAAAGACCCTTTAGTAGGTTGATTTAAGTGATAGTAACTTTTGATTATAAGTCAATATTAAATTAAAACAAAAGTGCACTTTACACATGATAGGCAATTGAGGGTTTTAAAGTCTTAAGAAAAGTAGATTCTTTTTAGGGTTTAATGCCCAATATGCAAACCCTAACTATCAATAAGATTATGATTATGAAAGCTTGTTTCTTCTCTAACTTCTTATTGCATGAACAAAACCACAACCACCATGAATATGAACCTTGCATAATATCAACCTTTCAAGATAGACCTTATCATGAAAACCATATTCATAACAAAACCTTGCATGAACAAAACCACATCCACCATGAACATGAACCTTGCATCATATGAACCATGTTTGTCTTGTGCAGCATCAACATGAATTGAGAGACCTTATCATGAAAACCATATTCACAACATCATGCACCTCATGACCATCACCTACCTTGAATCACTGTATCACCTTATCAACATCATGGCATCAACCTTGACATCAATGACAAACAACCTTGATCCTTTGATTTCAATGACAACCTTGAACCTTGACTGTTGATGACTTATGGAAGCCTATAGCCCCAATGTTATGTTGCATACTAAAATTAGGTAAGACTCAATGTAATCTCATAACCTCACCTTATATGCAAGAGGAATTACATTTAATAACCACAATGGTCATCAGGTGCTCATAAGCATATGATTTTGACTATCTTATTCAAAACAACATACTCTTTGCATCCCAATATGGTATAATAATAAAAAATTAAGAAATATTTTCAATTGACCAACTCATAAAGAATATGGATCAGCATACTCATTTGAATATTTTCAGTTGACCAACTCATAAAGAATATGAATATTTTATGTTCAACATGATGATTTATTTTTATTTTAAATAAAACTTTTATCTTTTAGTTCCAAAATGAGGTTTAGGTGATACTTGAATAACAATAGCTGGCTTATTGGATCAACAAACATCCTATGTAATACAATTAGACTTTAAATATTTGAAGTAGCGATCTACAAATATCCATTCAAACGTGGATTTATAATGCAAGTATGGATGCCATCAATAAAAAAGATTTGTATTAACCAAATATCCATATAGGCATACATCAATATATGTCGATATAAGTAAAACATATATACAAAATAGCCATATAGGCTTACAAGAATGCCATATAGGCATACAATGTCAACTATATACAATACAAAATATATGTCCACAAATGCCATATAGGCATACAACAAAGGAACACAATAAAAAGCCATTCCCCTCTGGCTGGTGAAGAGAATAGATCACGGACAGCCTTTGATCTTCTAGGGGATGGAGACGTGTATGTGGGTGGTCTACTACGAACCCAAGGGCTACTCCTCCTATTTAGTTCTTCCTGCATCTGTAGCTGTTACAATAAAAAGTATAGACATTAATATATAGAAATTACATGTTATAAAAAATAAAATATTTAACAAAATAATCACTTACCGCTACCATATAATCTGTCTTCTCACTTGCCTTAGTAGCAAGATTAGGCTGTGGTGATGCCATGTCTTATAGAAACCATCCAGATAGAAATTAAACTTCAAATCAATAATCTTTTAATTTTTCAAAAATAAACAACTATAAGAATGACTATAAATTGAAATTTACTAATTTGCCTCATACCCCTGTCAATGGCATGGAGCTATGAATCACAGATGTCACACCATGCTCCATTGCCCTATGAACATCGGGAGGTATCTCTGTAGCCTGCATCATCTGGAAATAAAACAACATTATTCAATTACGAAAACTATAATAGTGATGCAAATCATGGCTCCTAACATACACACACGTTCACCTAAACATGGAAGTACACACAATAAAGCACACAAGTCACATACAAAAATCTAGTAAGTACAATTCATTCATTAAACTATTTATTTTATTACCTCCATGAAGCTTTGAAGTCCACCACCGTCGGTAGGTGTTGCTATAAAATCTCCAACATTAACCTATTCAACATCCAAAATTAGATATTAGAATACCATTCATATAATGATGCTATTCACATGTAGTATTTATAATTGTTTACTAGTTACATACCCCGACAATAGATGATGTAGTGTAATATGCAGGTGGAGAACCACTGAAAACTGCATCAACACTATGACCCTAAAATTTCATTAAAATCATCAAACTAAATTAGTTAATCTTGCATTTCAAAAATGAAATTTAATAAATTAAATTCAATGAACTTGCTAATATTTACCTGAGTATCAAGGCTGAAAGTCTCACTCAGGAGGGTATCTGTCATCACCATCTGCTTAGCTGCAGATATAGCCTGTGCACCTACGTCTTGACTATCCATGGGGTCATAACCACAGGCTGACCTACAAGTTTGACAAGTATGGGGTGGGACCTACTCCTCACACTATCTCCCAACCCACGCTGTGCTACAGGACTGGCATGCTCTATGATGCTCTGGGTCAAGGCACTAATGGACTGAAGTGTATCGACCTCAACACTCTCCTTCATAATGGAAGGGATAGACACATGCTCATGGGTTGGTCTACTGATTACTCATCTCACTGGCCACTGTGGGTCAACATGTGCCCCTGGTCTATCTTGTGCTGACCCCCCACCTCTACCCTGGAAGTCCTGCATATCAAAATAGTTTGGCACTTTATTGAGGACAAACTCGCAGTAGAGTTTCATCAAAAAGTATTGCATGACCTCATTATTATTGCATGGAGGATGGTCAAAAACCATCCACCACCTCTGCCCAAAATTGTCCCTTATCACTTGGTTGTTGCACCAATGGATAGGGAACCTCTTGCATAATGGGTGGAGGTTGATTTGTTTGTGGGTTTGTGAAAATGGAACACAAGTCCAATTTTGTAATTTGTAACTTTTTCACATCTTCATATGATAGCTTGTCTGCATAATACTCTCTAAACTCTCTTCTCTTATCCGACCAACTAGATATTTGCTTGCTAATTAAATCTAAATTTGATAACATAGATTCAAGAGATTGAGCAAGCGTGGACCTATGCAAGGTTGAAGTTGAAGGATATTTCAACCTTGCAATTATATCTTCAATTTCTTTTTTATTGTTTTCAATTTGCCCCATTAAATTTTCTTATGTTCTAAGGGCATGTCGAGGAATGGATGGAGAAGTTTGTTGTTTGGGTTGTTCTTTGGCAGGTATTTCCTCTTCAGGATTTTATGGATTTTGAGGAGGAGGAGGTGCATTAACATTACAATTAAGGAAAATTACATCAAAAATCAACTCAAACCTACCTATTTAGAAATAAATTCAAACAAAAAAATAAATAAAACTCACTCCTTTGGCATGCTCGACGTCATGGCGGCATTTTGGTGATGAATCAGTGAGATTTTGGTGTCGAATTAGGTCTTCAAAAATGCGAGTGCGCTCCTTAGGGTTTGCAGGCCGCAAGTGTAGAGGAAAATAAAGAAATCAAATGAGCAGAAATGCTCTTTTTTTAAATATATAATTAAACATAACGCGAGCGCGTTATGGTTTCGTTTTGCCGAGCCTTAGGCTCATCATTACCAAACCATAATGCGAGCGCGTTATAACGTGCTCGCGTTATGTATTAATTTTTTTTGAAAAAAATTTGGCCACTTTTTGGACCCCCAACTTTTTGCACTTACCCCTTGATAGGATTAGTTTTTATTTAATTTGATTAGCATTGCTTAGATTAGATTTATTGCAATTCATAGATTACATTTTCATTCAAGTATTTTTCAATATCTAGATTAGATTCAAAATTTGTCTCACAAAATACGAAAAACATAGGATTAGTTACATTTGGAAAAACTCATATTAATTGCATTCATATTTCAATTTCTAGTTAATTAGATCACTTTTTTTATTCAATTTGGAAAAGAAACCAAAAGTTGTTTTGCATTCATATTAGTTGCATTTCATAGAAAAACACAAAAATATTAGGAAACTTAGAAAACTAAACCCTCGATTTCATCATGAGGTACATTTCACATTCAAACAAAAATAAAAGCAAAACAAACCTTTGAACTTAAGTCAAAGTCAACACAAGTCAAACTAAGTCAACACTTAATCAACACCACTCTCTCCCAAGCATTCGATGTGCCCAAAGATTAGAGGAAACTGGATCAAGGCTATTCTCGAAGAGAGATGAAATCCACCCAAGACCACAACACATAGAACAAAGAATAGAAAGGCAAGAACACACTCTTAGGATTATCCAACAAAGAGACGTCATATGACAACACGTTCAAGCAAACGAGGATAGGTTACAATGCTCTAGACTTGTAAACGAGAAAAATAGTCTATCCACTAGGCATTGGAACTTCAGAAATTCAAACATGATACATAGGGCTAGTGACCCTTTGGGTCATATAGTTACCTCCACCACAATAGTCCTACAATGAGCTTGTCAAATGTCAATCCATACTTAGCCCGTAGACTGACCAACTGTCCTACGTGAAGTTTTGCTTCCTCACGAACAAAACCACCCCCGAGTCTCACCTCCACTTGATTGGCTTCTGCCATGAGAGCAAGAGTGACTTGGAGGTCATCCATAACAAGGAGGCAATTGATGTGTGATATCGAGGCCGACTCATTCATGTTATGCTTGAGTCACGTTTCAGAGACCACAATCCCTCTCCCCCTCTCTATATCTCACCACCCCCAATCTCTACTTGCCTCCACTCTCTCTCTCTCTCTCTCTATATATATATATATATATATATATATATATATATATATATATCTCCTTATCTCTCCCACCCTCCCTCTACTTTCCTCTTTCTTAATGTTGAAATATAAGTTCTCTAAATGTGAACCCAAAACCCTAAACATAAACACTAAAGCATTAAAAATAAACTCTCTCTCTCTCTCTGAGTACTATGTCCATTGCTTATAATTACGCCCAACACATGTAATTCCAAATTTTTTCCAGAACTTTAGAAATACATTCTTAATATTGTATTTCAAGAGCTGCTATTGGATGTTTTTAATGCATTTTTTGAATTGAATCCCCCCGATGAGTTTGGTGGAATGGATAACCCCCCAATCCTTGGCTCTCAGCCAAAGAGGTTCAACCTAAGGTTCGTGCTCCCAAATCGAATAGCAAAAACAAATTTTGTAGATGACCTCCATAAATAAATTTTTAAAAAATCCTATTAAAAAAATTACCAACAAATAACACTTTTGAAAACAAAGAATAAAAATCATCTAAAAAAAGAACATTAAAATTGACTTTAATTTTACTTTCTACATAAATATCAAAAATAATTAAATGAAAAATTAGCATTCTTGCCACAAAAGATTAACAATCTAGAACCTTTGCCTACCAATCTATTATACCTACTTCAAGTATATTTTCTCTCTAAGCTTATTTCCATTTCTAATTAAAAATAATTATAAACAACCACAACTGATTTATTTATTTATCTAAAATAAACCTAAAATACATTTTAATATTTTTTTAACGGTCTTACGTCATATTAAGAGTATTAACAGGTAAACTCTTACCCTTGAGAAACTTTACCTTTCGGTTAATATTACAATGTATATTCATTTTTCCAAAATTTGAAATGCAGTATGTTTTTGCCAATTAATGCACATCGCTGTACTTCTGGAACAATTGTCCGAAACACTTCCCTCTAATTTAAAATTGACAGCCGTTTCGACGGTTGTAATCTTTGCCACAGTAAAATACCTTGCGAAATTTGAATTATCACGTCACTGTAAATGTACAAATAGATAAGAATTGTCTAAAGTTAGCCAAATTTCCTGTCAAAAACAGTGTACGAGAAGTTGTATATGCACTCCAAGCTCTCTGGATTGAATTTACACCTTATACGTTTGGAAATTTGAGTAATATATATATCATATATTGGTCTACTTTTAATAATAGGTATGAATTTTTCAGTCCATACATTTTTTAGAAAAGTACTTTTAGATATAACTGTGTATTTCTTTGCTTCAACCTTAAGTATTCCATTGTCAGGAAGGCTTCAAAGTCTAACAATCCATTGTCAGGAAGAAGATATTTATCGTTTCCCATCACACTGAGTGATCAGTCATGAAGAAGAGGTTTCAATAATCCATCTGTGAAAAGTTAGAAAAAAATAAACACAGTTAAATCTAAAAACACTTCTCTAAATACAATACACAAATGAGAATCTTTGTACTTGGATTACGTGTAACGTTGTTATTCCGCTACCTTGATAAATTCTGTATAATTGTTCAAAATGAGTCTCTATTGTTTTTTGTCGGCAGATAAAGATGGTATGCTCCAGGTACGAATTCTATAAAAAGGCTAATGCGATTGAGGAGCACATGCTGGATGGCCGTCGAATTGAAAGCATTAGAGGCAACGTCAAATTCGAATCATTTCCAGCTGGTAAAATATACGGAACAATTGATTGAAAAATGAGTGATTGGTATACGAGTGCATTATTGGTGGGCCCATCTTCGTTGTCCTGGGTAGGTGCCCCGTTTTGTCAAATTCTAATACTATTCAGAGCGGGGTCTGAAACATCTTTCCGCACATTAAACTTTGGCACCATCCGAATTCCCTAGGTGGAATAATATGAGGTATTGTGTATTGTGGATATCCTTTTCTGTAGGTATCAAACGTCCATGTCACAAATTTTGGTATTAAATTTTTACAGTTCATAATATTGTAAATTGAATGGATTAAACTGTGCCAAGATTTTTTCATCGTTTGGATCACATTTGTTTTGGTGTTCTTATCCGATTACGAAAGGTGATCTGAAACGTTGATAGAAGGGTACATTCAATTTACGATTTTCACACAATACTGACAAATATCATTACAAGTCACTGTACAAATAGGAGCCACCCAAATGGCAGGAAATCATTATAATAAGCTCAGATTTGAGATTCTCCTGCTTCCGTGTGGAAGGCTTAGGTATGAACTCTTTTTGCGAGCGTGTTTTACTGTTGCATTGGATTTTGTCTGTCTAAAAACAGGTTTTATATTGAGTAAAACTAACGAGTCAATTACAGCAAAAGACTGCAAGTCAAGACATGAGAGAAGAGAGCAGACCAAAAGTTAATGCACATGGTCGGCAATGTTTATTTAGCATTATCAAAATAATAATTATTATTAATTTATTAAATGCGATACGATGCTATGATATTTTAATTATAGCCGCCCGTTTTATTATACTTTGTTTTGTTTGTTTGCTCGTTAGAATAGCTGAATAGCTGAGGCTAACCAATAGTCTGTCATTCCAACAGCTAACCCCTTAAATTAACCCCAGGTTAACCTCTGATAAATATTGGGGCAAGCTTCCGGTGGCTTTAACAGCCCAGTGTTAGTTCAGTTTATTTTTATTAGATAAGCGTTTCTAACGGAAGTCATGAATCAGAAAGGGTTTTGATAACCTGCTATTTATTGAGAAAGAACATATTCCTTTAAATCGCTTTTTTTATCGGGACTGTTGTATGGTTAAAATAATATCACACTATGTAGATTGAATGTGGTTGTAACTTATTTGTTGCTTGGTTTGTAAGGTGGTTTGTGGAGATTGGTAGTATGTTATGTTCATGTAGCTCAAGCCTATCATGTGTGTTAGGGTAATTGATTATCCATTTCATTTTGCTATCATTCTTCCACACAGTGCCAATGATCAAATATATGCGTCATGCGAATGCCACTCATCACTTTGGGCATTATGTTCAAATTATGATTCAATTTAAATCATTTTCTATCGCTAGGATGTCACATAAAAGCAACCCCTTTGCTTTATTGCCTAAATAAAATATAGCTGTTTGCCCAAGTTGGCAATTTTATTTGCGTGGAGGTTCAGGGTCCGCTTGTCATGACAAGCATATCGTACGTTCGAATAATCATTATATAAGAAATTTAATTTAGAGATAATTTAAAATTTAAAATTTGTAATAATTCATTACATCTTTAAATTAAATTGCTTGGCTTATAATAAAATCATATATTTAAATTTAATAATTTTTAATATTTAAAATAATAGATTAATAAATATAATTATATTATAGATTTTATATATAGAATAATAATATAATTAAATTTTAAAATATTTAAATATTCAATTATATTATACTAAGTTTTTCTTTTTTTGGTATTTTATCAAACACTTTCCTATGTATTAACATTACAAACTCTTTGTCATAGGGAAACAAAGCATTGGTACACAACAATATTACATGTGACTTTATACAATACAAGTATGAGGCAAATTGACCCAATCATCAAACTCTCATTAAAAGGTAACAATGCAATTGCACACCAAGAATCAAAACCTACCAAATGTCCATAGAAAGTTTTGTTGAGTGCATCATGCCATATGCGTTACAGATCAACAATAAGATAACTGGTGTGAGGTTCAAAGCATGGATCTACTTTCATGGCCATTGCTTGATTATGATATGCTTTGATATCAATAATTTGTAGTCTGTGCACATTGTGTATTTCATAAATAGATAATACTTCTTCCAATACATATCTCTTGAGACACTAATGGACCAAAAATATTAAAATCAAGTATCTCCAATACCTTGCAATGTTTTGTGAAGAGTGGCATTTCTCTCTTCCTTCTTATTGAATCTACTTCATTCATCAAAGTCTACTTCCTTTTCCCAAAAAATGGATGTATTTCATCATCTATTAGCATCGATGTGGTCAAAATCCATCATATTGGTCAAACTTAACCTAAAGAGATGTTGTCTCATGAATTACAATGATTGCAAGATTGAACAAAATGGAGGTTTTTAATATCATCAACCCCCACAGTTTATTTTCCCATGATATGCTATGTTGGGCAAGCAAAACATCCATATATCAATAAAATTCATATGTACAAGTGTTGATATAAATTATAGTTAATTTAAAATGATTAGATCTGAGTCTATATAGATAAGTTTCTTATCACTAGATGGGATCGACATGCCCAAGAGTTTTTATTAGTATCTATGGGCAAGCTTAGGAGATTTTATTTGTCTACATGGGCCTCTTTATATCATCCTCAAAAATAACAAGTACTTATAATATGACAATTTGAGGACTCCACAAATGCTTCGAACCTTCCACCCTTACCAAACTAAAAATATTTAGCTAACCTACATTTCACTTGCTTGTAAAAATAGTAATCACACCTTAGTGTGCAATGGGTATGCCAAAGAGTTTTGGAAGTTCAATTGCTATGTCTTTAAGTAAATGATGATTGTCTTGTATCCCTATGGCCCATGTCATTTTTTGTTTTCTGGAGTGTCATGAATTAATTTTCATAATATTAATGGATTTCAAGATCCCTGTGTTTTTTGTAGTAGCTACTTCAACTGTGTGTTCTTCCTTTCTAGATTAATAGTCGTCACCTATGCATATTAATAATAGTGAATATAGTAATCGTGTATATAATATAATATATATAATTATGATTAATATTAGTATATTGAATGATTTCATGTGAATTAATAATAAATATATAATAGTCTATAATCTTATTTTATTAAATATAAAATAAATAAATATAAGTTAGTGAATCAAATATAGCTATATAATTACTTAATATTCATTTATAACTATATGCTAATAATATATATAATACTAATTAAATTAATCTATAATAAATCTAATATAACTTAATTGATCTTCCATGAGTCATGTGTGTGTGTGTGTGTGTGAAAGAGAGAGATTTATTTGTGTTTCAATCAATCTATGTTTAGGTCTCCTAGGATGACCCTTGATACTCTTATAAGGTCAAGGATACTGAGAGACCGTGCCTCTGTTGTGACCTTTCTTCTATTTGTTTCATCATTCTTCTATATTCCTTCTCCTTTATTTTATTATTGTGTGTCGTGCCTTAGGGGCATGGCATTGCAGAGGGTGTTTTGGGGGCATCCTCCTATGTGGTGTTCCTAAGGCACTTGTTCTCCTCTCTCATTTTTATTGTTTGCCTTTTTCAGTGGTTCTACCTAGTTGGCGGATGACGAAAAACAAACAAATACTATTACAAACTGCGTGTCCCTTCAGTGAGCAAGCAAAAATGGACCTAGTCTATCATGAAGATGGGATTGATATATATATCCGACGCTTGACTAATAGAATCACTCTATGTGATGTATCATGTTGTCTTATCTCTTCTAACAAACCTTTGCAATACAACTGCTCTGTGCACTTTGGATTGTTTTGTATCTCACCTTGTTGTTACACTCAGTCCTGAGATACTTGTAGTATAAGCCCATCAGCTATACTCAGATCCAAACCCGTCAATGTAGCCTTGGTTTCTTGAATTTGATCTAATACATGCATAGCTTTCATAATGTGATATGGTTGTTATCTTAGAGTAATATTTTTCTAACCATCTTGTTATCTTACATTATCTTAACATATCTTAACAATGTGTTTGTGGGAACATTCGGCGATCGTGGCACATGTCACCTCTGGGGGCATGGGCTTTGTGAGAGCTCTTGTTCCCTTGCATGTTTTCACTCTAACTTAATGTGCTTGATATCGGTAAGTGACATCAACCACCTTAAGGTGGGGGCATATATAATGGTATCTGTCTGATTATTTTGGCACTAACAAAGCATGTTTGTAAGCCCTCTTTGTGAGGTGGGATGGTGTATCTCTTGAGCTAGTGCACATCCTTATTTAAATTGCAAGCAAGAAAGCCCTTTGCATGAGGCAGGATTACATATCTCTTGAGCTAGTGCGTATCCTTTTATACAAAGCCCTTATGCAGAAGGTGGGATGGTGTATCTCTTGAGCTAGTGCACATCATTTTATACAAAGTCCTCATCAGGAGGTGGGTGTGGATCTTGAGCTATCCTCCCTTAAGCATGTTTTGATGGTTGTTGTAGCATAAGATCAACCATCAGGTGTGTCTACAGCATGTTTTAGATGGTGGGACTTAGCAATAAGATCCTTCCATCGCTTGTGTTTGCCATGTATAAGATGTATAGTATGTCTATGGCATCCTAGATGGTGCTCGTGTATTCCTTATGTCTTCTTTGTGTGTCTTCCTGGTGTAGGAGCACCAAGGAGACTATAAGATTTATGTCATTCATATTGTCATTTTTGTCTTGTTGATTCTATAAGCTCTTGAAGACCATTCTCATGTTGTAATAAGGACCATGTCCATAAACATCTCATATTTGTAAGGCAGTCATATTTGTAAGCCTTCTAAGGCATGTAAGAGGTAGTCATAGAAACATAGGGGCAGTCATATATTATCTCACATTGTAAGCCTTTTTGGCATGTGTTAAGGGGTGGTAGACTTTGTCAAAGGTTTAATGACATTGTCAAAGGTGTTGACAAGTCATAAACCAATCGATGGCTATTGTGATAAACTTGTAATTAGTTGCCATTGTAAAACAGGGCAGTTGCAGTCCTAAACAAGATAGTTGTAGAGAGACAGTCCGATGGTTACCATACCTTCCATCGACCCCCAACTGTCCTCTAACCATTCCAAACTGGTTGGTAGGCTTCTTAAGACCCTGCTATGTTAATTGTAAGTGGAGAAGTGTGTTTGAGAACAAACTTTGAAGGAGAAGAAAGTAATAAAATCCCAATTTTCTACGTTTTTCTATGTAATTTGTTGTTACAGGCTGTACCCTACTCCTGTATGGATAGATCGTGGAAATTCATGATGATGAAAAGTTAACAGGGTGAGTTAGGATTCCAATGCTTTTGGTTTGAGTTTGTGAAACCTCTGTAGTGCATAGTTATCTACATTTTTGTTGAAACTGTTTATTATAATCCTCATCTAGTGTTTTGATAGGAATTATGCATTTTCTTGCCATTCCACTGATTTGATTCATTCTTGATCAGTGGGATGGGTTGTTGTAAGATTGTTTTAGTATGTTATAACAATTTTTTGGCAGAGGATCTGAGAGGGAGGAGTCTTCATTGAGAAAACCTAACATCCTCATGTGTTAGGTGATGTCTAGAAGCATAGAAAAAGAACAAAAGAGGACCAATCAGTTGCATTCCATGTTGGGGGCCCAAAACCCACAAAATCCATAGTTTGAACATGTATTCTAAGTGCTCCAATCATTGGTTGGGTTCTGTGCACAAATTTTGGAGAGGTCTCTTTGTATTTTTGGCCTAATTGGGGCTCTAGGTCACTAGGGTGAGTTATAGGTTGAGCCATACCGTCCAAAACAACCTATACCCATTTCTAGATATGTGATAGGAAGTCCAAATGGGTATCTCGAGATTGTCTAAGATTTGATGTTGCAAGCATACATCAAAAGATATTGCTGACTGTGTGTTTTTCAAGGGCTACAAGGATTATCTTAGGTTTGTGAAGGAAGTACTAACTCTAAGTGTGTCTAGCCTTTGCCAATGGTTTGAATGGGTCCCAGTGCATGTCAAATCAACTTTTCCATGATGATCTCAGAGCCTCTAACTTCTGTTCCCACGTTTGCATGATGACCCTTGGATTTGGGCTTTAGAGTGTAAGAAAACCTTGTCATCTTGTCAAATCCTCTTACTATCCTAGTGCCTCTACATCATAGTGGTATCAAAGCCATAAAAGGTTCTATTTTTGGTTGTGTATCAGACCTGGTATATGTCAGCAGAGGAGAGTGAAGGAGAGGCTAGCAACATGCCTCTAAAAGGAATGACCACTGAAGTGGTTAAGAAGTTTAAGGAGATGGAATGGAAGATTAAGAGTGGAGTCAAGGAAGCACTCCAAGCAGAGTTGAAGGCATTGAGGATAGATGAAGGTTCTGATGAAGAAGAAGAAAAGGAGGAGGAAGAAGAAGATCAAGAAGAGGTAGAGGTACCTGTAGATCAAAAACATTTCCTTGAAGCCATCAAGGCAATTGGCAAGGATTCTTTAGAGGCTCAGATGGAGATTTCCATGTTTAGTGGCAAGATGAATGCTGATGAAGTCATGGAGTGGATTGAGGCCCTAAACAACTACTTTGAATGCAAAGAAGTTCCTAAGAACAAGAGAGTGAAGTTTGCAAAAACTAAACTCAAAGGTGCTGCCCTTACATGGTGGAATTACACCCAAGGCAAGAGGGTAAAGAATGGGAAGAGCATGATCTCTTCATGGAACAGAATGTTGGAGAGGATCAAGGCCCAATTCCTTCCATTAGACTATGAGGTGCAGATCTACAAGAAGATGCAAAATCTCAAGCAAAGAGATTTGGATGTGGCCACCTACACTAAGGAGTTTCACAAGTTCTCTCTTCGTTGTGGATACATGGAGGATGAAAAAGGTAAAGTGGCAAGGTATCTAAATGGTTTGAGGTTTAATATTCAAGATGAAATCAGTCTCTTTACCCCTGAAACCATGGATAAATGCTTTCAAGTGGCATTGAGGGTTGAAGAGAAGTTAAAAAGGAAAAGTGAGCAACAAAATAAAGGTAGAGGAGGCAAAAATTTCAGAGGTAGGGGTAGTTTTGGAGGCAAAAGTCAGTCCCAAAGAAGTCAAGGGGAATCTAGTTCCCAAGAATAAACTGGAGAATCAGGTTCTAGAGGAGACTTTAGAGGAAGGAGGCCCAATGGAAGGGGTAGATTTGGTGGACCAGGGAGAGGTCCTAATGTCTTCATATGAAGGTGCTATAATTGCAACCAAGTGGGACATCCAGCCTTCAAATGTCCTAAAAAGCAAGCCTCAAGCTCTCATGGAGGAGAGAGAAGGAACCAGTTGATCCAAGAGGAAGATTGCCAAAGTGTTAACTCACCAATTGAAAGTGCAACCCCAGTCCATGAAGGAGAAAGTTTGATGATGAGAAGAACCATGTTGAAGGTGCCTCAAACACAAGAACCCCCTCAAAGGAAGACATTGTTCAGGACAACATGTAAGGCCTATGGTAAGATTTGCAAGGTAATTATTGATTCAGGCTCAACTAAAAATTTGGTTTCTATTGAGATTGTAGATAAGTTGAAATTGAAAAGACTTCCTCATGTTAGTCCTTATAAAGTATCATGGTTGAATAAAGGGCAACAAGTTTTGGTAGATGAACAATCATGGGTAGAATTTGAGATAGGAGAATATAAGGACAAGATTTTGTGTGATGTAATCCCCATGGATGCCTATCATTTGCTGTTAGGATGTCCATGGCAGTATGATGTACAAGCCCAACGTGATGGGAAATCAAATTCTTTTGTCATAACTAAGAAGGGTAAAAAGTATAAGATGGATCCATTACCTGATGAGAATGTAGAAAAGAATGTAGGGTGGAGTGTCATGATTGTGAATGGTAAAGAGTTTCTTAACACCCTTAAGGAAGAAAGAACCCAAGGGTATGCTTTGATCTTGAAGCCCACAAGCAGCCCTACTTTGCATAGTCCTAGTAAGGAAGAGGTTCCTAAGGACGTGCAACAATTGCTAGAGAAGTATAAGGGTATCATGGTAGAGGAAATGCCTAATGAGTTGCCACCCATTAGGGACATAAACCATCAAATTGATTTCATACCAAGATCTACTTTGCCAAATAAAGCAGCCTATAAGATGACACCTTCTTAGAATGAAGAGATTGCCAAGCAGGTACAGGAATTGTTGGATAAGGGTTTGGTGAGAAAGAGTCTTAGCCCATGTGATGTCCCAACAGTCCTAGCCCCTAAAAAGGATGGTAAATGGAGGTTGTGTATGGATTCTAGAGCCATTAACAAGATTACCATAAGATATAGGTTCCCTATGCCAAGGATTGAGGACCTAATGGACTATTTGAGAGGGGCTAGATACTTTTCTAAGATTGATCTTAAGAGTGGGTATCATCAAATTAGGATAAAGCAAGGGGATGAATGGAAGACAACATTCAAAACAAATGAGGATCTTTATGAGTAGTTGGTGATGCCATTTGGTCTATCTAATGCCCCAAGTACTTTTATGTGTCTCATGAATGAAGTATTGCAAGATTTCATTAGTAAATTTGTTGTGGTATACTTGGATGACATTCTTGTTTTCAGCAGGACTAAGGAAGAGCATTTGCAACATTTAGATAAGGTTTTGAAGAAGTTACATGATGAACAATTGATGATCAACATGGAAAAGAGTGTCTTCATGAAGGAAGAACTCACCTATCTTGGTTTTGTCATTTCCCAAGGTAGTTTGAAGATGGATCCAACAAAGGTAGAGGCCATTTTGTCATGGCCAACTCTAAGAATAGCAGGTGATGTGAAAAGTTTTCATGGTTTGGCAACATTTTATAGGAAGTTCATAAGGGGTTTTAGTCATATTTGTGCATCAATTTTGGATACCATCAAAGGGGGGCAGAAATGTAAATTTTCTTGGACAAAGGCATCCAGTGATTCTTTTGAAATTCTAAAACAAAAAGTAGCACAACAACCCCTTCTTGTTTTGCCTAATATCAATAAGTTGTTCACAGTGGAATGTGATGCTAGTAACCTTGCTATAGGGGTTGTTTTGAGCCAAGAAGGAAGACCTGTTGCTTTCTTTAGGGAAAAATTGAATGGTGCTAAGAGAAAGTACTCTACTTATGACTTGGAATTGTATGCAATGGTGCAAGCTTTGAAAAAATGGAGGCACTATCTTTTTCCTAAAGAGTTTATTGTTTATATTGACAACCATGCACTTTGTTTTCTAAATTCACAAGAGAATCTCAACCATAGGCATATGAAATGGGTTGAACAACTCCAAGCATACACTTTTTCAATCAAACACAAGAAGGGACAAGCCAACAAAGTGGCAGATGCATTGAGCAGAAGGGTGTGTATGGTTCAGGAGATTCAATTGGAAAGTGTGGGGATTGATTCTCTCAAACATATGTATCAGGATGATGAGGATTTCAAGGAGGTATATGAAGTGTGTTCACAGTTTTTAGACTCTTATCATTCTAATTTTTCTAAGTGTTTATTGCAGCAGGGATTGTTGTTCAAAGGTAGCTAGTTGTGTATTCCTAGGTGTTCCATGAGGGAGAACATCATAAAGGAAAAATATTGTGGTGGATTAGGAGGTCACTTTGGGTTGGACAAAACATTGGATCAGGTGAAAAGGTTTTTTTTTGGCCTAAAATGCAATCAGATATCAAAAAATTTGTTGAATATTGTAGTATTTGCAGAGGGCCAAAGGTACTTCATCCAATGTTGGTCTATATCAGCCACTTCCCATTCCTAGTAGGCCATGGGAATGTATTAGCATGGATTTTGTCTTGGGTCTTCCTAGGACTCAAAGAGGTTTTGATAGCATATTTGTTGTGGTGGATAGATTCAATAAGATGGCTCATTTCTTACCATGTAAATGCACTAATGATGCTTCACACATTGCTGGTTTGTTCTTCAAAGATATTGTTAGAATCCATGGTTTGCCTCTTAACATTATGATTGACATGGATCCAAAGTTTGTAGGCCACTTTTGGCATACTTTGTGGAAGAAGTTGGGCACTCAATTGTCATTCACTTCAGCCTATCACCCTCAGACTGATGGCCAAACTGAGGTAGTGAATAGGTCCTTGGGAAATCTTCTCACATGTCTTACAAAGCAACATAGAGAGGCATGGGATATGATCATCCCTCAAGCAGAATTTGCTTACAATGACTCCACCAATGGAAGCAGGAAGGAGTCCATTTGAGGTTGTCTATGGGATTCACCCAAGAGGCATTCTTGAATTGAGAGATCTACATGGTTTAGAGAGGAAAAGTGCTCAAGGTGAGGATTTTGCATTGTCTATGAAGGACATCCATGATAATGTAAGAGAAACTCTTCAAAGGAACAATGAGAAGTACAAGGATAAAGACAATGAGAGAAGGAGAGATGTACAATACAAGGTTGGGGATTTGGTCATGGCACATTTGAAGAAGGAGAGACTTCCAAAAGGGCAGCCAACCAAACTCCTCATGAAGAAGATAGGTCCATGGTGAATTGTGCACAAGTTTGGGTCCAATGCCTATGAGATTGAGCTTCCTCAAGGCTTGGCCATTTCTCCCATTTTCAATGTTGCTGACTTGTTTCCATACAAGGGTAATAATGTTGCAGGTCTTGATGCAGCCCAAGAAGATGAAGATTGGATAAAGGATCTACCTCCCAACCAACCATTGAAGTTGGAATGCATTCTTGATACCAAGGTCATCAAAAAGACTAGAAAGAAGACATATAAACAGTTCCTTGTCAAATGGAGTGGCTTACCCATTGAAGATGCCACTTGGATGAGTGAAGAAGACATCTTGAAGCATGGTGTCACAGTTGCTGATCTGATTCCTCAAGGGACTTGAGTTCTCTTTCCACCGGGGGAGTATGGTGCAGGAGCACCAAGGAGACTATAAGATTTATGTCATTCATATTGTCATTTTTGTCTTGTTGATTCCATAAGGTCTTGAAGACCATTCTCATGTTGTAATAAGGACCATGTCCATAAACATCTCATATTTGTAAGGCAGTCATATTTGTAAGCCTTTTAAGGCATGTAAGAGGCAGTCATAGAAACATAGTGGCAATCATATATTATCTCACATTGTAAGCCTTTTTGGCATGTGTTAAGGGGTGGTATTGTCAAAGGTGTTGACAAGTCATAAACCAATCGATGGCCATTGTGATAAACTTGTAATTAGTTGCCATTGTAAAACAGGGCAGTTGCAGTCCTAAACAGGACAGTTGCAGAGAGACAGTCTGATGGTTACCATACCTTCCATCGACTGCAACTATCCTCTAACCATTCCAAACTGGTTGGTAGGCTTCTTAAGACCCTTCTTTGTTCATTGTAAGTGGAGAAGTGTGTTGGAGAACAAACTTTGAAGGAGAAGACAGTAATTAATCCTAATTTTCTGCATTTTTCTGTGTAATCTGTTGTTACAGGACGTACCCTGCTCCTGTACGAATAGATCATCAAAATTCATGATGATGACAAGTTAATGGGGTGAGTTAGGATTCCAATGCTTTTGGTTTGAGTTTGTGAAACCTCTGTAGTACATAGTTATCTGCATTTTTGTTGAAACTGTTTATTATAACCCTCATCTAGGGTTTTGATAGGAATTATGCATTTTCTTGCCATTCCACTGATTTGATTCATTCTTGATCAGTGGGATGGGTTGTTGTAAGCTTGTTTTAGTATGTTATAACAAGTTTTTGGTAGAGGATCTGAGAGGGAGGAGTCTTCATTGAGAAAACCTAACATCCTCATGTGTTAGGTGATGTCTAGAAGCATAGAAAAAGAACAAAAGAGAACCAATCAGTTGCAGTCCATGTTGGGGGCCCAAAACCCACAAAATCCATAGTTTGAACATGTATTCTAAGTGCTCCAATTATTGGTTGGGTTATGTACATAAATTTTGGAGAGGCCTCTTTGTATTTTTGGCCTAATTGGGGCTCTAGGTCACTAGGGTGAGTTAAAGGTTGAGCCATACCGTCCAAAACAACCTATACCCATTTCTAGATATGTGATAGGGAGTCCAAATGGGTATCTCCAGATTGTCTAAGATCTGATGTTGCAGGCCTACATCAAAAGATATTGCTGACTGTGTGTTTTTCAAGGGCTACAAGGATTATCTTAGGTTTGTGAAGGAAGTACTAACTCCAAGTGTGTCTAGCTTTTGCCAACAGTTTGAATGGGTCCCAATGAATGCCAAACCAACTTTTCCATGATGATCTCAGAGCCTCTAACTTTTGTTCCCACTTTTGCATGATGACCCTTGGATTTGGGCTTTAGAGTGTAAGAAAACCTTGTCATCTTGTTAAATCCTCTTACTATCCGAGTGCCTCTACATCACTTCCCCCTTGTATGGTTTCAAGGGCATAGTGATGAGCTCCTCCCATACTTAGGTTTTGTTTAGTGTGTCTTCCCCCTTGTGTGGTTTCAAGGGCATAGCAATGAGCTCCCCCCACACTTAGGTTTTGTTTGGCGTGTCTTCCCCCTTATGTGGTTTCAAGGGCGTAGCGATGAGCTTCCCCCACACTCAGGTTTCATTTGACATGTCTTCCCCCTAGTGTAGTATCAAGGGCATAGCGATGAGCTCTCCCTACATTTTGGGTTTTATATTGTGTGTTTTTAGCAATTTCAAGGGCGTAGCAGTGAACTCCCCTCGCCCCTTAGTTAGGATTTTATTTCATATATGAAAATGTTATATCAATGTATTCATCATGGTTTGTGCGACTGCTCTCATGTATTCATCATGTATTACGTGCTTGCTACTATATTCTCCATGTCTTGTGTGCTTCTTACTATCTTCATTGTGTCTTGTGTCTTCAATGTGTCTTCTAGAGCTTACTTGAGATTGGGGGCTAGAAATAGTACCTCAATCTTTGTGTATACCTTAGCTTCATGTGCTTGGCATGTTTGATGTGTTTTTGACTATACTTTAATGCATGTATGGGTCATAAAATCATACATACATTAAAGTGGGGGCTAAATGTTATGTCATAAAATGTCCCCCTAGGACTTTTACCTCCTAGTTTAGCTCCTAGGTCCCCTTAATTTAGTTATGCATGTGTAAAACTTATCCCAGAGCAAATTCCCCTGAAACCCATGTCAAATGGGCCCTAGGGGTCCACTCTAATGCTAAATCATGACTCAAAATGTACCCCTGGACTTGGGTGCCCGTGCCCTAGTCTAGGCCTATTTTACCGGGACCTAAAATTTGAATGTCAACTTATGACAGTTAAAATGGTTTCCTTTGTCAGCCTCTTCAATTTGAATTACGAAAGTTTAGTGGGAATGCATATATAAACATGTTTAGGACTTCATTTTACTTCTAGATGGATAATGTGAACTTGTGATATTAAGCTAAGGGATTTTAAAGCATTCATTTTGTTGCAGAGCAGACTTGTGTTATTGTGTTTGCTGTAGATTTGGCTTCATCAATCCATCTCCTCATGGCATGAAAGAGCTTCATTCTTCCGTGAGGGTTTCACCTCCAAGGTGATATCTATTTGCGTTTCAATCAATCTATCTTATCATTTGATTTGGCCTCTATCCACAAGGACACTCACTATATCTAACAATGGTGTTGGAAGGCTTGAATGCCATTCTGGGGCTTGACCGAGGCAAGCTCCTAAACACCACAACCCCCAACCCCTCTCTTGTGATTGCAAGTTATAGGTGCAAGATCTTGCCAAGTGGAGTTGCAAAGAAGTTGAGTAGAGGATAGAGATTCAGGATCTGAGAAGAAATTATAGAAAAACTAACCTACTGGACTAGGGTTCCCACCCCGTAGTCCTCTCGATTGTCAGTGCTAAAAACTCTAAAGTAGGTTGTAGTCTTCATCACCTCACTATTCTAGATCTGTAGAAAAAGTGACCTGTTGGACTAGGGCACCCGCCCCAGTGTCCCTGAAGTTTTTGCCTTCAAAAAATTGAATCCTAGTATGTTTCTAATCCATATTTAGTGCCTTCCTGTGTGATCATTTGTCATATCTTGTTCGTCTATACCTAGAATCATATAATTAGGGTTTAAGGCTTAATTGAACTAGGGTTTGACATATCTAGCAATCTAATCTATCTTTCCATATCATTCCTAAGTGGCATCAACCTATAGTTGAGTCCTCTCCATCTATAGTGACTTGGCTCAATTGTTGTCCTTGAATGTTATTGGTGAAAGGAGGGCTTGATTGAATTTACCTTAACCACACTTCAACCTCATCCCCTTTTTCTTACACAACATTTTGGCAAACCTGTGTTTTTACTGAACTTGCATCTTGCTGATTGTTGTAATTAGTCTTTAAATTTATTCATATCATATTTATAATCTTACATTCAAAAATCTTCCTTTCATTTGAATTTTTTTTTTAAAAATAAGCATTCTAGGCTTGCATTAAGGCATAGTTTTGCATATCATAAAAAAACATTTAATTTTCTGATATTTACATCAAATCTAAGATAAATTACAGCATTTCATCAGTTCATGATCTTTTACTTTACATTTGCATATTTCATTTGCTAGGGTTTTGCTTAAAAAGTTAGATTTTTCATATAACCTAGTCTTAGCAAAAACTAGGGTTTGTAGACAAAATTTTATTTTTTAGATTTTTATACTCCTTTTAAACATTCATTCAAATCTATTTTGAAGTATAGTGTTGGATTATAGCGCACACTTTTGCATCCTAGATTTGAAACTTTCACCTTTGGCAAAATTACACATTGTGTATTTCAGCAAATATAACTACCTTACTCCTTTGGTTTGTTCTATTAGTTTGTGCATTTAGTGTTGTATGCTTTTGCATTAGTTGCATAACCCTCTGCACTAATAGAAACATCCCTCTAAGGAAAAGTCTTAGACTAATGGGTTCTAGTGCTCCTGAGAGTAACCGTGTACCAACATCAAAAAATTCATTGAACACTTACTTTACAAAAGGTGAAACACAAACTTTGCAAGATATCATACCTCTTGCAGTTACAATGGAAGAACAAACATTTCATGAATTTGAAGATCATATTGATGTAATAACTCATGTACCTGTTGAGCAAATTCAACAACTTGATAAAGAACTAGCTAATTTTCAAGCATTTATTGAAAAATAAAGAATAGCAGAAGAACCTGTCCCTGTTGTTCATAATTTAAGAGAGTTATTAAAAGAAGGACAAGATGGTGTTAACATGCTCCATGGCTTAGCTCATATAGTGAATCATAATGTTATGCGAGTGGAGAATTATGTTAATGCCATTAATAATGTGTCATCATCGAATCATACATAGGTATCAACACCTATATCGACTACCAGAATATCTACTTTCAGATCATCAATCCTCACTACTAATACACAAGCTTATAGTAATGCTACCACTAGCATGTGAGTATTTAATGGCTTATATTCATAGAATTACAAGACTATGGGATTCAACTATCAAAACTTAGCACCTAGGGTGACTTCTTATATGAATAATCACTCTCAACCACCTCTCCATTCCACCTATTCTCAACCACCACCTTTCACTTACAATTGTCCTCAACCACCTTTTGTTATCACTCACAACCAATAGCCTCAAAATTTCATGACCACAACTTCTAATTCTTCTCAACAACAAACTGCATCACCAAATGATGCTCTCTTAAACCAACTCTTGCAAGGCATGACCTCTTTACAACAGAAAGTGATAAACTTGACCAATGCTTCTTCTCAATCTAGCATACCAACATACCATGCTCGTAGTCCTTTATCTTTTTCAATCCTAAGAGCTCAAATGCACGATAAGTTTGAGACTTCCCTCTTTGAAAAGTACAGTGGTAAAGGTGATCCTAATACTCATGTGGCAACATTTACAGCTATGTGTAGTAATTAATTTCTTCTTTGAAGAGGACTTGTTAGCAAAACTCTTTCCACGATCCCTCAAAGATACTACTTTGGAATGGTTTTTCTCATTATCTCTGAATTTAATACATTCTTTTTACAACTTGTTGATCAATTCTTACAACATTTCTAAGCAAATATTGGACCTTCAGTCTCAATGATTGATTTAGTTCATTGTAAACAAGGTATGAAAGAGAAGTTAACCAAATACATCAGTCGATATCAAGCGCTCTTTGCACAAATTCAATACCCGATTACAAATGAGGATGTTCAAAAGATGTTTATTACAAATTTACAACCTAACATCCATGATAAAATAATCTTTATGAAGTATAGTTCTTTTCAACATCTATGCACATCTCTTTGCGATTTCTAGCTTTCATCTAGTTAGTATGAGAATCAAAACTCATTGACTCAAGTTGGTCAATCCACAGCTAGACCATCTCAAAAAAATTATAAGAGGAACAACAAGATCTTTATTAAGGTAAATGGACAACATTCAAACAATTTTTAGTCACAAGTGTCTGTTATTAGTAATCCTAAACAGACATCTTTTCAATTTAGACAACAATAAAGACAATTTACTCCATTATTTGAATCTCTTCAATCAATTATGAATCAAGCAGTAAGCAACAATCTCTTGAAGCTTCCTCCTATGAAACCATTTGATAGTTACAGGATACAAGGATCATCATTTGATGCTAATGCCTTTTGTCAGTATAATCGATCATCAAGACATGACATTGAACAATGTATGTGTCTGAAACATGAAATTTAAGACCTCATTGATTCTAACATAATACAAGTAATGAGTGTGAACGACAATGGAAATAAGTCAGTTGCCTCTCCAAATCAAAATTTACAAATCTTTACAAATCCCTTTCCTAAGCATAAAGACAACAATATGGTAGAACAAAATGCAATGGAACAGACTTACGATGATTATCTTGATTACGATGAAATAATTGACATGATAGAAGTGGATAAGGAAAAAGTTGAAGACTCATCTCATCCATGAGGAAAAGGTATCTACGATGAGGTTCCTCCACCATTATCCTTTCAAGGATCGGGAGATAACCAAGACGCACCAGATACGAAAATTGAACAACCTCGACAATATATTATGATACAAGGAAAGGTTGTCATGGTGGAAAATATCCCATTCCACCATGAAAGACTCATTTATCAAAATAAGAAAGCAAAGGATCAAAAAAGAACAAGGCGAATATCATCAGTGGGAAATAGCAATGATTCCCCTCCTCACAAGCAACAAAAGATTTCAAATATACAGGATCTTGAGAAACAAGCACTGCATGATCATTCTAAAAATAAGAATCAATCATGTATGAATTACCATACTTGATAGAGCACCCTTCTAAGACGCTCACAAGTTCAAGCTCCTCTTTTATAAATATATAATATATAATATATAAATATATGTTATAATATTGTGTCATATTGTGTTCCCCTGTGTTGTGTTAAATGTTGTTTAGGTCTCCTAGGATGACCCTTGATACTCTTGTAATGTCAAGGATACCAAGAGACCACCTCTATTGTAACCTTTCTTCTATTTGTTTCATCATTCTTCTATATTCCTTCTTTGTTTTATTGTTGTGTGTCATGCCTTAGGGGCATGACATTGCAGAGGGTGTTTTGGGGGCATCCGAAGGCACTTGTTCTTCTCTCTTATTTTTATTGTTTACCTTCTTCAATGGTTCTACCTAGTTGGTGGATCATGAAAACAAACAAATACTGATATAGACATGTCCCTTCAGTGAGTAAGCAAAAATGGACCTAGTCCATATATGAAGATGGGGGTTGATATATATATATATATATATATATATATATATCCGACGCTTGACTAGTAGAATCACTCTGTGTGATATATCATGTCTTAATCTCTTCTAGCAAACCTTTGCAATACAATTGCTCTGTGCACTTTGGATTATTTTGTATCTCACCTTGTTACACTCGATCCTGAGATACCTACAGTATAAGGGATATACTCAAATCCGAACCTATCAGTGTAGCCTTAGTTTCTTTAATTTGATCTAATACATGCATAGCTTTCATAATGTGATATGGTTGTTATCTTTTTATTTTAGCATATCTTATCAACATGTTTGAGGGAACATTCGACGATCATGGCACATGTCACCTCTGGGGGCATGGGCTTTGTGAGAGCTCTTGTTCCCTTGTGTGTTTTCACTCTACCTTAATGTGCTTGATATTGGTAAGCAACATCAACCACCCTAAGGTGGGGGCATATATAATGGTTTCTATCTAATTATTTTGGCACTAATGAAGCATGTTTGTAAGCCCTCTCCATGAGGTAGGATGGTGTATCTCTTGAGCTAGCACGCACATCCTTATTTAAATTGCAAGCAAGGAAGCCCTCTGTGCAAGGTAGGATTACGTATCTCTTGATCTAGTGCACGTCCTTATTTAAATTGCAAGCAAGGAAGCCCTCTATGCGAGGCTAGATTACGTATCTCTTGGGCTAGCGCGTATTCTTTTATACAAATCCCTTCTATGGAAGGTAGGATGGTGTATCTCTTGAGCTAGTGCACATCCTTTTATACAAAGTCCTCATCGGGAGGCAGGGTTGGATCTTGAGCTATCCTCCCTTAAGCGTGTTTTTGGCAGTTTTTGCAGCATAAGCTCAACCATCACATGTGTCTGCAACATGTTTTAGAAGGTGGGACTTAGCAATAAGCTCCTTCCATCACTCATGTTTGTCATGTATAAGACATATAATATGGCAATGGCATGCTATATGGTGCTTGTGTATCCTTTGTCTCTTCTTTGTGTGTCTTCCCCTTGTGTGGTTTCAAGGGCATAGCGATGAGCTCCCCCACACTCAGGTTTTGTTTGGCGTGTCTTCCCCCTTGTGTGGTTTCAAGGGCGTAGTGATGAGCTCCCCCACACTCAGGTTAGGTTTGGCATGTCTTACTCCTTGTGTGGTTACAAGGGTGTAGCGATGAGCTCCCCCCACACTCAGTTTTTGTTTGGCATGTCTTCCCCCTAGTGTAGTATCAAGGGCATAGCGATGAGCTCCCCCTACATTTTGGGTTTTGTATTGCATGTTTTTGGTGGTTTCAAGGGTGTAGCAATGAGCTCCCCCCGCCCCTTAGGATTTTATTTCTTATATGAAAATGTTATATCAGTGTATTCATTGTATTTTGTGTGACTGCTCTCATGTCTTCAGATCATGTTTTACATGCTTCCTACTGTATTATTTATGTCTTGCGTGCTTACTATCTTCATTGTGTCTTGCATGTCTTCAATGTGTCTTCTAGTGCTTACCTAAGACTGGGGGCTAGAAATAGTTGCTCAAACTTTGTGTATGCCTTAGCTTCATGTGCTTGGCGTGTTTGATGTGTTTTCGACCATACTTTAATGCATGTAAATGTCATAAGATCATACATACATTAAAGTGGGGGCTAAATGTTATGTTGTAAAATTTCCCCTTAGGACTTTTACCTTCTAGTTTAGCTCCTAGGTCCCCTTAATTTAATTATGCATGTGTAAAATTTATCTCGAAGCAAATTCCCCTGAAACCCATGTCAAATGGGGCTTAGGGGTCCACTTTAATGTTAAATCAAGACTCAAAAAGTACCCCTGGATTTGGGCGCCCACGACCTAGTCTAGGCCTATTTTGTCAGGAACTGAATTTTGGATGTCGGCTTGTGACCGTTAAAATGGTTTCCTTTGTCAGCCTCTTCAATTTGAATTAGGAAAGTTTAGTGGGAATGCATATATAAACATGTTTAGGACTTCATTTCACTTCTAGATGGATAATACGGACTTGTGATATTGAGCTAAGGGATTCTAAAGCATTCATTGTGTTGCAGAGCAGACTTGTGTTGTTATTGTGTTTGTTTGTTGCAGATTTGGCTTCATCAATCCATTTCCTCATGACGTGAAAGAGCTTTATTCTTTTGTGAGGATTTCACCTCCAAGGTGATATCTATTTGTGTTTCAATCAATCTATCTTATTATTTAATTTTGCCTCTATCCACCAAGGACACACACTCTATCTAACAACAATGTTGGAAGGTTTGAATGCCATTCTGGGGCTTGACCGAGGCAAACTCCTAAACACCACAACCCCCCAACCCCTCTCTTGTGATTGTAGGTTATAGGTGTGGGATCTTGTGAAGTAGAGTTGCAGAGAAACTGAGTAGAGGATAAAGATTCATGATCTGGGAAGAGACTGCATAAAACCTAGCCTATTGGACTAGGGTGCCCGCCCTGTAGTCCTCCCGATTGTCATTGCCATAAACTCTGAAGTAGGTTGCAGTCTTCATCACGTCTCTATTCTAGATCTACAAAAAACATGACATGTTGGACTAGGGTGCCTACCCCAATGTCCCCAAAGTTTTTTCCTTTATAAATCTGAATCCTAGTATGTTTCTAATATGTATTTAGTGCCTTCCTGTGTGATCATTTATCGTATCTTGCTCGTCTGTATCTAGAATCATATAATTAGGGTTTAAGGCTTAATTAAACTAAGGTTTGAAATATCTAGCAATCTAATCTATCTTTCTATATCATTCCTAAGTGACATCGACCTGTAGCCAAGTCCTCTCCATTTGTAGTGACTTGGCTCGATTGTTGTACTTGAATGTTATTGGTGAAAGGAGGGTTTGGTTGAATCTACCTTAACTACATTTCAACCTCATCCCCTTTTTCCTACATAAAATTTTGGTGAACCTATGTTTTTACTGAACTTGCATCTTGTTGAGTATTGTAATCAGTCTTTACATTCATTCATATCATACTTATCATCTTACATTCAAAAAAATCTTGCATTCTACACTTGCATTAAGGCATTGTTTTGCATATTTTGTGTTACATATCATAAAAGCATTTAATTTTCTGATATTTACATCAGATTTGAGATAAATTACAACATTTAATCATTTCATGATCTTTTACCTTGCATTTACATACCTCATTTGCTAGGGTTTTACTTGAATTTTGTATTTTTTCATATAACCTAGTAATTTCAAAAGCTAGGGTTTGTAGTTAAAATCTTGTTTCAGATTTTACTACTCATTTCAACACTCTCTCAAATCTGATTTTAGATTGTACTGTTGCTGCATTGTATATTTTTGCATTTAAATTTGCATCATTAAAACATTTACATTGAAAAAAGTGAAAAAAATTGAGCATTTTAGATTCATATAACCCTAATCCAGGAGATGATATTCTAGATGAAGAGGAGGCTCAAAACCCTCCTCAAACTCTGCCTTCATTTCCTCACCATCCACATCACACACAAGAAAACTATTTATGGCAAATCCAAGAAAATAAAAAACAACTTGAAGCCTTAATTCAAAAATTAAAAATCCCAAATGCAAGAAACAATCACAGGAGATCCCTTGCCAATTCATTAGAGTCCATTATTTCTCACGTTGACTCATTGACAAACCAAATCAACCAATGGGTAGACTATAGGGAGAGATGTCGATAATTCTATGTGGATAAATTATCATACAAACAGATTAAGGATAAGAAAATTTTGAAATCCGATCTATGTGCACTTTTTATTGATCCTAGAACAAATGATCCATTACATGGGAGTTGAAAATGATTCCCCATTCATTGGTGTGTGCACGATGAAATATCACAAAACTTTTGGGATATGTGGTATATGGTTTTTGATGACATACCCTCTAATAATAATGAGGTCACACATTATTTCTTGGGGAAACTAGTTTAAACTCAATGAGATTCCAAACTACTTTGACATCTAGGATTTCCCGGGCAGAGGTGGTGGCTCTGCACAAGATAAAATGGGGGCACATCATGCCCAGAACCATCTACCTAGAACCCTTATGAGGCCACAACATATCTCACTCCCTTTGACTTGGAAGGAGAGTGTTGAGGTGGAGGCACTACACTCTCTTAGTTCCTTCACCCAATCTTTAGCATAGCATGGCAGCGATCTTTCTTAGACCAATGAGGGTGAGAGAAATAAGTGTCGTCGGTCCCCGCATCTTTGTCAATCATGTGGAGATTTGTTTGATTATGGGACTGAGGACACTTCCCATGCCAACATTAGAGATGATGCTCCAGAGTTTCAGGACTATGTGACACAGGGCTAACAACAGGCACAAGACACATCCATATTGGATGATATTGTACTGACAGATGACTTGTTGCATGATACGTTTGGTATTGATTCCTAGGTAATTTTTTAGAAGGTTCTGCAATTTATTATATTTGTATTTGAAATCTCTAATTAATTATATTAATAAATATTATAAGTCAAAATTAATGTAGGTAATTGTATACACTAAAATTCCAAGGTCAAAGTATTAATCATGCGTCTATCAACCATCCATAGCAAGGTTATGAGAGGAGGTTGAGTTGACAGGTATGTGATTTTTCACAAGATCGTAAATGTATACACCTAAAAATGGCTCGAATCAAATTAAATAAATATTTTAATATTTATTTTATTCCTATTCCTCTATCAATTAAATAAATATCCTAATTTATTTAAATGGTTCACATTTTTCTTATGCCTTTAATAATTAAATAAAATCAATTTATTTAATTAAAACATCCTAATTCCTCTATAGTATTATCTAATTAAATAATTCTAAATTATTTAATTATTTCTTCTAAAGTCCAAGTCTTATGTTTTAATCCATGTCACCTAATCCATGTCATCCCTCCATGTCATATTGGACACCTCACCAAGTTGCTCCAATAATTAAATATTTTTAATTTTTAATTAAGCAATTATCCCCTCAACATGTGCCCTATTTCTTCTCCACATGTTTCCTATGATTTCTCAATCATCTCCAAGGTCAAAGACACTTGTCTTTCAAAATCCTAGTTTATCTCTCACATTCCAACAACCAAGAGTCCTCCTTCCACAATCTTCTCAAAGTCTTCCACTTTTAACTCATAGGTCTTTGTGAGCATCATGACATGTGGCTTATGGATCCACATATTCCTCTACTTTGTCAAGGTGAGAGGAACATCCTCCATATTTCTCTCCCTCATCCCAACCAACCAAATCTGAACTGTACACATCACAAGACTTCTTCTCCACCATTGAGATCATGACACTTGGAATTGGCCCCTCCTTGGCCAATAAAATGAACCCTCATCCCCTTATTTCAACAATCCAAGAGATTTTGTAAACTTACTCTATAGAAATTCTACCAGCGTGCCTTTGGAAAAGTATCCTCATTGCACTTGCATAATCTCATTATCATCACAATCATCCAACCATGTCTCCATATCTTCATTATCCATCTTCATAGAGTTGCATTGTTAGTTTAATCTTCACTACATTATCCATCTACAACCATTCTCATATTGTCATCTTCAAACAACAAGGAAGTACATACTTCTGAGAGTTCAACTCATCCATAAGATCAATACCAGATAGGCAACAATGGAAGCTGTGAGGTAAATCGGTCTACGAAGGTATAATCTTTGTTTATTTGTATTTGCATCATTTCCATTGAGTTATTTGATATTTAGTAGTTTAATACTATTGTTCATATTTCCTCTAACAGTAAATATAGTACTTGTAAACTTTTTGTTATATATCAATGGTAGTGGAAATTTGATGATGAACAGGTGGATGTTGGAGTTTCACCATCAGGAGGATTTCCTTGGGATGGTCGTAGAGGTAGTTTCACTGAGGTAAATTTTGTGCATATCTTACAATCATTTCATTCCATGAGACAACATTTCTTTGAGGTATCATCTCAAATAGTTCATGAGCCTTGTCTATGCTTCCACACTTTGCATACATTTCTCCCATGGAAGTTGCAACTGTAACATCTGAAGAAATTCACATATCCTTTATGCTTTGATGGATGTCCATACCCTATTCCAAAGATCCCATTTTGGCATAGGTAAGGAGGATGTTGGCTAAGGTTGTGGAATTTTCTTTTACACCCTTAAAGACTTGGTATACTTTAAAGAATGGCGACAAGAAAAGTGATAGGTTCTCGAATATATATATAGTTAGTTAGTTAGTTAGTGAGGAATTTTATATATATATATATATATATATATATATATATATATATATATATATATATATATATATATATATATATATATATATA
Organism: Cunninghamia lanceolata; assembly: GCA_027924645.1. Classification (NCBI taxonomy): domain Eukaryota; kingdom Viridiplantae; phylum Streptophyta; class Pinopsida; order Cupressales; family Cupressaceae; genus Cunninghamia; species Cunninghamia lanceolata. Next base: position 29,249 of record BSBN01001895.1, on the reverse strand, counting down.
TATAGTTAGTTAGTTAATTAGTTAGTGAGGAATTTAATAAATTTACTCATTATAGAGTTAATTTTTATATGAGCCTATGTTTTATTTTTTAAACTAATAATTTAAACATTGCCAAAGGAAATGGATGTACACAAAATCTAAATGGGTTAAATATTCATATTGATTAAACTTAGTCTATAAGGATTTTAATCATGAACCTAATAATAATATTAGTAGTATTTTATTTTGTAAGAATTTTCTTATTTAGTGTTATTTTATAATGACTAGAAATGGACAAAGTATAAAGTGACATACTCAAGCATTAATGATTTTAATCATGAACCTATCCTCTAAGTTTGGCTCTTGGTTCCAATTTATTGAGTATGAGAATAATCTCTTTGTTTGCTTCTAATGTCATAAATCTTGCCATTTTACTAAAAACTACCCTACCAAAACTCTTAGTAAAAAGGAAGTTATTCTAATAATCAATCAAAACAAGTAACAAAAAAGATCTCCTTCAAGTCACATTTATCCTAGGGTTTGGTGAGTTGCCATTGGCAACCAAACCCTAGGTATTCATGACTTCGCTTGATTTTGGCAAGAAAACTTGATATGCATCCTTGAATTCACTCATAATTCATAAATTTATCATGTCAATCTTGATAACTATCTGAGATGAAGTCTAAAACAAGAAGATCCATGATACATATAAGCTCTACCATGCAAGAAGACTATTATGATAGTCAAAACAACACTTTCACCCTTTTTCCCTTGCCTATATCATAATGTAAAAGTTAATATAAATCATAAAAAGTGAATATTATATAACTTTATGCACCCTCCCACATGTGAGGGCCCAGGATAAGGAGTTTGGGCATGAAAAAGGGATTTTATAATAGTTTACGGGAAAAGGCGGTCTTATAATGATAAACCCAACAAAGTTTAACACCTTTTCATAATTTAACGCTTTTGAGGCTTAACAACCTCTTGTCCATACAATTACCTATGTGGGTCCCACTAGTGATCTCATAACATTAGTGAAAGGTAATGCCAATTGGAAATTTACAAATTTTTGCCTCCCTTTTCAATTCAAATTTTGGCATCCAAATGACTTGTGAATGGTTTCAAGGCTTAATTAAGGCTTATGTGACTATTTTAAGACTCTTATGGGCATTGCTGCCAAAAATGAGTGAAATTAGGGTTTCTAATTCCTTTGCAAGGATGGAGGATGTGCCCCATGTAGAAGATATGTGATGGGGAGTTGAAGCATATGGAGGCCCTGTGGTTCATGCTGCTTTCCCTCCTCCTCCATGGATGGCTAATGGGGACTTGACTGGGCATGGTGAGGTAAGGATACCTACTGTGTAGACCTAGAATGCCCCTCAACAGAGGGTGAATAAGGATACCAACGGTGGGATCTCTGCCTCACGCGATGTAGGTTTGGTGCGAAATTGACTGGGTAGGGGGCCTGATGCCCATCTCAATTATGCGGGGTACTTGATTCAAATGAGGGTAGGGTTCGTCCTTCCCTGGTGGATGGGCCTGCACGTGGACACAAGGGTTTCAATGAGATGCATAGCAGACCTATGCAATGCTCCAGAGTGTCGTCGATATTAGAATTTGATGAAGCAGTTACAATAGAAATTGATGAGAATAATTTTTTTTTTTGTAGAGAAAGGCCTAATAGGTAGATTTGTCAAGATCTGGCCCAGCCTAGCTAGTCTTATAAATGGATCAAGGATATGTGGAATTTGATTTTGAAAGGAAGTGTGGAAATTTACCCTCGTGCTTGAGGTTTTTTCATTGTTGTTTTCGATAATGTTGAGGATAAAAAAACTATCCTCTATGATTATCACTAGTGCTTTGAGGAGAATTTGCTCATGCTTAAACCTGGGCACTCTGCCTTCAACCCTCTTACAAAATCTTTCTTGGTTACTCGTACATGGGTGCGCCTCCTAAATATACTGCTCCAATTTTGGTTGGAGACTTGTTTTGCTGCAATTGGGAATCAAGTGGAGAAATTCTTGGTAGTGGATGAAGGCTCCTTTGTATCCATACATACCATGTATGCTCGCATTCTAGTTGACATTGATATTTCAAAATATCTACCAGCTAAAATTACTCTGAAAACCTCTGGCCAATGCTGGAAACAATGTTTGGATTATGAAGGTTTACCCTTCTACTGTCGCAGGTGTTTCGAGACTGGTTATTTGCCAGTTAATTGCTCTAAACAAAAGCTTGTGGGTCAGGCCTCTTGGTAGAAAGATGTTGATTTCAACCATTACTAAGTGGATAAAGAGGTTCCTGCCCCTTCACTGGAGGTGACAAGCAATAAGAAACCCTCTTCTAAGTCAAATGTGCCAAAGTTTGGTTCTGCTATTTTGAAGAGTTTAGATTTGGATTCCTCTTTGAAGTAGTGTACTTTTAATGGTTCAATAATCTCTCTTGAACTAGATTCTTCTACGGTTGTATGTGGTTTAGGGTCTAAGATGATGTCACTCAATCCTGTTGGTTCTTTGAATGCACTTACGCTGATTCCTAGAGTTTCCAATATTGCAGTCGCTCTTCCTGCCTTCGATGGTGTGGCCTCTGAGGTAAGAAATACGAACAACGTGCGGACAATGGTGCAACACAAAAATAAAAATGTATCAGTAGCTCAAAGTATGCAGTTACGCTCTCATCATAAGTAATTGTGCCTGAGTGGGCTAGTTTTTGCAACCCTATTAATGGGGATGATGAGATTCATTATACTTTAATTATGTAAGTTTAGGAGTAGTAATGTGATAGGGTTAGATTTCAGGTTGATGGGCCTATAATACAGAGAATGGCTCTAGCTACTTTATGGTTCCTAAACCTTAAAACTAGGTTTTACATATTAAAAAATAATCTTATGCAAAGGTTTGAAGGATTTAAAGAGTCCAACAATGAGAGAGAGAGAGAGAGAGAGAGAGAGAGAGAGAGAGAGAGAGAGAGAGAGAGAGAGAGAGAGAGAGAGAGAGAGAGAGAGAGAGAGAGAGAGAGAGAGAGAGAGAGAGAGAGAGAGAGAGAGAGAGAGAGAGAGAGAGAGAGAGAGAGAGCGCATACCTTCATTTCACCTTCTATAGGTCTAGCATACCTTCATTTCACCTTCTATATAGGTTATAGACATAATAGAATGAGGAAGAGGAAGAGAGGAAGAGAGAGAGATAGGGAGAGACAGACATTTGACATGATTCACATATCTTCATTTCACATTTTATATGGTTTCCATGCTTTGAATATCCTCATTTCTACTTTTTCTTTACACCTGCCACTTGCATTTGCTTGAAAGTTTTTAAAGCCTTGTAAAAAAATCTATTTTGTGCATATCCTGCAATTGTTATATTCCATGAGACAACATTTCTTTGAGGCATCATGTCAAACAATTCACACGCCTTGTCTATGCTTCCACACTTTGCATACATGTCTACCAAGGTTGTTGCAACTATTGACAAAATTCCTATATCCTTTATGCTTTGATGGATATCCACGTACCCTATTCCAAAAATTCTTGTTGCATTCCATGAGACGAGATCTCTTTGAGGTGTACTATCAAATAGTTCACATGTCTTTGTATCTAGTGTTGAGTGTTGAATTGCAAGAACAAGGCATAAATTGGAGAACACCTTTGATTAATGCCCTAAAACACATTGGATCAAGTGAGAACACCATATCAACCTAAGGAGAGTAGAGGAAAGACCTAAAAAATAGAGATTATAACATAGCTTTTAGTTTAGTTTCATCTACTAGAAAGGTGTTAGGAGTGAAATTTTGTATTTTGTACCTCATGGGGTAAAAAAAACTATGCTAAAACATTAGGGTGGGTAGGTGAATGCTAGGGGATGTGTCTTTTCGGTGGTGAAGACTCCTGGTCATTATCGTCTACATTAAACGAAGATAGTCTCTTAAGAGCCCTGAGACAAAAAAAAGTGTCAAACTTTGGATCAGTTGCTCTGTCAAACTGTGACACATACAAACATCTTCTTTGCATGTATAAGTGGATATTAGGTCCACCTACAAATACATGCCTCTATTTTTTAAAATCAATTTTGCTTCCCTATGGTGGCAAGGAACACAGTGTTCCAAAATGCTTCAGTTTGATGTAGTGGAAAGGTGCTAGGAGTGAAATTTTACATTCCACACCTTGTGGGGATGAATGGATTGTGTCAACACATCAGGGTGGGTAATTAAATACTAGGAGAGGTTTCTTTTCATGTGCCAAGTGTCCCAATCATTCTAGGCTATAGGTTCCCAACAAAGTGACTTAAGATTCCTAAGAGAAAAAAACTGTCAAACTATGATGGAGTAGTTCTCAAAATCTGTGGCACCTAGGAATGTTCTACTGAGACCTATAGGTGCATGTGGGGTCCATCCACAATAACCTCTCTTAGTTTTTTTTAACTCCAATCCATTTGACCGTGTTGTTCAATTAAATGCATTATTGCAAAATGCATTAGTGGAATTTAACATAACCTTGCTAGAAGCCGTATTTTCTGTTCTACAACTTGTGGGGCTAAACAAACTACACCAACATGTCAAGGAGGACAGGTAAATGCTAGGGGAGGTCTTTCTTCTTGCACAAGTGTCCCAGTTGTTCTTGTCTACAGGCTTCTGACAATGTCACGTAAGATCCCTAAGAGCAAAAAAATTGCCAAATTTTGATGGAGCAGTTCTCAGAATTTGTGGCACTTGTGAATGTTCCATTTAGACCTATAGGTGCACATGAGGTCTATACAAAATAACCTCTCTTAGCTTTTTCAACTCCAATCCATTTGACAATACCAAAATTAAATGCATTCTTGCAAAATGCATCAGTGGCATTCAACATAACCTTGTCAGAAGTCATATTTTTTGTTCTACACCTTGTGGGGCCGAATGGACTATGCGAACACATCAGGGTGGGTAGGTAAATGCTAGGGAAGGTCTCATTTCATGCACCACATGTCTCAGTCATTCTGGGCTACATGCTTCTGACTCACACTTTGTCAAAACCCTATAGCTCGGAACGATTAGGACACTTTACGTATGAAATGAGACCTCCCCTAGAATTTACTCACCCACCCCATTGTGTCTACATAGTTCCTTCAACCCCATGATGCACAGAACCAAAAATATGGCTTCTGGCAAAGTTATGATGAATGTCACTGATGCATTTTGCAAGAATCCAATTAATTTAGACACAGTCAAATAGATTGGATTCAAAAAACTAAGAGGTTATTGTGGATGGACCCCATGTGCACCTATAGGTTTGAACCAAACATTCCCAGGTGCCATGCATTTCAAGAACTGCTCCATAAAAGTTTGGTAGTTTTTTGCTTTTAGGGTTCTTAAGTGACTTTGTCGGAAGCCTGTAGCTTGGAATGAATGAGACACTTGGCGCATGAAACGAGACCTCCCCTAGAATTTACCTACCCACCTCAATGTTTTGGCATAGTCTGTTCAGCCCCACAAGGTGTAGACTGAAAAATATGGTTTTTAGCAAGGTTATGTTGAATGTCATTGAAGCATTTTGCAAGAATGCATTTAATTTTGACACGGTCAAATGGATTGTAGTTGAAAAAAATTGAGAGAGGTTATTATGGATAGACCCCATGTGTACATGTAGGTCTAAATGGAACATTCCCATGTGCCATGGATTCTGAGAACTGCTCTGTCAAAGTTTGGTAGTTTTTTGCTCTTAGGGATCTTAAGTAACTTTGTTGGAAGCCTGTATCCTAGAATGACTGAGATACTTGGTGCATGAAAAAAGACCTCCCCTAGCATTTACCCTCCCACCTTGACATTTTGGCACAGTCTGTTCAGCCCCACAAGGCGTACAACAAAAAATACGACTTCTGGCAAGGTTACGTTGAATGCCATTGATGCATTTTGCAAGAATGCATTTAATTTTAGCACAGTCAAATGGATTGGAGTTGAAAATTGAGAGATGTTATTGTGGATGGACACCATGTGCACCTGTATCTCCAAACAAAACATTCCCAGGTACCACAGATTCTGAGAACTACTCCGTCAAAGTTTGACAGTTTTTGCTCTTAGGGATCTTAAATGACTTTGCTAGAAGCCTATAGCTTGGAACAATTGGGATACTTGATGCAAAAAACAAGACCTCACCTAACATTTACCTACCCACCCCAATGTGTTGGCATAGTACATTTGGCCCCATGAGGTGCAAAAAAAAAATGCAGCTTCTAGCAAGGTTATGTTGAATGCCATTAATGCATTTTGCAAGAATGCATTGAATTTCGGCATGGTCAAATGGATTGGAGTTAAAAAAATTTAGAGAGGTTATTGTGGATGGACCAAATTTTTACTTGTAGGTCTGAGTGGAACATTCCTAGGTGCAACAGATTTTGAGAACTGCTCCGTCAAAGTTTTATAGTTTTTTGCTCTTAGGGATCTTAAGTGACTTTGTCAGAATCCTATAGCTTGGAATGACTGGGACACTTGGCGCATGAAATGAGAAATCCCCTAGCATTTAACCACCCATCCTGGTATTTTGGAACAGTCCGTTCAGCCCTACAATGTACAGAATGCAAAATTTCACTCCTAGCACCTTTCCATTGCATGAAACTAAAGCATTTTGGAACACTACATTCCTTGCCACCATAGGTAAATGGAATTGATTTAAAAAAACTAAGGTAGGTATTTATAGGTGGACCTGACATCTACCTATACATGTAAAGAAGATGTTTGTATGTGTCATGATTTGACAGAACAACCGGTCCAAATTTTGACACATTTTTTTTTGTCTTGGGGCTGTTAAGAGACCGTCTCTATTTGATGTAGTCGATAATGACTAGGAGGCTTCACCAATGAAAAGACACCTCCCCTAGAATTTACCTACCCACCCCAATGTGTTGGTGTAGTCCATTTTTCCCCATGAGGTGTGGAATGCAAAATTTAACTCCTATTACAAGTTTGTATGTTTGTTAAAGGGGAAATATATGTAAGAGGCTTCTTACTTGAATAAGAAATGTATTATGTATCCTATAGATGGACAATCCCAAGGATGTTTTCATCAAATACCAAGTTATCATGTAATTGATTTATAACTATTATAGAGTAATGAACCAAATCTATTATACAACAATGCTTACTATAGAAAAATTGAATCTCTCGTACCATGCCTTGTTTATTGCAAAAATATGTGAAACCACACTCAACAAAACATGTATTGAATAAGCATATTAGTTGGAAGATGGGTTAAGATACAAACAATAGCAATCAAGTAAAAGGGTAAATGGTATGTATAGTTAAAAGGAAAATTGGTAGTTCTTTAGGTCACCACCAAGAATTACACCTTTTATGGAGATGGTTGTCCTAAGATGTATGACAATCCTATTTACTCTCTAATGTCAAATTAAATGTGATTCTCAACTCACCACATTCCTAATATGAATCAAAACTTAACATGAAATCACATTCAATGGTTATCAATTCTTAGCACCAAATGTCAAGAAACACATGAGGGTTTGTAAGATGGAACCCTTGTCATTAAAACTCATAGTAACATCATGATATTATGGTCATAATCTCCTCATAGAATATGACAAAGATAAGTTTGATTTCATGATGCAAATATAAGCTTGATGCACAATTTGCAACTTTGTTTTCCATGAATGAAACCATAATAAAACATGATGAAACAATCTTTGAAGGAACCCTTATGACTATGATGTATGAAGAACCATGACTGCTCCCAAGCCTGATAGAGGATATTTTAGCTAAGAATGTCACCACTAGTACTAGGATTATTCCTACCTCCATCGTACTCAAATCTTGCACGCAAATGCAATTGCATTATTAGCCAAAATGAGTACACCAACATGATGAAATGAGACAAGACCATCAAAATCTCCCCACATAAGCCAAGAAACTAGGTGAAAACATGAAATACAACCTCGGTCCAAACAAGACCCTTCAAGCAAACATAATGGCATGACCTATCAAGTGAATGAACAATCATCAAATTGACTCCAAAGGACATATCATTATGAAATAATCATGAAAACCTCATTTTTGCTAATGTACCATAATGCCATGAACTAAAAATCAGAGTCATATCATGCTAGGTTAGGGATGCATAAGGATTATTCCTACCTTACTTTCCTTCCAAAACCAACTCTATAAGGATTATGCCTACCTCCATCATACTCAAATCCTGCATGCAAATGCAATTGCACTATTTAGCTAAAATGAGTACACTGGAACATGATGAAATGAGACAATACCATCAAAATATCCCCACACAAGCCAAGAAACTAGGTGAAAACATGACATAAAACCTCAATCTAGAAAAGACCCTTCAATAAAATAGAATGATATGATCTATCAAGTCAATGAAGAATCATCAAATTGAATCCAAAGGACACATCATATTAAATGAAAGCATTAAAATCATGATACGAGAAACCACTTAACTTAGTTTGATCAAACCAACTCACCAATCATGACCCTGGGGAATATACAAATGCATCAACAACCATTCCATTTAGTCACAAGCTCTATAATGAAATGGAGCTAATCAACCAGGACCAAGGAGCAATATAAGAAGATAAGAAAAATATCAAAAATATAGAAGGTAAAATCAAGATAGAAAAGAAAAATGTATTCAAATCACAAAACCTAATAAATGTACACATAATATACACTTGTGTCATTCCACTAATTCAATCTAATGAACCATGTGGATCCACTCTACTCTTTATGGTGTAAGAATTGCTTCATGGTCAAAATCGTGAACTTTCCACAATTTTCTATTCAATAGTCTACCTCTATATTTTATCAAATGAACATTTGATGCCACAACAAGGTTAGAATAATGAAAAATCTTCCTATGTGTGTCAAAGTCCTTAAAAAAACACACATTAGACTTCTTCATTGGATACCTTCTAAGCCATGTTCCAGTAACAACCGCTGATCCTGTAGCAATGCTTTCTCCATCTATGACAAGGGATGTCAATTTCTTTTTTGCCTCAACACAATGACATAAATAATAATCTATTCCCTCTTCATTATCCTCATCTGTATTAATTGCATATACATGCCCTACATTAAATTACACAAAAATGATTAAAATTCAATAAATGATTAAAAAACACTACATAATCTAAAATATATATTAATTTTCATTAAGTAACATATTACCTAGTTCAACTAGATCTGAAATATGGTCAAAGTCAATTGATGATTCCCTAAATGTATGAGTTGTAGTGCTCCTAGAAGTTGATACGTCTAAAGTGGGCTTAAAGATCTAGCATGTCATTCCTTGACCCATTCTTTTGACTCACACTCATTCCAAGAAAATCTCATACACGATGAACAAAAACACATCTTCCTCAAATAAATAGTCCATGAAGCTACATTTAATATTTTGAAAGAGTGGAACTCACTCAATCCTATCAATGTAAAACAATCTTCATATTTTGCAATGTTCGCTTCTTCTATCAACCAAAAAATCTACTAACTGTAGACTTACCTTCATTACCTAGACCCATTGTAGAATTGCACCACTCAATGATAGATGTTGCATCTTGTTGTCCTAGATTTTTTTTACTACCCTAAAAATTGAACCAACTATGAAATTTTACCTACACCTGCGAGGATTTTGCCCAAAGGAAATTATGTGAAGGATAGCTAGTTCTAGGGAATTATTAATGCATTTTTAACTTTTATGTTAAAGTGCATTTAGCTAGCTAGGAAAAATGATTTTACCCTAAGTCATGGTGTCAAGTAATTAATTCTTTTTAAGAATTAATATTAGGGAAGGGATAAAATTACTTCCTGTTAATGTGATAGAGAAAGGAGTTAAAAGTGGGAAAACTTTTTTTGTGGGAATAATGTTGGATGAATTAATTCTTTAAAATGAATTAATATGTAAATATGAGGTGGTTTGTTTTTGGCTGGAAAATTCCCATGGAGGAGAGGTGAAAACTAATTCAAAGAATGGAGTTTGGTAAAAAGGAAGTTACATGTGGTTACCCAACTAATCACATGTGGGTGAAATTTTTAAAAGGGAATTCTTTCTCATTGTAAAAAGGGCTCTGGTTTTTCTTTTTTTTTTTTAATCTTTTTCAGCAGAAGAAAAAGTAAAGTTTCTAAGGGGAAATGGCTGGAGACTTTGTGCTCCTGATAATTTAATATTTGAAAGGAATTATTGTTCTTATGTCAATCTTTCTTTTTGAAATTAATTGTTCTTATGTCCAATAAATTATCTATCTATTTCCCTTTATCTATTCTCTAATCAATTTAAATCTAGAAGTCTCTTTTTATTTCTGTATCAGGAAAATGTGGATAATATCAATGATAAATAAATAACCCAATAACTCAATGAAAATGGAAATAAACAAGATTAGCACAATACCTTCACAAACCTTGTTATTTCGTAGCTTCCATTGGTCGCCTAATCTCAATTGATCTCATTGTATGCAAATGAAGCCCTTAGAAAGCACACTTCCTTGCTTTGTTCTTCAAGATGACAATGGAGAAATGGCTATGATATTTTTTGTCATGAAGAGGATCTTCAATACAATAAAATGATGGTTGCAAGCTATGGATGGATTTGGGTGCCAAAGGCACGCTATGAATTCTGCAGAGTAAGTTTACTAAAAGCTTGGATTTTTTGAAATGGAGGAATTGGGGTGTATTTATAGACTTGAGAGAAGGAAGATCGACGGTATAGAAGAAACAAGAAGATCAACGGTTGAGAAGATTTGAGAGGATGTGCGCAAATAGGACGAAGACAAGTGTCACACAAAAAGCTGTTTTGTTTGAGTTAATTACTTTCTTGATAAAGATAAGATTTGATTTCATAAATTAGAATGCTTTCTTCCAATTTAAGAGTTGTTGATATAAACAAGATTGATTTAAATCAATTAACTCAACTTGTGATTTGCTTTTTGCATGATTTGAGAGAAATGAAGAATAAAATTTATTTTTAGAAGATTTGGAAGATTTTTTGAGGAATTTAGAAGATAAGAAAGTAAATTAAATAAATAAATTTATTTAATTGTTTGCGCATGATTTGGAAGAATAAATAGAATATTTGATTATATTTTATTTTTTAGAGATTGAGATAATTTAAATAAATTTGATTGATTTATTTAAATTTGGAAGAACAATTTGACTTAATTAGATAATGTAGAATTATTTAATTGTAGATAAGAGGATTTAGAAGAATTTGATGAAGCTAATTACATAAGTGATTTTATTTAATTTTTGGGAGGAACATGAACCAAATAAATAAATTGCTTTATTTATTTATTGATAGAGGAATATTAATATGAAATAAATATTTGAAATATTTATTTAGACAGAGTCATGTAATTTTTAGGTGTATACATTTTGCCCCTCTTTGATGTAACGTGTTTTATCACGTTGCTTCAAATAATAGATTTTCTGATAATGACACATGCCCCAGTTTGCCCTTGGTACATGTTTAACGATTATAGGATGCCCCCTTGGGAGATTGGTGTAGGAGTCCAGGACAACACTGAGAGGGGGGGTGAATCAGTGTTGTGTAAATTTTTGCAACTTATTATAACTTTTAATTTACAAGACTTAGAAAGAGCAAGTCATCAATAAACTATTACACATATATGTACAAGTTTGATAATGAAAATTATGAGCAGGACCACATAGAGATAAATCTTAACATAGAAGCAAATACACACATAGAAGCATATCATTAACACATGAATTACTGGAGTGGAAATTCCTCTCGGGGTAGAAAAACCACTCAAAACTGCCTCACTGGCTTAACTGAAAAGCATGCCTCACTGGCTATACAAAATGTATCTAGGAGCACCAACTCCAAACCAAATCACCAATAGAAGTAATAAACAAGATCAGAAGGATACTCTGTTTCCATTCAATTCTCAATTCATTCACACCTGCATAACAATTCATCTGATTATCTCTGCATAACTCAACACTCTTTCTTCATCACATACCTAGTATCATATTCTCATCTTTCTTTTCTCTCCATGAGGATCTTGTAGAAAATGTCTTCATTTCTGTATACAATTCCACACACACACATATTGTCAATATACATGTGAAGCCAATAAATATGAGATACTTCTTCACATTCTACAAAATCATTTTCATATTCTCTTCTCTGTAAATATTATCTTCAAAACTAATATCTTCAACAATAAATTCTTAATCTGCCCTTGAAAGAGAAAAATAAAATCTCTTTATAAAAATAATCAATCTCCTCCTTTGCAAATATCATTTTCATAAAATGATATCTATTCACCAAATCCACACACATTTTTCTGGTCCTCATTTTTCACAACCTTTCATTTTTATGCTTCTTCTTTATTTTTGTTTCATTTTCACCTTCTGACCCTTGACATCTGCATAAACAATTCATCTAAAAACAATAACTTAAGGTCATACAAAAAATCTTCAATAAAATCAATCAGAGCCTTGTAGGAGAAAATAAAATCTCTTTTACTTGTATCCTCTTCATATTCTCCCTTCATTTCTTATGTTTAATCTGTTCATGAAAACCTTTCACCTTCTTTGATAAAAAATCTTCATTAAATTCTTCAATTGTAAGGGAGAGAAACTAGAATGGATTTTCCTAAAAAATTGCTTTTAAAAAGCATCAACCAATTCCTTGAAAAACTCCTACACTTTCCATATTGGATCTCATGCCTTTTTTAAAAAAAGTAAATAAAATAGAAATAAAAAATTTCTAAACTTTGAATACAAAGCCTTTTAAGGCTAACCCACATACCTTTTTAAAAACTTTATAAAACCCATAGAAAATCATGCCCACGTATACTTTTTCAAACTTTATATAAATAAAGCTTTTTAGAAGCCTTTTTCTTCGAAAGCAAACTTTAAAAGCATTTTTTATGTCGAGCTCCCCCTTTTCTTTAAAAGGCATAAGCAATGTGCTTTTGTTTTATGCATAAAGCACTTACATAGAAATCGGGCTCCAATGTTCTTTTTAATAAAGAATTCCTAACCTTTGAATGACGACCTTTGAAATTATAATGCTCATTCCATTTTAAAAACAAACCTTTGATTTCAGTTTTGCCACTCATACTTTATGAAAGAAAAAATTGTGGTATCGGGGCTAGGAAAGAGGGTCGGTCAAGGGATGTATAATAGCTCCTTCAAAAGGTAATTGTTAAGTGATACACTTGCTATTCCTGGTCACCATTAAAATATAAAGGCAATATGAATATTGGGTAAAGTAGAGTTTGAGGGTAGATGACTTAGATTTGTTTAGGTTTTTGAGAGCATAGATTTTTAATGGGATAACAATATTGACAAGGGAAATCCATTAGAAACTTGAAACCCACTTTATACCTTTGCACTTGTCACAACTATCAACAAATGAAGATCAAATGAAGACCATACTATCAAATTGCCGTTATGAAGATCATGCCACTAAATATTATGCCATTTGCAAGATGTCACTACCATTTCAAACTTAAGAATATTAACCAACATTACAATGTAACCTTAAGTATGAGTGAACAATCTGCACCTATCATCCTCTATCTGTATGTCACAACACTTTTAACAACATATTGTAGACAGATACTAAACCTTCTTATATGAGTATCAACAATTGATATGATCAAACTAGTCATGATCAAGTACCATACAAAGTGAACCATCTAACATAAATACCTGATATGTATTGCTTCTTGCATTACCGAAGCATGTGACCTTTGTCATACCAAGATCAAGAAATCATCTCTATTTGTGGCAAACACAAACCAAACAACTTGTAACAATCTGATCAACCATCTCTTGAACAATGAAGCATATGAAGCATATGATCAAACTAACAAGTAGCTTGATCAACAATCCACCAATATTGACACTACATCCTGAAGTATGACATCTTGTCATATGAAGACCAAACACCTTTTTGACATCAATGACAACCTAACACCATCAATTGGATGGGGAGAAAAGGTAGAAGGACGTGAGACGGACAATCTCATGATGAAGAAGGTGGAAGAATAGGTTGGGGTGAAGAAACAGCTGAAATGATACCTTATGCAAGATAAAATGATGACACACACAAGCAAGCAAGCAAGTATGCACAAATGATACAAGAACAAACAAGGTATTGCCCCTGTCCAGCGGTAAACCAATGATTAATTGATAATGATTGACGATAGTGTTGTCATTGCGGGGAATGATATATCCCTAGATTAACATGATAGGCATGGGAAAGATATATCCCACTAATAATTATGATTGATTGAGTTGGTTTACAACAAGATTAGGATCAAGACCATTGATTGCGCTTGGATAATTTGACAAGATTGAATTACTCGATTGGTATGGATTTAAGGATGGACTTGCATTTGGATCATTGCTTGATTTGATTAGATAAGGATGAAAGATACAATGATAGATAGAAATTTGATTGATAGAAGAAACACGAATGAAGGAATCACAAGCTTTTATTGACAAACATTTGGCACTTTGATTGGAATCTTTATTTATGGAGGGTACATGGAATGCAAATGGATACGGATACGGATGTAGATTTTGTCATCTTGATATTGCAAGTATTTTGAAGTGCTTTGTTTCATCATTGGGCTTTTATTATGCTATAAGAAAATACAAGCGTCTAGGTATAATTAAACCAGGATGACCTGAGTATTACTTACATGGATTTTGATATAGCAAGTTAATATAAGCATCTTAGTCAAAATTGAATCTAGATGACCTGAGTATTTCTTGCATTTCAATAGACAAGGATTGCCCCTTTTCATGTTTAGACCTCTGAAGTCCTCAACGATCTTTTGTTGATCATGTCGTTAGAAAAAATTCATCACATTACTAAAGATAAAGCCACAAGAAGTAGACAAAGAAAATGATTATGCCCCCATCATAGCTTTTCTAGCTTTTGACATCCTCGAGTAGCATAGAAAGACATAATAACAAAAATCAAGACTCTGTAGCTTAACCTGCTCACAAAACATTCTTGTATTAGATACGTCTTCTTGCCATAATTTAGATAAAATTAGTTTGAGTGCTTAGGTACTTGTTTGTTTTGCTTTGGATAGGTTGGTGTTCTTATGTGTCAAAATTTCTGTTTGGAAGTGTGCTTTGTTGCACGTGCTTGTCTAGGTGAAAGGTATCACAATCCTTATTGGTGTCCTCTTAGAACATATGGCATTCAAGAATCTAATTCTGTAACTAGGTCGAGGACTTGCCCCCAGTTAGACAAAAGGATCAACTTTATTATGGGTGAACTAACAAATAGATACAAAGAAACGGGCCCTATAGGACTGACTTAGTGCCTCGGGGGTGCATTACTAAATGGCCTTGCCTACATGATAACGCAGAGGCGACGTAGTTCAAGAATGGTTCAATGGATTGGGGTTGCAGACGATTTGCTATTTTTGGGATTTTCTAGATTTTGCTAATGTTTTGACGCTTTTGGGATATTTGAATGGCAGTTTGGATGGCCTAAATGCTAGATATTGATGACAAGGGAACACCATGGATAGGTAAACAAATGGGTGATAATGGATAGCGGATGGATAGGTAGAAGGAAATAAGGATGTGATCTCCAAGGACTATGTCACGTGGGAATAACCTAGGATTTGACATGACAAAGCTTATGACGAAGGAGGATGACAGGATTGGATTATTTTGAAAAAGGTACATCGAGAGTTTTTCCAAAGCATGTTTCAACATTTTGTCCCCATATCTCTATCAAGATCATAAGAGGAATGGGGGATGAATGGACTCAATATAATAGGTATATGTAGGATAATGATGATAGGAGGGTATGGTAAGATAAGATAGGTTGGAAAATGATAGGGTCGATGAGACAATGTGCTCCCAAGGGTAAATGACACGGAAGATCAACTTACACATGACGCCTTTTTTCCAGGTTTTCATCATGGTACTTATCCAAGGCACCTATTTACCAGGTTTTCACCATTGGTTGAAAGGATTTTTCTTTACTTTTTATGATTTTTTTAAAATATTTGGATAGGATAGGTGGAATATAGACAAGAGGGACTCAAGTGTCTAGTGCCATGAAAGGTGATAGTCCCGCTAGATGGATGTTGTCGCATGGACTATGTCAAGTGTTCTCATAGATGTTGGTAGGGGATTGCATGAAAGTGAGATGGAGAAGGTAGATAGTGGATTATAGAAGGTTTGATAGTGGATTATGATGGCAGATTATGTAAGACTTATGCAAGGATGAAGGGAAGGCTTAGGCAAAAGCATGGACCATAGGAATAGGATGGGGAAGATATGTAGGATAATAGTGGAAGGAAGGGGATATGGAGGTATATGGAAGTGTCGCGGGATGGAAGGGAACCATGACCAATGGTTGCACATACCGTGATAAACATTGAAGCTTATGATGGGATGGTGGTGTAGGAAGCAATGGAGAGTTTTTCTTGGTGGATGAATGATGGAGGCATTTAGGGACCCACATAGACTTAGTATTTTTCTGATTTTTGCTTGTCATGTGGGATGGAAGGATTTGAGACTTTTGGATGGAATGGGATTTTTGGATGGAAGAGGAGAAAGTGGATGGTTGGGATTCATGAGAGGTAGATGCCTCATTTAACTTGATGGATTTTTGCTTAGGTACCCAAACCCTTTTGCTTTTAGACTTTACTTGTGAAGGTATGGGATTGGGTATATGTAGCTTGTATGTAGCTTTTGAGGTAATTACTTGTTGGTTGAGGACCCACACCTTTTTCAATTTTGCTTTGAGGTGTGTGGGTGTATGCAGCTTTTGAGATGGATAATTCTTTGATCCTTGGCTTTTGTAGCTGAAGGCATGAGGACCTTTAGGATTTTTGACTTTATAGTTAGAGGCATCCAAATTTTTGCTGTTGAATTCTCTTGGGATGGTGGAAGTGGGGTTGGTGGAAGATCTTTGTTTAGACAACATGTGCATTTGTTGGCCATGATTGGGATTTTTAGAGGATTTATGGATGGATGGATAAGGTGTTGGAAGAAGTGGTGGTAAAATGCATGGAGGGATGTTAGGAGTTGGAAGTAGTCGGGGTAGATTGGATGGTGGAAGGTGTATGGTCACATGCTTTTGGGATGTATATGATAAGGGAGGTGGAATGTCAACATATGTTTTAGGAATATGATAGGGTTTGTGATGGAAAGTGATAGATTTAGAAGGCATGGAGGAAGTATGAACATCATGAGATTGCTTTTCTTGGGGAGTATAACCAAGGCCATAAGAGGGTGGAGGGACTTCGACATGGATAGGCTCCAAAATGCCTTGTTCATGAAGGCCTAAGCCTTTACCTTGATAGTTCATATTTTGGAGTATGTGGTGGACAATGGGATTATGCGTGCTTTGGACACTAGCAGCGATCTCCTTATTGGATGAGGAAGGTGAAGAGGTAGATAACGGTTGCTGTTCTCTTAAGGAAGAACATTCATGCATGAAGGTAGTGAGACCAAGGGAATATGATAACGGATTTGCAACATGGTTGATAATGGATGGTGGTAGATCATGTGGACCTTGATTATCATTATGCTCACTAAGATCCAAGTTATTGGTTTGATCATCTATGTGCACTTGGGAGGCAAGCGTCTCATCAAGGAAAGTGGGCATTGTCAAATCATGGATAGGACTATGTGGAGGATGGCTAGGAGTAATGGAGGTTTCTTTCTCATGGATGGTTATGGGGTTATGGATAGATGGGGTGATAAGCTCAGGACCATGGAATGTATAAAGTTGGCTAAGAGGATCATCATGGTTCGCTTGATCATAGATAGGCTCTAGATCGTAGATGGGATCAATGTGCTTGTGTATAGGTTCTTCATCAACGATAATATCTTGATCATAGAAAAGATATAGGTTATGGATGGGTTGGATGGAGGTACTTTGATCTTGATTAGCACTAGGACTTGATGTTTTCACATGCTTAGGATCAGGTTCTTGACATACCTCTTGATTTTAGTGGAGGTAGAAGACTCTTGGATAGGTCTTGGTTAACAACATGAAGGTATGATGGACCTTGACTTTGGTTCATGATAGGAGGTTCTTCAATAAGCTCAAGGGGTGGCAGATTATATGAAGGGGTTGTAGGATTTGACATGGCGTTGGAAGAATCTTTTGTAAGTTCAAGGATAGGAATTTGGGGATATGGTTGACTCCCTGCTAGTAGCCCTTGGATCACATCATTTGTAGGTGTATGGGTACATGAATGAGGTAATGGAAGAGTGGATTTGGAGTTCTCCATAGCTTTTCCTTTGCTATAATATTTTGGAAATAATCTTTTGAGAAAATCATCCAAGGATTCTTTGGTTGATGGATTAGAGCTTGGGGAACTTGATGGCGGTGTTGGTGTAGAACTAGTATGCTTTGGGATATTTATTCTAGAGGATGGTGAAGGAGGACTAGTAGATGGGTTGGTACATGATTTCCAACTTAAGGTGGTGCTTCCCTTGTCAAGAGTATCATTAAGACGGGAAAAGAATGTACGATCTTGGTGCGAGGCATAGCTAGTGCTGGCATGCTCATGTTGGGAGGGATTTGGTTTACGTGGATCATCTTTTTCCCTATATTTGTCAAACTTGGGAGCATCAAAACTAGGAGAGAAAGGTATTTTATCCAAGCTTGTATCAAATGGATAAGGAGATACGCCCTCTAAGGAGTATCATTTTGTGGAAGATTTACTTTGTAAGATCGCTACTTGTCGTTGCATGGCTTGGATTTGCTGAGTAAGTGCTTCTAATTGACTTGCTTCTAATTGATTTGTCATACTCTCATAAATTGACACCAGATTGAAATGGATGCCAAAAAGGTAAGTGTTTTTCTCAGCCATGCACGAAATAGCTCATTGTGATAGATGCATAGGAACAGAGTGTATATGCGTAGCAAGATGGAGCAAATGCACAGAAATAGATGCATGAAAAGAATGAAAAAATGCTTAGAAATAGATGCATTATAGGATGGAATAGATGCACAACTAAATCATTCTAAAAATTTAGCATTAAATAGATGCGCAACAGGATGAAGCAGATGTGCTACAGGATGGAGTAGATGTACAGTAGGAATGAATAAATGCACAACTCTGTGTTTTTGGTTGATTTTTCAATGCTTTTGGTTTTCTTTGGCTGAAAGTTGGTCTTTTTGATTTGATTTTTCAACTATGGCAAGAAAGACACATCACACAAAATTTTTCATGATTGTTGATTTTTTAAAGATTTTTTGACTCTTTTTGACAAAAACAAGTACAAATCCTAGGATGGCAAGGGCAATATAAATAGAATTCTCACTTGGTTTTACACCAGCTACGCTATTTCAAAGTGGATAACTTAGGAACTTGGGACACATGCTCCCCCTTACAAGTGCACAAACTTCTCTGGTACACCAAGTTCTGGGTTCCCAAGGCTCGCAAACCTTAGGATTTCCTTGTTATCTCTACTATTGAATCATAAGTATGTGAGTCATCTTAGGAAGATGATAATTGCTCTTTTTGACACCAGTTTATAGGGGATTTTGGCCTCTAAAACAATGGATAAGTAGTAAGGACAACCATTTGAGTGGTTATACATGTGGCAGCACTACTCTCTATTATGGAGTCTCCCATCCTTCAAGGGTTATGCCTTGGAGGGTTTTGGGGGAGGCTGGCTATCGTAATTGGGGGAGGTTGGCTATCGTAATAACTAATCAACACTTGTTGCATGAAGCTTTTGCCTCAAGCACACTTTATTTATAGTGGCTAGGCAGAGCTTGGATTTAGCATGTTCCCACTTAAGGTCATTCCCACTTGGACGGAAGGATATCCAAGGGCAGGCCTCTCTAAAGGTTGAACATGCAAAATGATAGGTTTGGCATTCTGGTCACCCAAGAAAGGGGAGAGCATAGGCCTACTATCATTTTGAAAACGTGAAAGACAATGGTTCTTTAATCCTAGTTAAAATGAAAAAGACTAAATGAGTTAAGCTGCTTGGGCACACACACAATTTGTTAACTTTGAAAGAAGCAAGATAGAAATGGTTTAATTTAATACCTTCCTAGCATTGGGACTACATTCAAGTTGTTGATGCAACAAATTCAAGTTACAACCTTCCTAGTTAGGTCTAGATGAGATTTGCATGAAAACTCCAATTACTTTCCTTTCTAATTAGATCTATGTGCGAGTTAGCAATGCAACTAAAATGTCTAACCAACCCCTAACCTACAAATTAGATCTGTGAATTATCCCTACGAGAGATGTTAGCGTTAGCGAGAAATCACAAGAAATAACTCTAGGACCCAGTGAGAACAAATGCATCGTTATAGAGCCTATATGCATAGATACAAAACATTGATGCACAGATCTGGTGTATGCGTAGTTATAGAGAATAAAAGCGTAGAAAGGAAGAATATATGCACAGTTTGAACAGATGTAGTGATTCAAAGGATAGATGCATCGATCTAGTGAGTATATGTGCAGATCTTCCAGATGAATTATAACAGCGATCAGATGCGTGGTTTCAATGAGTAGATGTGCAGAACCTTCCTATGTATAGAACCTAACACACAAAAACTTAGATTTGAGGTTAAATCGGGGCAAGGCCCCATGGTGGGTGCCATAAATGTATTGGGAAAATGTGGATAATATCAATGATAAATAAATAACCCAATAACTCAATGAAAATGGAAATAAACAAGATTAGCACAATACCTTCACAAACCTTGTTATTTCGTAGCTTCCATTGGTCGCCTAATCTCAATTGATCTCATTGTATGCGAATAAAGCCCTCAAAAAGTGCACTTCCTTGCTTTGTTCTTCAAGATGACAATGGAGAAATGGCTATGATATTTCTTGTAATGAAGAGGATCTTCAATACAATAAAATGGTGGTCGCAAGCTATGGATGGATTTGGGTGCCAAAGGCGCACTGTGAATTTTGTAGAGTAAGTTTACTAAAAGCTTGGATTTTTTGAAATGGAGGAATAGGGGTGTATTTAAAGACTTGAGAGAAGGAAGATCAACGATATAGAAGAAATAAGAAGATCAACGGTTGAGAAGATTTGAGAGGATGTGCACAAATAGGAAGAAGACAAGTGTCACACAAAAAGTTGTTTTGTTTGAGTTAACTACTTTCTTGATAAAGATAAGATTTGATTTCATAAATTAGAATGCTTTCTTCTAATTTAGGAGTTGTTGATAAAAACAAGATTGATTTAAATCAATTAACTCAACTTGTGATTTGCTATTTGCATGATTTGAGAGAAATGAAGAATAAGATTTATTTTTAGGAGATTTGAAAGATTTTTTGAGGAATTTAGAAGATAAGAAAGCAAATTAAATAAATAAATTTATTTAATTGTTTGCACATGATTTGGAAGAATATATAAAATATTTGATTATATTTTATTTTTTAGAGATTGAGATAATTTAAACAAATTTGATTCATTTATTTAAATTTGGAAGAACAATTTGACTTAATTAAATAATGTAGAATTATTTAATTGTAGATAAGAGGATTTAGACGAATTTGATGAAGCTAATTAAATAAGTGATTTTATTTAATTTTTGGGAGGAACATGAACCAAATAAATAAATTGTTTATTTATTTATTGATAGAGGAATATTAAGATGAAATAAATATTTAAAATATTTATTTAGACAGAGTCATGTCATTTTTAGGTGTATACAATTTCCCAAAAGACTTTGTGCTTCTATTTTTGATCTCCTCTTTTTCCTAGAAATTTGATTTGTGTTTCTTATGTTCGTAATTAAATTTCACTCATTCTCTATAATTTTTCATTTTCTCCTTTCATGCTTTCCAATTAAAAGTATATAAAACCATAAAATCTCAATCATATAAGGGAGCTGCCCCTTTAAAATAGCAGAGGAAAATCACTCTGTTAATGGTTATTTCTCTAGTGTTACAAAGTTTGTGTCACCTTATTGGGCATATTGACATAGAAATACGTGACATAAATTTTTGCTAACAATTTTTGGCTACTCTACTGGGGAACGTGGAGATTGGTGTATCCTTATTCCCCCAAAAAATAATTGTACCTTCAGGAGTTGGCAACTCTACAGAAAAATGGTTTGGTATCTAGGAAGGGATGACAACAATGACAACAATGATGAAGACTTCTCTTTTTCCACATCTACATCTTAGAATAGTCAAGTACTTGATGATCTAGTGCGAGTGAGCTTTCTAAAAAGCTTTTATGGTGGTATGCAATTCTAGACCAATGAAATACATCCTGCTTTGCTTCAAACTTTGCAAGAAATTGAACATAGGGATGGAAATGATACACATTTTCTTACATGCAACTGTGAAGATACTCTTGATCATGAAGAAGTTATACCTAATGAAAAATGTAATGCTATAATATTGCAAGATGAGGAATATTGTATATATGTAGAAAATATTTTCAAAGAAATATTCTCTAGCTCATGAAGCAATTGATTAATGTAATAATCCTCTTTGGGTAGATTCATTAAAGAATGCTCATAGCTGGGTTAAAGAAAAAGAAAATGTTATTATATCTACCTGTGATAGCACATGTCAGATGGAGGATCAAGTGCATAAAGAAGGAGAAGTTGATGACATTGAACATAAGCAAGAAAGAGGTCTTGAAACAAAACCAAATATCAATCATCAAGAAAAAGATCTTCCAAACTCTTAGCATCTTGAAGTTCCTATTCCAACATTACCTCTGGAAGAATTAGTGTAGCAAGTCACAGTCAAAGAAACACATGGACAACTGTGAAACAAATATTTTGGAGGTATGTCCTATGATATCCAAAATCTAGAAGTCAATTTCAAATATACCTCTTATACACATGAGGAAAATTGGTGTGTCATGCATTCTATTGTAAAATAAAATAACTGGCATATCCCAGATAGTCATGGTCAAAATTTTGAATCCCTATTTGTTTTCCCACCCATGTCTGATGTATTTCCTGCAAATGCAATGAATGTCATACTGCTGTTGTTGTTCGTATCTTTGAAAGAAAATCCTCTGTTTAGCCAAAAGTTGTCTTGAAAGGGTTCGTATTTTACTCAATCTATTAATGGTTATGTGTAAAATTATGTTTTCCTCTCTCCCTTGTAAATAGTTGCTTTCATTTTTGTTTCAATTTTGTTTTCATTTCTCGTTGTTTGCTTTCAATAAGTTGAAATAATATCTTAGCCTTTTCCCTAATTTGAGATCATCTCTCAGTTAGTATGTTCAAGTTTTAATCCCACCACCTCTCACACCAATTGAAGTTGCAAAAGATTCATGAGCTAAATGGTCTAGTAAATGGAAGGGAAAACAAGATTCTTGCTATTGGTGATAAAGCAGGCATTGATATGCTTCTTGCAGATGATATCAGTGATATTCTTGCATCATATTTGGTTGCCATTTATTTGTTTGTTTTATCATATGCAAGATTTGAAGGTACAAGCCATTATATTTGTGGGCCATTTCATGGGTGTAGTTGCAATCCTGACCACTCTCTAGTTTCTACAAGAGAGGGTGAGAAACATATCTTATTTTTGCATTACATTTGGTTCTGCTTTGGTGAGAAATATTATACTTGGAGAGGTAATTAGGCATATGAGGCGGTTCAGATGAAACATTTGAGAGTTTCTTTTTTTAGATGTAAGAAGTAGAGGAATGCTCGGATAGTTGTTTTCTTTTACAAATCCATAGTGATTTGGCTGTGAGAGTGAGAAAATGAAGAAGTTTGTATGAGACTCGATGTAGGTTTGTATAGAAGATGGACTTAAAGAGCTGGTTGCACAAGATGCCTAGGAATTTTATCTTTAGACATATTTGTGATGCTTCACTGCTAAGTGAGGGGACAAGGAGGAAAATATATTGGGAACAAAGCCAGTTAAGTGGCAGTTCTAACACTACTAGCTTTGTTCCTTTGCAATTTAATTATTTGCGAGAACTATGTAGAGATGACATCAAGATGGGGAGTCTCCTATTCGTTACACAGTACCATGCACAAGAGCTACAAATACCAAACTCAAAGGCATCTCCCTTATGGTAGTGAGCCACTACCAAGAGGTATTGTGTAGGAAACATCAACGTGGAGATGAAACCATTATGGGGAGTTTCAAAAGTTCAGTCAAAAAAATAAAGAGCCCACATAACTTGCTTGCCATTGCAGTTGGAATAAAGCAAAAGGAAAATAGAAATAAGATTGTTCAAAAATTTCCTTCAAAAAATTTCACTATGATGTTGTTCCATTACAATGGGGTGATAGATAAATGGAGTGACTTGAAATGGAATGCTAGAGCCATTCATGTGGTTGCAATCAATCAAACTAAGTGGTGATTTGCAAAATGTTTTCTATATTCAGACATAGTTGCTGAGTACCATTACATTTTCCTTTGGGATGAAGATCTTGGAGTCAAAAGTTTCAATGTTGGCTAATAGTTGTCTATCATGGAGGATGAAGGAATTGAAATTTCTCAACTGGGATTAGACATCACTAAATATGAAATCCATCATCGTATCACTGAATGCAGTCATCATTCAAGGGTTCACAAAATGATCTACAAGTTGTGAGGGCATGGGTGATGTTATGAAAATAATACGGGGCCTTTGGATGTTTGGGATGGGTGGAAATGATGGTGTTGAACACACCAGGATACTGAGAGGGGGGTGAATCAGTATCTAAACAAACTTCAACTTCTCTGGAGCAGATTGAAACTTAAGCATTACAACATTAACATAAACATGAAAGATTAACACAATGCACATCAACACATAACACCAAATGTACATGGAAAACCCAAGAAGGGAAAAACCACGGTGAGGATTAACTCACAATATATGAAGCTCAAAATAACAACTTTGTTTTAGTGCTACAACCCAAGGAAGCTACTACTCCATGAAAAATTTGATTTAGGGTCACTCCCAAGGAAGATACAACTCCATGAACACTTTGTTTTAGCATCACTCCCAAGGAAGCAACTACTCCATGAATTGAGAGAAAACTTAGAATAGATTACAGTATGATAGTCTCTCTACTGCCTAAAAAACTGATAATGAAGCTCACACCTTTGATGATTGCAATTCTACCTCTGCACACTTCCTTCTGATGATTGGATTAGTTAGGCACACTCTACACTTGATGACTGTTGTATATATGTCTTCAAGAAGAGTCAAGATAGCATCTACAACTTTTGCTCTTTCTCCTTTAGTCACACATCATAATGCTTTCATTCTTCTTCTTCTCTTACTTGAGAACCTTATCAATCACATTACAATCACACCTCGCCTAACTCAATTTGATTTACAATTTATACATGATATTACATTGATTACATTGCTTGTCAACCAGAGAGAACGTGAAAATTACATTTAAAAGTTATCCAGACTACACATAACATGAAACGTGTAGAGGACAAGTCCTAAACAAGACTACATGCTACACTAGCAAAAGACCCATGCCTTGTGGACATCAACACTTGCTTAACTAGGTCCAAAACTTTCTTCACAGCATCAAACATCAAGGAATTGTATCCACACACTCTGCTCATTTGAAAATAGGACAACCTTAAGAAAAGACATATGAAACTTGAAGCATATGGCCACAACAACTTGAAAACCTTGTAAGTCCAACCATCGAGCTCTGTGTGTATGCCTTACATACTCATAAACTATGTTTTCTTGAAAAACAACCATAAATAGAGATACTGATATTTCTTCACTCACCAATTCACACATTTTTTCTTTTGTACCATAGTTTATAATGTATGCCACTGTCTTATATTTTCCAAAAGGTAGTAATTCATTTCTAATTTCATGTGCATTCTCCATGTGTACACAAGTTTTCAAATGTTGCAAACCACCACAACAATCACATGTTCCATCCAAACAGGATGTCTTATAAAACATTTCTCCATCTACTATTTCACAAAAAAACTACTTGAAATGAAATCTCTTGCCGATTTAGGTGGAGTCTTTTATCATACACTCCTGTAAAACATCGTTAGTATGCAAAGATACACATATTTGCCGATAAACACCATAATGCATAGAAAATTCCATGTGAACTCTACAACAACAAGTTGTGCATGTGTGATTTATTTTGACCATAAAAAGTTTTTCCATTTTAAAAATAAATTTGACTAATTTGAATTTGAAGACAAGTAGCTATAAATTTGGAGAAAATTTGTGTTTGAGTCATATCTAAAAAATGCTTTGGACGTGGCTCACGATTTTGACAACCAATTCTTCTTCTTACAACATCCCTTTGATTAGGAGATAATCTTGTGTTATTTCTCCAAAAGTCCTCAATTAGGGATTTTAAGGCTTTAACTATGGCTTTATCTTTCCATGGGAGTCTACTGGAAAATGCCCATAGTTCATTGCTATTCGGGTCCTGAATTCTTTCATGCCTCCCAATGGCTTTCATCAATTTTTTTCTATTTATCCTTAGTGCTTGACTTGTTTTTCTTAGCAAGTGAGATTTATTTTGTTTGATTTCTCACAATAGTTGATGTAATGACACGTCATGTAGCATTACTATCTTTGTTGTGTGAGGTGGAACCAATGCTTTGATATGCATTGATTAGATTTCTTACAATAGATTTTTCACTATTACCACTTGATGTTCTTAGGCTAAGAATCTTCATGATTGGCCTAAACTTAAGATTTTTCATCGTCTCAAAAAAATTGACATCTTCTTGTTTCACTTATGTTTTCAAAAAATAGGTTCCATATCTTATTCACATTTCTTTTACAAGTACATTCGAGAATCTTATCAACCACTGGTTTTAGAATATTATCATCAATTTCAATCAAAGGCTTATATTTTTTTACGCAAAATTATAGGAGGCGTTCTCAATGGAAAACTTGAATCACAATGTAATTTTTGGTCACTCAACACTTTATCAATTGGTGTATCATCTATATTCACATTTGTAAATCCATCATCATTTTCAATTGATGATTGAACATTTTCTACAATATCAATTTCAGATGGAAAAGATGGCATACCTTCAACTCCCACATTCAATTTCTTACTAGCATGAAGTTTTTTCATTCATTCTCTTTGTTTCTCCAATTTTTTTTCCCTTGGACGCTTCATCCTCCAATTCAATTAGCAAAGACAGTTGACCTTCATTTGTGGAGTTTAATTTCTTATTGTCATGAAGTTGTTTCATTCATTCTCTTTTATTTGCATTCTCAGCTTCATGCTCCTCCGATGTTAGATTTTTTAGTTCTTTCCTTGGCATTCTATTGAATTATATATCAATCTAAAACAATGGTCAAAAGAATACAAAACATATCTAATAATTTATCAAGTTATAATACAAAACATGCACAAGTACAATGTTTTTGTCAATATAAGACAAAAAACTAGTTAATTTGTTCAATCATGTGTTGTAATCCCTCAAAACATGAAAAAATAATCTCCAATATCAAATTTGAATTTAAAACATGTAATTGGAATCTTGTATATTGAAATAAGAACAAAAAGTGCACCAACTTTGTTAACCAATAATGGGAGAACCTCAAAGCATCAAAAGTATCTTTCAATGTCAGAAAAAATCACAAAACAAGGAGTAAAACAGAGCATGCGCATCGAAAATCATGTGATATTCCTTTTTACAGGTCATTAGTAATCATTTTAGCTAGTTTAAAATGCACTCGCGTTATAATGCGAGCACGTTTTAAACTAGGTAAAAATGCTGACTATCATCCTCTCTTCTACTTTTTCACAAACTCTCTTTCTCTCTTTCTCTTTCCCCTTCGAAAAAATTATGAAGGTTTTGTAGATGAGCTACTTCCTATGCTTCATGGGTTGTAATGGTTCTTCATAAGTGGTTCTTCATAAGCATTAACATATAGCATAGAACTACTTATGTGATCCCAAGAGGCACATTAGCCTTTATGACCCAACTCATTAGCACATGCCAAGAAGTCATGGATGGGGAAACTTATATAGTATGGAGTGAAGTTGGTCTTAGAATCCAATGAGATAGAAAGGGTCTCGATGAGGGACAAATTCATGGATGGGGAAACTTAGATAAGGAAGTGGGGTTATAATTTACGGGTACTTACTAATTGGGGTACTCATAGCTCAATTATAGTTACTACAAAAGCAACCCTTGTAAGGCAAGTTTTAAGCCATATGGCACTTGCTTCTCCATACAACTCTAGAGATGATTGGTTGTTTTGTTGTTGGTGTTGCCTCTAACTTTAAGTCAAAGGATGGTTCCCTTGCACTTTTAAGGGCCCAACCAAGAAGTCATTACACTTGAGCCTCAACCTCTTGGATTGTGACTATAATGAGTTGTTCTGAATTTTCTAAGTAGAATAGAAGATTTGACCAAAGGGGTATAGATTCAATTATTGGTTGCATAATATAAGGGATGAGACATCCCTTCAAAATGAAGTAGGTCATAGGAAACTCTCAGGTGAATTGGCTCTATTATACCTAGTTTTGATTTCCAAGATTAGAACTTGGTGTGAAGCCTACACCATGATGTGTGCATTAGAGGAATAATTTTATTTAAAGTTTCTTAGAGAATTCTTCATCAACTATTGTTAGTTTATGTTTATGCCCATACCTTGATTGTGCCTCATGCATAGTTAGTAATTGTGATGTCGCATGCCTAGATCTTGTAGGTGTCTCTAGTGCAGTGATGTGTAATGTTGAGATCCCTTTTGCCTCTTTTTCTTTCGCCTACTAATCAAAGAGGTGATTTATCTTCATCCATCACATGTTTAGAGATAAGAGTCATTACTATTTGATTTTGCACTAGTAAGACCACCATGCTTGAATATTTGTATTAGACCATGTTACAGTTTCCTTAGCTCAATCTTCTTGGTGTGAAGCTTATGATCAAATTTATGGCCAAGTTGTAGTCTTCTTTCATCTTGTAGAAGTGGAAGTGGTAATCCTCTAAAATAGGATTCTCTTTTATTGATTGGGTCACAAGAATGACCGCTATCTTGTTTTCACATCTAGTGTTAGTTGCTAAGGCTAGTCTTGGAAATTGAAGCATCTCCATAAGGTTGTGGAGAGATTTGATTTCTAGTTGGATTTAGTTCAAGGAAAACTCTTTCCCACCTTGATATTGGAATTGTCCTATGAATAATTTCTCTACAAATCACCATTCGATTATGAGGAGAGATTGGATTGCATGTCCTAGAAGAAATAACTATATAATTAAATTTCAACACAAGTGAAAAGAGGAAATTGATATTAGACTCATATAAATCATAACCTTCTTAATGTTGGTGCCAAACTTATTATCTAGGATGCCATGCTATCACATAAGATCTACTATAACTATGCATGT